>BLKM01000821.1:1372412-1523720 GCA_013340265.1 Coptotermes formosanus
GCGCTGTAAACACTCTCCACTTCGGTTATAAAAACCAGTCTCTTAATGTTTTATAAGGCAAAAGTTGCTGTTTGTTCTGAGATCCGTACAAAACACATAAACGCAATGTGGGCACCACGTAGAATTTTTTAATGTTAAACCTGGTGGTATTTCTGTCATCATCATCATCATCAAATACCCGAAAGTGGATGCAAACCACAGGCGATCATTTTCCAGCTCAGTTTTCTTTTGACGGAAAAAAGCAAGTAACTCTGTGGAATGGCCATTTAACGGAACAATTAGGGCGATGTCGCTGATGCCTTTTCTTTCTGTGGTTTCTCTCAATTTAACTTGAATTCAGCCTGAAGCGAGAGAGACAGAGAGACATGGACAGCCGTCATGGTGCACATTTAGTTAAGTAAAGTGAAGTACACACCCGCCAAAAACAAAATACTATCAGAACTGCGTTACAGAATTTACAGTTCAAAATTACAAATAAAGTTCCGAAACTGGATATAAGTTATCCGCTTATAAAGTCAATACGGTATATTGCACAATACAATACACATATCGCGAGTTTACAAAAATCACTATATGTGTCGGTTTTTACACCAAATCCATCTAAACGAGCTAAACAACAGTCAGTTTCTCAAAAAGAACGTTTCCACATTCGCTTAGTTTCTCCTCGGTTTTATGCGTGATTTCAGGTGGTGTAAATTAGATTTTCGCTGTTCTGTTATGTTATGCAGCGTTGATACTAATAACAGACGTTTCGGGATAAACTATCGATACCATCTTCAAGGGTCAAGCAGTTCTTGGACTGCTTGAGCCTTGAAGGTGGAACGGGCGGGTAGTCTCGAAACGTCGGTAATTAACTAGCAACCGATGCTGCGTAACATCTCAGAAGAGCGAAGATGTTTGTAGCTTATTTTACTTCGCAGCGACGAACTTCGGTGGAATCTCTCCAGATCTGTGTTCGAGAGGTGGCCGTTTCGAATCCCGACCAGCACACTGGCAACGCTGACAGTGTCTCATTGTCTCCCTCATCTTCTCCAGCCACACCCCCAGGCAGTATCCCGATTAGACTTCCTTTGGAAATTTTGCAATTCGTCGTTTATAAATTAGCCTACCATCCAAGCTGTGGGCACCTTGTCTGAGATAGTTACAAAACCAGAAAAGGGTATTCCATTATTGTCAATACCTGACAGCTTTGGATGGTGGGAAGACTAATTACGAAATTGAACGTTTTCACAGGAAACAGTTGCTGTCGTTCGCGATATTATCCCAGAATTTGACTGGAGGTACTGAAGTAAACCACGAAATGTATCCGGCAATGCCATGTTACTAGAGAAATTCTAATCGATTGCTTGACAGATGAGCGGTAAGAATGCCATCGCTGCACCAAATTAACTAACTAACTAACTACACGGAGCAGAAGCCTTCTTGAGAAGCTAACAGTTTCTCAGCTAGTCAAGAAATTCCCCGCATTTTATGGAACCCGGAGATTCATTACCGCATTCACAAGAGCCCGCCACCTGTCCCTATCCTCAGCCAACTCAATCCAGTCCGTGCCAAACCATCCCACGTCTTGAAGATCCATTTTAATATTATCCTCCCATCTACGCCTGGGTCTCCCAAGTGTCGCCTTCCCCCAGGTCTCCCCACCAAAATCCTGTACGTATCTCTTTCCCCCCATACGTGCTACATGCCCCGCCCATCTCCTTCTTCTCGATTTGATTACCCGAATAATATTTGATGATGAGTACAGGTCATTAAGTTCCTCGTTATGTAGTCTTCTCCACTCCCCTGTCGCCTCGTCCCTCTTAGGCCCAAATACCCTCCTCAGCACCCTATTCTTGAACACCCTCAGTCTTTGTTCCTCCCTCAGTGTGAGAGACGAAGTTTCACCACACCCATACAAAACAAGCTGTACCAAACAGATCCGACAATTAGTTACTTAGCTTTAACGTTCAAGCTACAAGTACAGTGCCGTTTAACCCACATGAAAGTCGCGGCTTTCACCAAACATGATTCGGGTGATCAAATCACGAAGAACGAGATGGGAGGGGTACGTGCATGTATGGAAAAGAGTAGAGGGGCATACAGAGTGTCGGTGGGGAAACCTGAGGGAAAGAGTAGAGGGGCATACAGGGTGTCGGTTGGGAAGCCTGAGGGAAAGAGTAGAGGGGCATACAGGGTGTCGGTGGGCAAGCCTGAGGGAAAGAGTAGAGGGGCATACAGGGTGTCGGTGGGGAAACCTGAGGGAAAGAGTAGAGGGGCATACAGAGTGTCGGTTGGGAAGCCTGAGGGAAAGAGTAGAGGGGCATACAGGGTGTCGGTGGGGAAACCTGAGGGAAAGAGTAGAGGGGCATAGAGGGTGTCGGTGGGGAAACCTGATGGAAAGAGGCTGCTTGGGAAACGAAGGCGGAGATGAAAGTACAATATTAAAGTGGATCTTAAACTCAAGTTTGAAGGACGTGTACTGGATTCATCTGACTCGCAATAAGGACAACTGGAAGGCTGAAACTTGCGCTCTTCTGGAGTATTACGCATCCTTTAACGACGTTTCGGAACAACTTATCGGTCCCAATTTTTCCACTTCTTGACTCTTGAAGATGGGGCATAGGGTGTCCCGAAACGTCGGTAAAGGATTATCACTCAACGCTGCACAACATCGCAGAAGAGCGGAGATCTCACCAACATCGCGACGGAAAGTGACGGGCTGTTGTGAATGCGGTAATGAATTTCCGGCTTCCATAAAATGAGTGGAATTTCTTGACTAGCTAAGAAACTGTCAGGTTCTCAAGGCTGCTGGACCAAGAAGCGAGTGAGTGAGTGAGTGAGTGAGTGAATGAGTGAGTGAGTGAGTGAATGAGTGAGTGAGTGGGAGAATGAGTGAGTGAGTGAGTGAGTGAGTGAGTGAGTGGGAGAATGAGTGAGTGAGTGAGTGAGTGAGTGAGTGAGTGAGTGAGTGAGTGAGTGAGTGAGTGAGTGAGAGAATGAGTGAGTGAGTGAGTGAGTGGGTGAGTTAGTGAGTGAGTTAGTGAGTGAGTGAGTGGGTGGGTGAGTGATTTATTTAGTCAGTCAGTCAGTTACAAACGTCCCATCTTGAAACTTAGCTTGAGCTCAAGTTTTGCACTTGTGCTCGAAATACTGCTCGTGGAGTCTCCGCGACAAACCATAGCGGTATCATTGCGCACGCAGTCAGAAACAAAGCTACGAATTTGCATGCCACTCTCTGGCTGACCATTTGCAACTGACGTCCCTACCAATACCAGTGCTTCTGTAGCTGCTGGATGTGCTGAGGTTTGTCAAATGCAGTCATATCGCGTAGCTGCAGAACGACGTGTTTCGGCGCGTAGTACTCTCTCGCCACATAAAGCTTTGCCTCGTGTGGGCTACACCGCACAGGTGTCATATGGTGTTCGAGCTTGGATCCTTATTTATTTCCTCATGATCCTAAACGGTCTTGTCCCAGTGTTTCGCATTAACCGTGAACCTTTTAAAGCCTAGCGGTAACTTTACATACGACCAGGTTTAACAAAAAAAAATTCTACGTGGTGCCCACATTGCGTTTATGTGTTTTGTACGGATTTCAGAACAAACAGCAACTTTTGCCTTATAAAACATTAAGAGACTGGTTTTTATAACCGAAGTGGAGAGTGTTTACAGCGCGGTACGCACTGAGTCCTTATATAAAACAGATACACTTCGTCTTTAAAGGGTTAAAATTTAGGAATCTGTTAACATTGCCTTCGGTTCAACTCCGAGTTTAGGTAAGCTAAACATCTAATGCGTAAAATATTTAAAACCAATAACCGTGTATATATATACACACAAATAATATACTAACTAACGAACACCTTGAGGCAGAGTCCTTCCTGAGAACCTGACAGTTTCCCAGCTAGTCAAGAAATTCCCCGAATTTTGTGGTACCCGAAAGTTCATTACCGCTTTCACAACAATCCACCGCTTTTACCTATCCTGGGCCAGTTGAATCCAGTCCATACACTTCCAGCTTAATTATAAGATTCAATCTATTATTATCGTCCCATCTATTCTTAGGCTTTCCAAGTGGCCTCTTTCCTTCAGTTTCCCCACCAAAACGATACATTCATCTCAACTCTTCCCACACGTACTACACGCACCACCCATCTCATTCCTCTTGATTTGATCACCCGACTCAGTATATAATTTACTCATGACAAAGTGTGTGTGACATTTCATACAACCTTCGCTCTTCTGAGACGTTATGCGATGCAGGCTGATGGTTTTTACCGACGTTTCAGAAGAAACTATCAGGTCCACCTTCAAAACAGTCCAAGAAGAATTCTTCTTGGACTGATTGATCATTGAAAATGGGTCAGATATGTTGTCCCGAAAAGTTGGTAAACAGCAACATGAGCTGCGTAACGTCGAAGAAAAGCGAAGGCTACCAAACATAAATAGTATGGTAGGGTCTAACTACATCGAGGTGCTAGTGTGTAAATTGTGAAATACAACCTGAACTGATATTGCAATATTTGTGATTTGTTACAATATCTGAACAACTTTGCACGCATAATTCACTGCACAGATTTAAAGTAATATTTTCAACTAGTCATTTATAACAGTACACGAGTTCATAATGGCTTGTAGTAACATCTTCCCGCACCCACCCCCGCCCCCTCCCCACCCCCTTTTCACCGACCTACCCTCCAACATATATGTATATATGCAAGAAATATTAACCACAACAGTGGCAACAAACTTTCTTCCAGAACATTAAAAAGCCGCAGAATTCAAAACTTTCTTCAGCTTATTTATTTTCATTAAATTATCTAGTTTTGGTTTAAAATAACCAAGTTTTTATACGCCCAAGGTTTTTGACTGCAGCAACACACACTGCATATAAATAATTGTTTTATAGAAATAAAAGTATTACAGGCCTGAAATAAAGAAAATCAAAACGATAGTTTCTTCGAAATACCTAAGGCTTTATTTGAACCTTTTAAAGCCTAGCGGTAACTTTACATACCACCAGGTTTAACATTAAAAAATTCTACGTGTTGCCCACATTGCCTTTATGTGTTTTGTACGGATCTCAGAACAAACAGCAACTTTTGCCTTATAAAACATTAAGAGACTGGTTTTTATAACAGAAGTGGAGAGTGTTTACAGCGCGGTACGCACTGAGGCCTTATATAAAACAGATACGCTTCGTCTTTAAAGGGTTAATGCTAGACACACCCGTTGGTACACAAATATAACAGCGTATTTACTCTTTTTTCAAGCGGTGAAGGGCCCCGCAGCAGATGCTACGGACGCACCGCAGCCTTGAGGCTTATTGTGCAACCCGGTTATGAAGATGACGATGATGATTATTTTTTTTCCTTTTCCTAGTAATGGAGCACTGGTGGAATGAAATTGACAGGGGAAAACCGAAGCACTCGGGGAAAAACCTGTCCCAGTGTCACTTTGTCCACCACAAATCCCACATGGACTGAACCGGGATCGAACCCGGACCTCCGCGGTGGGAGGCCGGCGGCTAACCGCCTGAGCCATGGCACGGCCTGTATTTACCTTTATCAGGCATACACTCTTAACAAACACTTCGCAGTATTTGCAGACCAAAGGACATGTCTTACATTAAAATCATATACGCTGGTCAAACACTTATCCGTCGTTACAGAAACATGAGGAGAAAACTCTGTAATTGGGTGAAAGGTTGGTTAAGACTGTATGATTAACCCTTTAAAGACGAAGCGTATCTGTTCTGTATAAGGACTCAGTGCGTACTGCGCTGTAAACACTCTCCACTTCTGTTATAAAAACCAATCTCTTAATGTTTTATAAGGCAAAAGTTGCTGTTTGTTCTGAGATCCGTACAAAACACATAAACGCAATGTGGGCACCACGTGGAATTTTTTAATGTTAAACCTGGTGGTATGTAAAGTTACCGCTAGGCTTTAGAAGGTTAGTAAGTGTAAATATGCCAATAAATAAATTTTAACCTTACATGAAGTTGAATTTGTCGTATTTGGTAATTGACCTTTAATTCCTACTTTTCTTTTACTTCTTTTTTCCTGAAATGAAAGCCGATAAGCCCTAATTATGTTTAGCGGGTCCGAAGCCGCTCGACTGTTCGTATCCTAGTTTCAAATCCCCATCAGGGCATGGATGGTCGTCTGTTGTGTTTGTTGTATGTTGTGCAGACAGCGGCCTCTGCGACGGGCAGATCGCTCAAGTAGAGGAGTCCTACCGTGTGTGTGCGTGTTTGTTTGTCTGTGTGTAATCTAGAAACCTGAACAACGAGGTGGCCTAGGCCCGAGTTAGACTGTCGCGCCACAGGACAAAAACAAAGTGTAAAAGACGCGTTTAACCTCTTTCTATGTAGTTTACAAATTCTCACTCACATGTTGTGCTACCAGTGGCCGCGCGGTCTAAGGCGTAGGTCTGCGGCCGAGGGCTTGCTGGGATCGTTGGTTCGAATCCCACCGGAGGCATGCATGTTTGTCTCTTGTGCAGTTTGTGTGTTGTCAGGTAGAGATCTCTGCGACGAGCCGATCCCTTGTCCAGAGGAGTCCTACTGACTGTAGTGTGCGTTTGAGTATGACAAAATGAAATCACAAAACCCCCGACACCTGCTCTGAACAAGTAGGTAGAAGAGGGAAGGACTAAGTAAGTAAGGTGGTGCTACCATCAGGTACTATACAACCACGACCTCCTTATTATCAAGGCTCCACGATTATACTCAGACACCACACTCGGTAGGACTCCTCTGGATGAGTGATCAGCCCGACGTAGGGACCTCTATCTGACAACACACAACACTCACAAGAGACATACATCTATGCCTCCGACGGGATTCGAACCCGCAACCCCAGCAAGCGAGCGGCCGCAGACCCACGCCTTAGACCGCGCGGCCAATGGGATCGGCTGATCAGAAGTACGTACTTGCCTTTTATGCAATTTCGTATTGCTGCTTATCGGCTAGTAAGCACACTGTATGTCTGTCTGTCCGTCTGTGCGCATATAAAAACTTCAGAATTTCAGAAATAATGTTCATAAAAATTGACACAGAGGAACTTCAGGCAATATTGTGCAGCCGCTACATTTTCTGGTTCAAATTTGATGAAAATTACAAATTCCACACAAACACCAATACGTATTACTGCGGCACATCTCCAGCGTATTCAGCCCTACAAATACGTATTACTGCGGCACATCTCCAGCGTATTCAGCCCTACAAATACGTATTACTGCGGCACGTCTCCAGCGTATTCAGCCCTACAAATACGTATTACTGCGGCACAGCTCCAGCGTATTCAGCCCTACCAATCAACCCACGCGCAATTTAGATGAAGTTTTGAGTGCATTCAGACGTCACTGAATACACGTTTGTTTTATTACTGTGCTGCTGCTTTAAAACACGACTTTGAAGCTACATTCTTTGCTGTTATTACGTATATAGTGTGACTTTGCTTCGTATTATAGCAAAAGCAATATCATCTTTCATTATCGATTTTACATCTGTTGTTAGGAAACAGTAAAAAGTTCATTTTCAAAATACTGGTATTTATTAGTCGTTTGCTTGACATCACCAAAGGTAGCACTAATGAACTGAAAATCTAAATGTGCCAGAAATGTTATACTGTGGCCGAATTTTCTAACTTGTTATTTCCTTGATTGCCTGTTGGGTTTTAAATCTTAAACTCCTCAGAAATAAATAAGAACTTGCAAATATACATCATAAAGCCAATTTTCCTAATATACTTACGCAGCGGAAATATTTCTGTCGCTTCATGTGCTATCTTACCGATAACTAACTAACTAACTAACTAACTAACTAACTAACTAACTAACTAACTAACTAACTAACTAACTAACTCCATGGAAAAGAAGCCTTCTTGAGAAGCTAACAGTTTCTCAGCTAGTCAAGAAATTACCCGCATTTTATGGAACCCGGAGGTTCATTACCGCATTTACAAGAGCCTGCCACCTGTCGCTATACTGAGCCAGCTCAATCCAGTCCATGCCTCCCATACCACGTCTTGAAGATCCATTTTAATATTATCCTCCCATCTATGCCTGGGTCTCCCAAGTGGTCGCCTTCCCTCAGGTCTACCCACCAAAATACTGTATTCATCTCTCTTTTCTCCCATACGTACTACATGTCCCACCCATCTCATTCTTCTCGACTGATTACCCGAATAATATTTGGTGATGAGTAAAGGTCAGTAAGTTCCTCGTTATGTAGTCTTCTCCATTCCCCTGTCGCCTCATCCCTCTTAGGCCCAAATATCCTCCTCAGCATCCTATTCTCGAATACCCTCAGTCTTTGTTCCTCCCTCAGTGTGAGAGACCAAGTTTCACACCCATACAAAACAACAGGTAAAATTATTGTTCTATATACCCTAATATTTGTGTGGTGTTCTGCTGATACAACATTAAATCATCTTAGCACTTAGTCGCCCTTGCTTTACAAATAACAAGAAACATAGACCATATTTACCACCAACATGTCCGTCAGGAGTACCTGCACAGCTTATTCTGTCATTTAGAGCTTTCACGGCGAATGAACACAGTAAAGTGTTCTCGGGCTAGCATTCACGTCAGGTGGTTTACTCGCCACTCAAACACCTGAAGTGGCTGCTAGCCAGAGAATGCTTTACTGATAATTCTGTGCCTTGTCCATATCCTAACAACTGTGCTACAATTTAACTTGGGATTTTATTGACGCGGATCAGAATTTAATCGTCATGTTAATACTTCCTAATTAGGAAATAGAATCCTAAATTTTTAAAGTACGTTAAGTTTTAAATTACACACTACACCGTTTGTATTAAGTGACAAACCATCGAGCGTTACAAGTTGATTGAAATTTATATTTCAAATAATTTGTGAGATCTCGCAAAATTTTACATTTTTACCTTGAGTTTTAAGTTTCTGCATCATTCGGTGCAGAAGTGTTTGTCATCCTGGTTTCTATCCAAAAACACATACATTAGGGCACAGAGAACTATAATTTTACATGTAGTTTTGTATGGGTGTCAAACTTGGTCTCTCACACTGAGGGAGGAACAAAGACTGAGTGTGTTCGAGAATAGGGTGCTGAGGAGGATATTTGGGCCTAAGAGGGACGAGGCGACAGGGGAGTGGAGAAGACTACATAACGAGGAACTTAATGATCCTCTACTCATCACCAAATACTATTCGTGTAATCAAATAGAGAAAAATGAGATGGGCGGGGCATGTAGCATGTATGGAGGAAAAGAGAGGCGTATACAGGATTTTGGTGGGGAGATCTGAGGAAAGGCGACCACTTGGGAGACCCAGACGTAGATGGGAGGATAATATTAAAATGGATCTTCAAGAAATGGGATGGCTGGGCATGGACTGGATCGAGCTGGCTCAGGATATGGGCAGGTGGCGTGCTTTTCTGAATGAGGTAATGAATCTCTGGGTTCCATAAAATGCGGGGAATTTCTTGACTAGCTGAGAAACTGTTAGCTTCTCAAGAAGGCCTCTGCTTCTTGGAGTTAGTTAAACTTTTTTCAAAAAACAAACACCTGATGATGATCGGCTTGATCGAAACATGTAGTGTTTGAGGAGATAATAATAAATACAGGGTGTGTCAGAAGGAATACAGGGTGTTATTTACGTAATTCTATATAGACAGTGGGACGGACAGCGTCAAACTGATGAACCGTACACAGTGTATAGGAGACTGGGTGTGCTCCAGAGCAGCTCTGTACGTTTAGGAGAAGAGAAAAATATCTTGTCCCTGCAAGGATTTGAATCCCCGACTGTACACTGCACAGCGCGAACCCCTTTCCCTAAACAATTATAATCTGAAAAGATATGTAGAACTATTGGACTGTAAAGTAGAAATGGTGTCTGTAAATTCTGCTCTGAACAGTTGCCTTATTCTGTTGCTCGTACACTTTAGCGTTTAACGCACTTTTGTTTACGACTTTAACCCTTTAAAGATGACAGGTAATATGTTTTATATAAGGACTCAGTGCGTACCGCGCTGTAAACACTCTCCACTTCGGTTATAAAAACCAGTCTCTTAATGTTTTATAAGGCAAAATTTGCTGTTTCTTCTGAGATCCGTACAAAACACATAAACGCAATGTGGGCACCACGTAGAATTTTTTAATGTTAAACCTGGTGGTACGTTAAGTTACCTCTAGGCTTTAAAAGGTTAACAAAGAATTTGTCTACTTTAAGTTTTGAACAGCTCGAAGCCACTTAACGCCGTTTTTCTCATAAATTTAATATTCATATTATAAGAGATACGAACATTACCAACACTTTCCTGCAGCTTGCTAATAATTTTCAGCACCTCAAATATATTCTGTTCCATGGAAGTAAATTTTGGAAGAAGTATGAACACATTAAACTACATTATACACTCTTATTCCAATCTGAGTTAAACACTACTGGGTCGCTTCACTGTTTACTCGTCGTTGTCTATCCCATTTTCTAACTATAATAACAAGTATCTGAAATTTCGTTTCGTAACCATAAATTTCGCTTTTTTGCTTTTAATATCCTGACCGACATTTCAACCTATTAATCACCCACAGCAGCAAACACTCTTTTGTAATAGCGCTACATTTATTGCAACTCTGAATCTGTTTATTAACTCCGCTTCTCAAGTTTATACAGGGTGTATCTAAAATATTTGGACAAACGTCAAGAGTGAGCTATTCACATCAAAACAAAAAAAGAAGTTTACATAAACATATATCCGAAAACGAATGGTTTTCGAGTTTAATTGAAAGTTACAGTCAACAATGAATAATGTAAATATGTGATATTTAACTTACAACTGACGCAATGCATCTAAATACACGGTCCCATTTTTAACAGTTTGCGAGTTATTATTGTTTACCAAGTCACAACTCACAACGAAAGCTCGGAAGAAACTCTGCCTAAATCAATGCACGCATGCGCCTGTGTGATCATGGACTGTCGGATCCTCTCAAAGGCCCTGGATCTATTGCGAATGGCTTGACAAGCAACCAAATACGTTTGTGCAGCGTGTCTTGATTTTCAATTTGAGGTAAACACGCTAGGGCTTTTAAATGTCTCCACAGACAAAAATCTAAAGGACTGAGGTCAACGCTGTTTTGGACTGTACTCGAAGTCTAAGTGTTTGCGAACAATATTGATATATTTTCTCCTTTCTTAGCTGTAGGAAAGTGGCGCGCGAATTTTGTCCAAGCATTTTAGACACACCCTGTATATCATGTAACAGTAACGTGACACTAACGCCAAACCGGTGCAAATATAGAAGGAAGTTGTCATAATTTCTCTTAAGGCACAGCGTCCATCAAAATAGCCTGAGCAAACCCTCACTTTGTAGCCGAGAATCGGTCTAGCTTCCTAAATAAATAATTCCATGGTGCAGAGGCCTTCCTGAGAAGCTAACAGTTTCTCAGCTAGTCAAGAAATTCCCTGCATTTTAAGGAACCCGGAGGTTCATTACCGCATTCACAAGAGCCCGCCACCTGTCCCTATCCTGAGTCAGCTCAATCCAGTCCATGCCCAGCCATCCCACTTCTTGAAGTTTCATTTTAATATTATCCTCCCATCTACGCCTGGGTCTCCAAAGTGGTCGCCTTCCTTCAGGTCTCCCAACCAAATCCTGTATACACCTCTCTTTTCCCCCAATCGTGCTACATGGCCGGCCCATCTCATTCTTCTCGATTTGGTTACCCGAATAATATTTGATGATGGCTAGGGGTCATCATCGGTCTAGGTTCCTCTATAACGAAAAACAGAAACGCCGGCACTTCAACCATACGTTCGTTTCCCACGAAGTAGATGATGTGGAAATTACACGGGGCATAACAATGAGAGATAAAATTCTAAACCCGCTTAAGCTTCTGTATAAATATGAAGAGTCGACCACAATCAGCTTATATAGGAAACACAAAACAGGCACCATAATCAGTAATGTCAACAAGGCTGTGACCTCCAGCCAACAGTTTAATCTCATTCGGCAGATTTACGTTGACACTAGCCTTTCACCATAGAAAATAACAAAAATTTTCCCTTTTTATGTCATTCCTACCGCGCCTAATTTCATGATTAATATGTAAACCAACTTATGCACCCAATAAAATACATTCAGAGGTATAAAACTCCTATACGTTACGGCACCGGGGTGACATCATCAGGGAGTTATCTGAACAAAGGAATAGAAGGTATTGTGCCGCCTTCATTAATGTACAGACATCAGGAAAAAATAGCAACTTTTGCCTTATAAAACATTAAGAGATTGGTTTTTATAACCGAAGTGGAGAGTGTTTACAGCGCGGTACGCACTGAGTCCTTATATAAAAGAGATACGCTTTGTCTTTAAAGGGTTAATGCACAGACATCAGGAAAACACAGCAATTTTGCCTTATAAAACATTAAGAGATTGGTTTATATAACCGAAATGGAGAATGTTTACAACGCGGTACGTGCTGAGTCCTTATATAAAACAGATAAGCTTCGTCTTTAAAGGGTTAAAATGAGTAAAATATTAAAATTACAAAGCACAAAGTTAAAAATCATGAAATCACAATATTGTAAATTTAAATTTTTTTCAAGAGAGGTGTTCCAGGTAGAACTTTTCAGTTGTTTACACCCTTTATGCAGCATTTTAAAAATTTTAAATGTACAGTGTGAATTTTGGAATTTTAATATTTAGTTATTTTAATAATTTTATGCAGACGACACAATACTTGCATAAGTCTGTTGGTCTTGTATCTCTTTGTTTTGAATAACTCCCTGACGATGGTAGCCATGTGCCGAAACATGTGGGAGTTTCACACTTACTTTTGAATATATTTTATCAAGTTCATAAGTCGGTTAATGTATTACTTAAAAATGTTCCCTGCCAGAAATTTCTAATGTTATACTCCGACAGACAAGCCGGAAGGTCGCGGGTTCGATTCCCGAGGGTATCATTGGAATTTTTCACTAACATAATGCATTCGGTCGCACTATGGCCCTGGGGTCGACTCAGCCTCTAACAGAAATGAGTACCAGGAGTATTTTCTGGGGGGTAAAGGCGGCCGGTGCGAAGGGCCGACAACCTTACCACCTTTAAGTGCCGATTATCTAGAAATCTGGGATCGTCAACCTCCTGGAATCCTAAGGGCCTGTCCAGGCCTGTAATGGGACTGCTTTACGTTTTATACTCCGACACTGTAACTTTGCAATATTATTGATCTGACCCGTAATTTATCTGCGGTAATATCGCTCTCTGTTTTAACATTAACGACGCAAACT
The DNA here is from genome assembly GCA_013340265.1 of Coptotermes formosanus. NCBI lineage: Eukaryota > Metazoa > Arthropoda > Insecta > Blattodea > Rhinotermitidae > Coptotermes > Coptotermes formosanus. Next base: position 1,385,667 of record BLKM01000821.1, read on the forward strand.
CAATAAGACGGAGTATATGAATGAGAATTATCATTTCAGATTCGAAACAATCCGTAGATTAGATCCAACAGTAGTGGAGATTTTATATATACGTGTAATACGTAAAGCTCAACCCACAACCCTAAACGAGCTACAACTATTGAACATGGGGAGGGATTTGCAGACGGGGAAACGAACAGTCGCGAAACCCTTTCAAGAATGAACTTGTGCATAGCAACCTCAGTACGCGTCATCTCATTGTATTTTTGTTTCACTTATACAGTGGAGCCCGGTTATAACGACATCGGTTTACACGACATTTCGCCTATAGCGTTATATATCCTGTAGTACCAATTAATTCCTCCTGTTAACAGTAACGTTATACTCTTCGGTTATATAACAACACTCGTTTATAACGACACAGTATTCAGTCCATATCACGACGTTATAACCGAGCTCAAATCTAGTTTAAAGTAAAATTAATTTCTCCTTCCGTCTACGCACCTTTAATACACATTATATTACTTGAGCTGGACGACGTTTCGGCCTATCAGTTACAAAATTTCATGTCGATTACAAATAAAAATCTATCGAGGATTTAAATATACATATATTTCGCTTGTTGTAAGGACTGCAACAAGTTTTTTCTTACAGACTGCTGATACGGAGACAACTCTGGCTAGCAAAAGGAAGACGGAAATTGCTAGGGCCTACCGTAACATAGTTGGCGATGATGATTATTATTACAATGCTGATGTTTATGATTATATCACCGAACAAATGCCTTCACAGTCGGTACTATTAACATTTTTGACGTAGAATACGTCTTTGTTCGCAGTTAGTATGGCGGGTCTTTCTGGGAAATGGAGCGTAACGAAACTAGGATAGATTTCAAAGGCTTCCTGCTACGTGTACAATAGTCGGAGGCACATGGCAGCAGTATCCAGTGATAGACTATAGACGTACGCGTCATACTTACTGCGACTTATTGCGATTTTGATCTTAAGACGGCGCCGGCATGCGTAAGCGCGCGAGGCAAAAATGACGTTATTCCGTGCCATTTCGGCAGTCATTACTCAGCTTTCGGAGAGGCCTTACGTGTGTTTAACCACTCAAACGATTCGTAATAACGAGTTCTACAATACTGAAGTGCAAAAACAGTGAACTCATAACCGTAACACAGTGCAAAAGTCGAAAAAGTGACAACAGTTTCCACCTAACTTCGAAATGTCGCAACATTTGCAAAGAAAATATGTAAAACGATAAAAGATTTGGGTATTGGAAGAAATAAGACAAAATGCCAGACAAAATGAGGGGCCATTGAACGGCGCTGAGCGAGCAGGGCGCTGGAGATAGCGTTGCAAAGCTGCTGTGCGCGGCGTCAACGTCGGCGCTAGCACTTCCACCGCGGAGCCGGCGGTGCGTATGGATGTGAACGACATGGATTCGATAGACGATGTCGTATCCTCATGACAGGAGTCGGGCTTCACCAAAATTACAGCGGTCACAGACGATACGAGTTGAGAACCGAATGCTGGAGCGGGCGTAAGGGCCACATCGGAGGCCGCAGTGACCACAGAGCCACAGCACGAACGGGCGGCCGACTCATATCACAGACCGCTGTTGGCAGTTTGTAAAAACAAATGAAATTCCGCGAAATAAATGACATTCATTGCTAACCATTGGTTCATTACTGCACACAAACGGCACTGTCACAAAACGACACTGACGTATTCTACGTAACGAATGTGTCCGCGACACTGCCCTGCCCGCATTTTTTGTTAAAAGAGTCATTCCTGCAGCAGAACTGAAGTTTCAGTAGGGCTCCAGCATAATCATGAACCATTTCAATCCAATTCCGATTTGCACAAAATTTATTTCCTTTCCTGTGGTGCAGCAGCCCAAATCGGACCTATGCCGCCTCCGTTTGGAAGTTTCTAGATCCTACTCAGACACATCACACTTGGTAGGACTCCTTTGGATAAGTGATCAGTCCGTCACCGCGACCTCTATCTACAACACACAAACACTCACAAGCGACAGATATCCGTGCCCCGGCGAGATTCAAACCCGCAATCCTAGTAAGCGCTCGGCCGCAGACCCACGCCTTAGACCGCGCGACCACTGAGATCGGCAATCTTCACAACCTACTTCCTGAAATTCATTTTTACTTTAACGCTTTAAAGACGAAGCGTATCTGTTTTATATAAGGACTCAGTGCGTACCGCGCTGTAAACACTCTCCACTTCGGTTATAAAAACCAATCTCTTAATGTTTTATAAGGCAAAAGTTGCTGTTTGTTCTGAGATCCGTACAAAACACATAAACGCAATGTGGACACCACGTAGAATTGTTTAATGTTAAACCTGGTGCTACGTAAATTTACCGCTAGGCTTTAAAAGGTTAAGGTATCACCTTCTATGACTTTAGTGTCGCTCAGGTATCGATTATTCGGATATGTCCCGCTGCGTCAGTCGGTGTTTGGATCCGAATGTTCCCACACACCGTATTTCTTTCACCTTCAAGAGTCGAAATGCCCTTGAAGATGAGCCCAATACGCTGACTTGAAACATCGGGAAGCAAATAATGAGTGACGCTGGGTAACATCCCAAAAGGAATGACACCTCATCTGCAAAGCATCAAAAACTTTTAAAAATTCAATGTGGCCGTTTTCCAAGAGAGTTCCCAGAAAAATTCTGTGTATATTACATATTTCGCCCATCTCAGCTACATGATCAGTCCATCGTCGAGTTCAAGGTTTCATTCGTTAAAAAACGAACTCACGAAACAATAATGCAGTTTCTAAGCATGTTATCCCGTTGTGTTGTTTATAACAGAAGTCAAGTCAAAATTTGTTCGAAGGCAACAAATTTCCATTTATTATAGAGAACTACACGTTTCGACCTATTGCAGGTCATTCTCAATTTCACAACTTGTGTTTAAAACGTACTGAGCAAGGAACACACGTCCATAAACATTTTATGCACTTACATTCTTTGCTCAATACATTTTAAATACAAACCTTAACGATGATCTGAAATAGGTCGAAACATGAAGTTCTGTATAACAAATGGAATTTAATTGTGTTTGGACGGATTTCTATAATAACGCGGTTGTTTCTTTTAAGCAACAAGTATATTGTTACAGATACACCCTGTATGTGCGGCGGTTGGCAGTGTCGGCTAAGGATCTGCCTCTTCTGACGAACTGTACTTATCCCCCCAGCCGAAGAACAGGGCAGCCTCGTGAATGTTCCCCCTCTCCTTTACAATTAATAACATTCAACCCCCGCAGTTGATAGAGTGCTGTTACTTGATCAAACAACTATACAGCCATAGTATTCAGTCTTATAGGATCTGTCATTGCCTCGTAAAGTCAGGAGGTAACTAAATTTAAGTTCCGACTACGCATTTCATGAAGGTGTATGTGGGAGCGGAGGTAAAGCGCCTCTTACTCTTAACCTTTTAAATCCTACCGGTAACTTTACGTACCACCAGGTTTAACATTAAAAAATTCTACGTGGTGCCCACATTGCGTTTATGTGTTTTGTACGGATCTCAGAACAAACAGCAACTTTTGCCTTATAAAACATTAAGAGACTGGTTTTTATAACCGAAGTTGAGAGTGTTTACAGCACGGTACGCACTGAGTCCTTATATAAAACAGATACGCTTCGTCTTTAAAGGGTTAAAAAATTCTACGTGGTGCCCACATTGCGTTTATGTGTTTTGTATGGATCTCAGAACAAACAGCAACTTTTGCCTTATAAAACATTAATAGATTGGTTTTTATATCCGTAGTGGAGAGTGTTTACAGCGCGGTACGCACTGAGTCCTTATATAAAACAGACACGCTTCGTCTTTAAAGGGTTAAACTCAGCACTTGATGCATGTGAGTGATGAGGCTCTATCTCCCCCCTCCCGTACTTTTGACCTCCGAGGAAAGGACCATCTTTCCAATTCAACAGCAAACTAGGTGGAGTCCTGAGCCGCTACGGATATTCGTTTCGCAGTCCTTCCCTCTTCTACCTGTTCACAGCAGGTGTCGAGGTTGTTTATTTTCACTTGATCACACTCAGACACACACCACAGTCGGTAGGACTCCTCTGGACGAGGGATCGGCCCGTCGCAGAGACCTCTACCTGACAACACAAACACTGTACAACAGACAAACATCCATGCCCGCGGTGGGATTCGAACCCACGATCCCTGCAAGCGCTCGGCCGCAGACCTACGCCTTAGACCGCGCGGCCACTGGGATCGGCAGCTACAGGTATTTGGAAAAAAAAAATTGTCTTGCTCCTGCCAGGATTCGAACCATGGCTCCTCGGCCGTCCATACCATAGCCTATTGACTATAGAAACTACAAAGGGCAGACCGTCCATAAGGACTGCATTCGTCCCAGAAAATTTGAGAAAAATTAAACTAAATATTCCGAATAAAATTTTCGTTGTCTCCTAAAAAAATTTATTCCCAAAATTATTTTAATTCCTCTCACAATTTCTGCAGCCGTTATGGCCCAGCCGCTCCTGGCAGACTACACTATTCCGGGTCCCTGTGCGAATTAATTCGACGCTAAACTTTCTGGTATGTTTTATTTTGTCCATTTTAGAGCATTTAACTCATAATTATTCGAGACGACACCAACAAAATGCACAACATTATTATATATAATTTACAATTAAAATATTACATGTTTTGACCCTTTTCGTGTCATCTTCAGGGAGTTCACACCTATTATATGTATAAAATATAGCTTTGTGTAAATAAATTACACAATAATTACACAAAATCTATGTTCTATACGCATAATTGATGTTCACGCCCTGAAGATGACACGAAGAGGGCCGAAACATCTTGGGGTTGTCATATTTTAATTCTAAATTACATGTAATAATATTGTACATTTTTTGGTGCTGTCGTATATACTGTTTGGTATATGTTCACGTGTGCTTAAAAAACGTAGCTGGTTAGCAGAGCAGCAACAAATTTGAATTCTATCAATAAATACCCCTTTGGAAAACCATCCAGCGTCACGTCACTCTTAGGTTTTTCCGTGGAAAGCCGAGATAATATCTTAAATATTGCCACTACTCTTTCTCCCTTCTCCATTCCATCATATCACGTCATGTGGCGATAAATTCGCAGTTGATATCGTGTCATAAAATTGAGTCACCATGCATTAAACCATGTCATCGGCTTCTTCTAGAGGTTGTTTCAAAATTGTAAAAACTTTAGTTCTACAGACTTCACGTTCCTCTTATTAAGCCAGTAACTGTCTTTTCTCGTTACGTCCGGGAAAAAAAGTTGAGACTTTTATCTGAGAAACTGAAGACGATTTTCGCTAATGGAAGCTATCCCGCTGTAGTCATGGCGGAGATTCTGCCATACATCTGGAATAAAACATTCAGCTGTTAGGAGAAACCAGAGGGGCATTTGCTATACCTGATGCTTTTTCCTCTGCTTTGACAAAGGACACTCCAAGTACATTTCCGTATTACTTGATTCCTGGCGGTAAATCTTAGAACACAATCAATATGTCAGTTCGTTAGTGTCAACCGCTCTCTTCTGTTGCTCTAGCAAATATCTTTTAGCAACTAATAGAAAATTATGCCCAAAGATAAGACACAAGTAATTTAAATTCGAATTTTTCTGTTCAGGATCATTCACACGTACAAATGATTACTTTGGTAACCGAAACGTAGTGACTCCTGTAGACAGTTCTTCCTATATTCTATATAAAACATTCTATATTAGTACGCCCGACCTGAAAGGATGACAGCCCGACTCGTCAGCCTGTATTCGCGCTCGTAAAATTAAAAATATATGCAACGTATGCATATAAACGTAACATTGAGGCACGTTCGCGTAAACGTTTTTGCCGTCGAAAAACAATAAGTATTCTCAGAACGTGTCTGTAGCCTTAGTTTTCCATCACACAAAGCGCATGCGTCGTATTTTATTTTCATCTGTGGCCTGCCTGCCTCTACCATATTTCTCCACATTATCACATAAACGGCAGGATTTTCGGGAAAAAGTTATTGAACATAAAATATGTGTTTTGATATCCTCCACAACCTTTTTCCAAAAGATTTCTCATTCTAAGAAGAACTCAGTGAGATGTTATCATAAATGTCCATAGGCCTTCATGGAAAGTACCCCTCATTCTTGCACGATTTTAATGAAACTTGAATTTTATCTAAAGATATTAAAAAAAAAATACTCAAACACCAAATTTCATAAAAATCTGTCCAGTGGGAGCCGAGTTGTTCCACACGGAACGTTGGAAGGACGGACAGACAGACATGAGGAAGCTAATAGTCGCTTTTAACAATTCTGGGAACGCGCCTAAAATGCTTAGAGAATTTGAAAATAATACCAGTTATCTGCCACAACGGAAAATTGTGGGGCATATTTCAAACAACGATGGAAGAAATTGTTAGGCTCATGCAAGCTGAATGGAGTCTATTCTCGCTGCGGATGTGTTCAGCTGCTATCACGCAGACAAACCGTCCCACGTGCAACTCACATCCCCGATGTAATTTCCTGGAGAACACAATTCAAAGTCGTTACGAAGCTACAGTTTTCAGGCGCTACACCGCCACTCACATTACACAACGTATGGCGTCATCTGTGAGTCACAAATCATAAAATTACCCCGCCGTGACAAAAGAAGGCAATGCTGAACGCCGCGGTCTTAACTAACACCGAAACACAAAACACAGTCCAACCCGGTTATAACGACATCGATTTATGCGATACCTCGTCTATAACGTCAGATATTCTGTGGTACCAATTAATTCCTCATTGTTAAACGTAACATTATACTCATCGGTTAAAACGACACTCGTTTATAACGACACAAAATATTCAGTCCTTGTCGTGACGTTATAATCGAATTCGACTCTACATTCTTGTTTCCACAGACATTTCCATTTGTTACAAAAACAGGCCAGAAACATATTTGCAAGGGATTTTATGTAATGCCATTTCATAACATAATTATGATTTTTTCTTACTAACGCTTTGGAAGAAAGCCTGGCTGAAAGCTACTGGCAGCAAAAAAAAAATATTTTGCATAAGAAACTGCTTCTCTACACATTTCCGTGTTTGGGTTTGAAAGATAAATCTTTTATGACTTGACAGGTAGACAGAGAAAAGGATATATGACTGGAATAAAGAACCACCAGACTGAGGTATTTGGAACAGTAGCTACTCCGACGGAAGTTGCTTAAGTAACCAATCTAGCTTCATTTCCCTCTTAAAGACAAAAGGACGCCGGTACGATTTCACTTCTGTTTCTAACGTAAAATAATAATTATTTCTGTTGCCTTCGCGTCGTTATCTACACTGTTACGTCCAAATTTTGTACTAAAGTTGAACCCGGTTAAAACGACATCGGTTAATGCGACACCTTGTCTATAACGTCAGATATTCTGTGGTACCAATTAATCCCTCACTGTTAACCATAACATTGTAATCCTCGGTTATAACAACACTCGTTTATAACGACGCAAAATATTCAGTTCCTTTCATGACGTTATAACCGAGTTCGATTGTATTTATGTCGATGTAGGTAACCATGCGATGAAGGTCAAATACGGTTGTGGATGAACGACTGGGGTCGTGGTTTCGAAGCCTGCCTGGGGAAATGGCTTGTTGTCTGACTGCTGTGTTATTTACTATAATTTGTAAGTGTTAAGGCTATATGGTGTGTGACGTCCAATGAGAGGGTGATTGTGAGTGGAGAATTTGAAGAGGATGTCAAAGGAAAGGAGCGCTCTTGTTTTAAGGAACTATCCTGGCCACCTCCGTGGGAAAGGTACTGAGGGAAGCAGCTAAACAGTGAAGAAGGCAGAAACTTTCGCGGTTGTAACTATAACAACCGTCAATCACAACTAACTAACTAACTAACTAACTAACTAACTCCATGAAGCAGAGGCCTTCTTGAGAAGCTAACAGTTTCTCAGCTAATCAAGAAATTTCCCGCATTTTATGGAACCCGGAGGTTCATTAACGCATTCACAAGAGCCCGCCACCTGTCCCTATCCTGAGCCAGCTCAATCTAGTCCATGCCTCCATTCCACTTCTTGAAGATCCATTTTAATAACATCCTCCCATCTGCGCCTGGTTCTCCCAAGTGGTCGCATTTCCCCAGGTTTCCCCACCAAAATCCTGTATGCACCTCTCTTTTCCCCCATACGTGCTATATGCTCCGCCAATCTCATTCTTCACGATTTGATTACCCGAATGATATTTGGTGATGAGTACAGGTCATTAAGTTCCTCGTTATGTAGTCTTCTCCACTCCCCTGTCGCCTCCAAATATTTTTACAATTTGTATGGCTTTACTGAAATATGTTTCGACTCATATACAAGGAACCATCATCAGTCTAAAAAGATACCAAAATTTCTATGTAAATAACCTCACATTATATTACACTACCCATGTACACCCTTGAGATCTCTACTTGCCAAATATCGTAAAAATATAAGATAAGCCGAAAACCGTTAAATTTAAATTAAATTACATGCAAGTAACTGGCCAAAACGTTACAAACGTCCTTAAAACAGCTGTGATTTAAAAGTGTGTTGGCACTTCCGGCTAGGAGTGTAGATATAAGTCAGTGACGTCCGACGTCTGGGTTTGCCAGACTTACTTTTCTTCACACGTGTTCTCTGTTCGAGGAAAGTTCCCGATGTCATCTATTCCAATGTTTTATCATTTTACTCGTTCAGCTGTTCTTTATGAAAGTGTATAAGTAAATGTACAGGGTGTTCTTTTCCTGCATGACCGACAAGCGCAGCCCAACTCTCCGCTCGACCCTCTGCCAGCGTTGCTTCCTACGCCGCATGTCGGGGAGGTATAACCGTCGATGACGAGAGCTAGAGAAAGGATCGCAGCGATGATAACATTAGAAAGTCTAATAAAATCTCACTAGAGCGTCGGTCCGGCGCGTATAGGCCAAATACGAATAAACATCCTATATATAAACATCGCAAATCTGTTGTTATTGTGTTCATGTCTGTAAACAGGCGTTGCCTTGAAAGTACTCGTGACTGACGGCTCCTGTCCTTACATCTGAAAATCGTCATCAAACTGGGATGTCCCACTTAACCTTTTAAAGCCTAGCGGTAACTTTACATACCACCAGGTTTAGCATTAAAAAATTCTACGTGGTGCTCACATTGCCTTTATGTGTTTTGTACGGATCTCAGAACAAACAGCAACTTTTGCCTTATAAAACATTAAGAGATTGGTTTTTATAACCGAAGTGGAGAGTGTTTACAGCGCGGTACGCACTGAGTCCTTATATAAAACAGATACGCTTCGTCTTTAAAGGGTTAAAAATACGGTCTGTCTGGGCCGATGATGTAACCCAGCTTCACAGAAACAACGCAACACATTATGAATCTCTCAAATTCGAACATTTATGAACGGATTCAGCATTAGTATTGAATTTAAATGGGCTAAAGCCCTTTTCAGTCAAGAATGAATGGCTATTTAATCACCAGTAACGGTGTTTTTGTATTTCCCATACAGTCACTCTATAACCTGTTATTATATATCTGCTTGCACGCTTCGAATGAAGAAACATCTGTAGATTTCGTTTTCGTAGTTCTTCCCTCTTCTACCTACCTGTTCACAGTAGGTGTAGGGGGTTTTTATTTTCACTTGATCACACTCAAACACACACCACAGTCGGTAGGACTCCTCTGGACGTGGGATCGGCCCGTCGCAGAGACCTCTACCTGACAACACAAACACTGTACAAGAGAGAAACAGCCTTGCCCCCGGTGGGATTCGAACCCACGATCCCAGCAAGTGCTTGGCCGCAGACCTACGCCTTAGACCGCGCGGCCACTGGGATCGGAATCTGTAGATTTAATGCCGTAAAAGTCTGCTTTCGCCCTTCAGTCTTAATCCTTGTTGATTATTTCTTGTTGTGGTGACCTAGTTAACCGACGTTTAGAAATCGGCTGTCTCCAACTTCAGTGCGTTCAATAAAATTCCACATTGTTCAATGGTCAACAAGTCGTCATAAGAATTAATGTATCGCTGATAGACCTATGAGTTAAATATTTATCTCCCATTAATTGATGTACTTTAGGAACACATTCTTTCTCACGTTTCGACAGCCCCCAGTCGGCGAGGGTCTCCTCATTACAGAGGCTTCACGATTATACTCAGACACATCACACTCGGTAGGATTCCTCTGGACGAGTGATCAGCCCGACGCAGAGACCTCTATTTGACAACACACAACACTCAAAAGAGACAGACATCCATGCCCCTGGTGGGATTCGAACTCACAATCCCGGCAAGTGAACGGCCGCAGACCCACGCCTTAGAAGGCGGTGTCACCGGGATCAGTTTAGGAACATTCACATTATAATATATCTCTTTCACTGAAAACGAGAAATATACGTCTGTGGGTATGATGACAGTGTTGCAAGTTAGATGACTGACAACAGTATGTTTCATTTCCACCTGGGGGAAGAGACTCATCTTTTCTGTACCGTATCCACACCGACTCCTAACGCCCATCTGGTATTCTACGTAATGGGCACCAGCAGCTATATACCCGGCAGTAAAGCTGCCGGAAGTTTAAGGTGACCACAAACCTCCTTTAGTAATGAGGTTAAAAACACCTATTCTATACATGCACCCAGAATATCCTTTCATAGCTTTCGTAGTGTATAGAGAAATCTTTATGTTTTTAACCTTACAAAACATTGGCGCACCTGGGGGGGTGTTGCCGGGCTGCAACTCCCCCCCCCCCCCCGAAACGGAATTTAAAGAAACACAGATTTTGTAGACACTGTGGTATCTAAAGGTTGTACGTGATTTTATGCTTCAGCCTAAACCAACTACCGAAATCGGCTACAATACAGAAAAATATATTTAAGCTTAGGAATATGTAGAATCTTTTATTTTTTATTTGGTTCTAATTTTCCCTGCAACCTGAGCAGCTGTCGGCTCGGAGATTTTGATATGATTTTATTAATATAGTTCATAAAATGAGACATGAATTATATATAACCTTAGGGTCAGCCATAGCGCTCCCCCCCAAAAAAGAGAAATTCTACGTACGCCTGCGTTACAGAGTCTACTGCGGTCACTGCTTTCCTCAACCCTTCCACGCCAACAATTTATCAAAGTTTACATCGACATCTCGCCACATTCATCATCCACAACCATTTCGAAATATTCCAAAGGCACTACGAAAAATCAGCGAAGTGATTGCATGTTCTGAATAACCAAATAAACAGTAAACAAGAATATAAACATTTAAGGCTTCAAACAATTCCTTTGATATAAGAATTCTTTGTATTTTGCTTTTAAATTATTTTTCTGTTTCGTAAACAGTTTTCAGAAGGACGCAAATTACTGTTCTTGAACCGTCGTTCGGAGCCACAGCACACTCCTTACCAACAAATCAAACAGAAAAATAGGTACAAAACATGCGAACACCCAGTGGAATCCGAGAGAGTTATTTTAATTATGTACATATGAGGGTGTTAATAGAGTCGAACCCAGTTATAACGACATCGACTTATACGTCACCTCGTTTATAGCGTCAGATACTCGGTGGTACCAATAAATTCATTATTGTTAACCATTATTCGGTTAAAACAACACTCGTTTATAACGACACAAAAAAGCCAGTCCGTTTCGTGATGTTATAACCGAGTTCCACTGTACTTTGATCGACCAACAAACGCACAAACATAAATACCGATGTAATACTATATTTCCTAAATAAAGCCAAGCGCACAATATCCCCAGTATAAGTGTCGCCTATGATCTATGTATTTGTCTGAAATTTCCTCACCTTATTCCTCAAGCGAATGTAAAAAACTGCAGCAAATATGTCAGTGGCCAGACTATTTGCTAGTTGCTGGCGCGGGGGCGAAGCTGTAACCCTTTAAAGACGAAGCATATCTGTTTTATATAAGGACTCAGTGCGTACCGCGCTGTAAACACTCTCCACTTCGGTTATAAAAACTAGTCTCTTAATGTTTTATAAGGCAAAAGTTGCTGTTTGTTCTGAGATCCGTACAAAACACATAAACGCAATTGTGGGCACCACGTAGAATTTTTTAATGTTAAAACTGGTGGTATGTAAAGTTACCGCTAGGCTTTAAAAGGTTAAAGCAGTAGGAGGAAAAATACTGCACACGCGTCACAAAGCGTTTTCCATTTATTCGTTTGAATGGTTTCTGTATTGACTGAAGCTCTCAACGTACTCGTTAAAAAGAAAACGTGTTTGCAACACATGTGAAGGTGCCCGGCCGTTCCGAGGTGGGCCAAACAGCGAACACGCCATGCCGACTGCAGCTATGTACAGTGTTAGCGTGGCCACACACAGAACTATATATGACAAGAAAAAGTTCTTCAGACAAAAGACTTCAGTGGCGGCGAACCAAAAGTGATATTCAAAATCAGACAACCTCAGTGTTGTGTGATGTTGGCTGCTCAAAAAACTACATTCAGTCATTCCGCTGTTCGTCTTTACCCTTTTAAAGCCTAGCGGTAACTTTACATACCACCAGGTTTAACATTAAAAAATTCTACGTGGTGCCCACATTGCGTTTATGTGTTTTGTACGGATCTCAGAACAAACAGCAACTTTTGCCTTATAAAACATTACGAGACTGGTTTTTATAACCGAAGTGGGGAGTGTTTACAGCGCGGTACGCACTGAGTCCTTATATAAAACAGATACGCTTCGTCTTTAAAGGGTTAAACAGGTCCATAGCCTCTTCCAAAGCGAGTTCTCCACACAGCACGACTTAGTGTTTTCTCTTTCAATTTCCAGTACCCTAACTTTTCCTTAAGGTCATCCAGTCAGTTATCTGCTTACGTCTTCTTTCTCGCCTTCTCGTCAATTCTATTCTTCTCTCTATCACTCCTTCAATAACGTGTTTTAGAAGGCAGTTCCTACGCAAGATGTTACCAATCCAGTTAGCCTTCTTTCTTTTAATTGTACGTAGGATATTCCTATTCTTGGATGTTCTGACACGATTGGCCAAACTGATCTACTCCATCCTTCTCCAGCACCACATTTCAAAACTTTTCAACTATTTCTGATCTACTTTCCGAAGTATCCAAGTTAAACTTTTAAAGCCTAGCGGTAACTTTACATACGACCAGGTTTAACATTAAAAAATTCTACGTGGTGCCCACATTGCCTCTATGTGTTTTGTACGGATCTCAGAACAAACAGCAACTTTTGCCTCATAAAACATTAAGAGACTGGTTTTTATAACCGAAGTGGAGAGTGTTTACAGCGCGGTACGCACTGAGTCCTTATATAAAACAGACACGTTTCGTCTTTAAAGGGTTAAATTTGGTGTTATGTAAGGTAACCTTTTGACCTTAACCTTTTAAAGCCTAGCGGTAACTTTACATACGACCAGGTTTAACATTAAAAAATTCTACGTCGTGCCCACGTTGCGTTTATGTGTTTTGTACGGATCTCAGAACAAAAAACAAAAACTTTTGCCTTATAAAACATTAAGAGATTGGTTTTATAACCGAAGTGGAGAGTGTTTACAGCGCGGTACGCACTGAGTCCTTATATAAAACAGATACGCTTCGTCTTTAAAGGGTTAAGTAACCATACAAAGCTTTACTCCAAATGTAGCAGTTTACTATTAAATTTAAGTCCAATTTGTTGGTGAGAGGATCTTTTTCTTGTTGAATGCTGCTTTTGCTATGGCAATCCTGGATTTAATGTCACGTGTACATCTTGCATCATTTGTTATCACGCTACACAAACAGTTGAAATATTCGACATTCCCCGGCTGTTTTTGATTTATCATACTCTGTACTGGGGATGGTTGCCCTGAGATTCTCATTACATTAGTTTTTACCACACTCACTTCCATTCCATAGGATAGGGCAAACAAAAAGTAAAGGGACGGTGGAGAAGATGTGGAATGCGGGGCTGCATAATTTGTACGCGTTACCAAACACGTCTAGTGTGATTAAATTCGTTAATTTAATTAATTGATAAACAAAATTCGACGGTTTCTCTGTAGCCGTTGTTGACGTGTGAGGGTTGCAATTGGTGCAATCAAACAGAAGCCCATGTCCACTGGTCGTCACAACTGATTGTGTTTTTTCGTTTCAACTGACGCTGACTGCTGTACGGCAATCAGACTGAACTTATACCGAGTATTGTGTGATTCGCTGTCCCCCCGCCTTTACACAGCTCGGCTAGGAATTAATCTCGTCTCTTCTATACGTGATAACATCGTTCACTTTAATGGGGGAAACGACAAATTTTATTTCGCGCAACCGCCATCTTGGCGTCTCTTCCCAGCATTCTCTTGGGCAATTCTCCGTCCCACCCTACACTGGCTGACAGAGGATGCAATGTAATTAACGTCAATTTTATAGCAAAATACCATTATAACATCCTTTAAGGCAGAAAGTACACAATATATAACATTTCGGTAAAATTTGCAAAATTTTATTACATAACACTGATGTACGTTGAAGAAAGCAAGCAAAATATCCCACCCGGCATGACAGCAAACCGCCACACTCGTACTGTATAAACACGCAGCGGCCGACTGATTTCCTACTAACACAAAAGCTTTTAATGGTGTTAGCTTTGATGTTTAAAAAGTACAGAAACCGCAGTTGAAGATGGGGAAAATTGCACGTCTCCGTTACGTGGTTGAAATCATTAGACGCTTGTATTGATGAACTGTGAATTTTTAGGACAGGAGTGAAAGAGGTTGATGTGCAGTGACAAATGGAAAGAAACCATCAAACTTACACAGTGTCACTATCCGATAGATCGGTTTACCTTCATTATCTATGTAACCGCGAAAGGCTGTTTCTGCTGCTGCCTACGAAGCATGTGTAACTCCAGGACACATAGTCACACGTTCTGGAAACGGATTAGGACGCTAGTAAATACCTCACACGGGGCCGTGCCATGGTTCAGGCGGTTAGCCGCCGGCCTTCCACCGCGGAGGCCCGGGTTCGATCCCGGGGTCAGTCCATGTGGGATTTGTGGTTGACAAAGTGGCACTGGGACAGGTTTTTCCCCGAGTACTTCGGTTTTCCCCTGTCAATTTCATTCCACCGGTGCTCCATTACTAGGAAAAGGACTTAAAATAATCGTCATCTTCATCACAGGGTTGCACAAGAAGCCTCAAGGCTGCGGTGCGTCCGTAGCGCCTGCTGCGGGGCCCTTCACCACTAAAAAAAAAAAACACCTGATAAGACAGGCACCATATGTATGACGCATCATTGAGGTTCCTTGGCGTAACCACTCTTTCCGTGAAAAAGCAATGTTACGTATTATGACTGTGTGTCTGTAGCCTTAGTTATCCTGCATGCAAAGCGCATGCGCCGTATTATATTGTCATCTGTGGCCTGTCCGGACCTACCACATTTTCCCGCATTATCTCGTAAACCAAACGATTTTCGGAAAGTTATTG
Source organism: Coptotermes formosanus (assembly GCA_013340265.1). Classification (NCBI taxonomy): domain Eukaryota; kingdom Metazoa; phylum Arthropoda; class Insecta; order Blattodea; family Rhinotermitidae; genus Coptotermes; species Coptotermes formosanus. The sequence continues at coordinate 1,401,109 of BLKM01000821.1, forward strand.
AACATAAAATGTGTGTTTTGATCTTCTCTACGGCTTTTGTCTCAAACATTGCTCATTCAAAGGAGAATTCAGCGAGATCCTATCAGAATGTACTTAGGTCTCCACGTGAAGTACCCGTTATTCGTGTCAGATTCTAATTGAAACTTTAATTTTCTGGACAGATTTGCGAAAAATACTCAAATGCCAAATATCGTGAAAGCCCGTCCAGTGGGAACCGAGTTGTTCCATGCGGACAGACGGACGGACGGACGGACGGACAGACAGACATGACGAAGCCAATAGGAGCTTTCGTAATTTTGCGAAAGCGCCTACAAATGCTCTCATTGGTTAAATATTTCGGAGTGACAGTAACAAAATGTCCACTCACCACGAAATTATGCCCAGATGAGATTCGCAAAACGCTTGTTGCCTTTCGGTACAGAGTGTTTTGTCTTCCTTTCTCTCTATATCCTAAGCTACATGATTCTATTCTACAGGGTTATAACGATAGTCTATGAATTTAGGTAATTTTAGTCCAGGCAGTGGCTTTCCTTCAGTAACATACATATATAAAACAGGTCGATGAAATTGCTGACATTTGGGACATATTGTCGTTTTTATTAGGTAAACCGCATTCCTTGATTTTTAAGGGACGGAATCCTATCTTAATACCGCGTTCCATTTAGTACTCCAGGTGATAAAGACTGATAAAACGCACCCTTCCTTCGGACAGGTTCAACGTGAATAAGAACAGACATCTGCCTGTGACGGTTCTAACAAAATTACTCTTTTTCAGGAAAGCATTTTTCTTCTTCCGGCTCTCACCGCTAGGATATAAGTCTGTGACAGCTTCAGTCCAGAGCTTGGGTAATTTTTTCTTCCTAGAACATATCCTGTAATGATTTTTCATAATTTGTCTTGTGGGATTCTCTCTGTAAAATTTCTTCCCACTTTCTCAGGCACGTGGATTAAGCTTTTCCTGTTACACCAAATACATTTACATTTCTTATCTCCTTCCTTCTTTAACCCTTTAAAGACGAAACGTGTCTGTTTTATATAAGGACTCAGTGCGTACCGCGCTGTAAGTACTCTCCACTTCGGTTATAAAAACCAGTCTCTTAATGTTTTATAAGGCAAAAGTTGCTGTTTGTTCTGAGATCCGTACAAAACACATAAACGCAATGTGGGCACTACGTAGAATTTTTTAATGTTAAACCTGGTCGTGTGTAAAGTTACCGCTAGGATTTAAAAGGGTTAAATCATGCCACTAAAGTAACGACATGGAGAGTGCTTTTCCTCGACAATTTTGCCAAGGAATATTTGTTACCCTAGTCACAAGAACCATCGCTGGACCCGTATCCTGAGCCAGCCTAACCGAGTTCGAACCATTACGCTGTAATTCTTTAAAAAAGTAAAAAGGTAAAGGTAAAGCAGTCCCATTACAGGCCTGGACAGGCCCACAGGGTTCCAGGAGGTTGAGGCTCCCAGATTTCTAGAGAGTCGGCACATGAAGGTGGTAAGGTTGTCAGCCATACGCACCGGCCGCGTTTGCCCCCCAGGAAATATTCCTGGTACTCATTTCTGTTAGAGGCTGAGTCGACCCCAGGGCCATAGTGCGGCCGGAAGGATTATGTCAATGAAAAATTCCACCGACACCATCGGGAATCGAACCCGCGACCTTGGTAGTGCAGTGCCTCACCAACTGTGCTACCGTGGACCCCCTCTTTAAAAAAGTAGGTGTTTCGATTCCTCAGAGTGATCAGTCACAACCAACAATTTTTACTGTATTAAAAGTTACTTGGTGATCAGGTTTAGGTTTATAAAACCACCATCAGGCCTTAAAGACCTTAAAGTGAAAAACTCTATGTCACATGAAGAGAAAGACCTTCCTCTCTTATAAAGTAAAGTAATGTTATGCAAAATATGTGTCTTATATAGAAGTTACGTAAGACGCTAAAAATATATAAAATAGAATAAAAGATGTGTATAAAATGTAAAACATATCATCAGTGTCAAGCGTAAAAAATGTGATATTTTGGGCGGTATTGACAGCATCAGCCATTCAGCTGTAAAAATATGTTATCATGCATGTTTTGTTGATCTCCATACATCGTCTGTTAAGTTTTTCGGAGTTTTTATCTCCTCGTCTATGGATTCTCGGTTTTACTGGCCATATACGTGTATGGAAACTGGGCTTTTATTTTGGGCTGTATTCCTATAACACACAAATACGTAAGCGAAATATTTCAAAAGCATGTCAATACATTTCTGAGTTGATGATCTATTAGTTGTTAAACATAAAAAAACGATTACTTACGAAGCCTAATTAAATTCTGTAATTCTTGAACATGATTTTTAATTCTATCTTCTCAAATACCCCTTGGTCTCCCAAATACCATCTTGGTTTCCCAAATACCCCCTTGGTCTCCCAATTACCCCCTTGGTCTCCCAAATACCCCCTTGGTCTCCCAAATACCCCCTTGGTCTCCCAATTACCCCCTTGGTCACCCAATTACCCCCTTAGTCTCCCAAATATCTCCACTTTCCCTCCTTTTTGATAAAGCATATGTAAGACTTTTATTTTCTCCTGCGTGCTGCATGCCCTGCTCACATAATCTCCTACAATTTGTTAACTGTAATAATACTTTGTTGACAGGCGCCAATATGAACCACCTTTTTATACAGATTTCTCACTCGAGGCCCTTTGCGTTATTCCCGGAATTTGCTGATATTTTATGGTGCAATGTTACAGCCCATGCCTCATGCGGTGTTACTTATCACTTGGCACCAATACGGTGTAAAACAGCCCGAATTCTTATAAAAACTCAATCCGCAAAAATAAACCGTGTGTTCAAAACCTGGAGGGCATAATGGAAATATCGACAAAAAGGTTCTTATTTGTGTCATCTGCACAGCGGTGTATCACTGACAATTGTGTATATTGTGTTACAAACGTTTCTGAAAGAACGGTAAATAAAATAATACACACGAACCGGAAAGCCTTGGCATTTGAAGTTCTCATAGCAACGAAATATTTGGTCATAAATAAAGAGTACTTTAACACCGCCAACAAAAACTTAACGCAATCCATATTCCGTGCAATAGATTGACCACACAGCGTTTAAACTTTTAAAGCCTAGCGGTAACTTTACGTACCACCAGGTTTAATATTAAAAATTTCTACGTGGTGCCCACATTGCGTTTATGTGTTTTGTACGGATCTCATAACAAACAGCAACTTTTGCCTTATAAAACATTAAGAGATTGGTTTTTATAACCGAAGTGGAGAGTGTTTACAGCGCGGTACGCACTGAGTCCATATATATAAAACAGATACGCTACGTCTTTAAAGGGTTAATCAAGCAAATTGCACCATGGCGTAAACACCATCCAGACAACACTGGGATATTCCCTTTGAATGAAGATGGCAAAAAGTGACATAGATATTTGTTGGCAATGGAAGATAAAATATTCAGAATTTAAAAAAAATATTATTTGCCGATCTCAGTGGCCGCACTGTCTAAGGTGTAGGTTTGCAACGGCTCGCTTACTGGAATTGGGGGTTCGAATCCCACCGGAGGCATGGATGTTTGTCTCTTGTGAGTGTAGTGTCTTGTCAGGTAGAGGTCTCTGGGACGGGCTGATCACTCGTCCAGAGGAGTCCTACCGAGTGTGGTGTGTGTCTGAGTGTGATCGTCAAGCGTCGACAATGAGGAGGCCCTGGCCCACCGCGGGCTGTTGAGCAATAAAGAACAGAGAAAAAGTACAAGTTATTTGATTTATGTTTTAAATACTTCAGTTATTTTAATTAGGAATATTGTATTTTAACTCTAAACACGTACAGCATTGTTAGAATTTGCTGTATTTGTATGTCTTTGTATATACCTCCGTGATGATGACTTTCTACAGGTCGAAACAAGTAGATGGGACAGAAGTGACAAATGATTATTTATTATTCATTATGCAATTTGTGGGATTAACATTTTAAAGCCTAGCGGTAAGTTTACATACTACCAGGTTTAACATTAAAAAATTCTACGTGGTGCCCACATTGCGTTTATGTGTTTTGTACGGATCGCAGAACAAACAGCAACTTTTGTCTTATAAAACATTAAGAGACTGGTTTTTATAACCGAAGTGGAGAGTGTTTACAGCGCGGTACGCACTGAGTCCTTATATAAAACAGATACGCTTCGTCTTTAAAGGGTTAAATATTGTACGGTCATCATCACAACTTTCGTTATTGATAAAGTAACTCCACAATGGACAAGTTCTTTTATCAACAATAAAAGTTGTACTGACGGTGTTAAACTGTGGTTTATTTGTTATTATAGAAAACACAACAGTATGACACAACCTTCAAACATTAGTTTGCAGATTTCTGGGTCATGAAAACTTGCAGTGGCAGCTTATCACCTAGGAGATGGCACCGTTTAATAGCCCAAAATTGTACGTTTCTAAGGGCTAACAAATTCTGTATTTTCACACGTATCTGCTTAGTATCAAAAGTAAGATTTGTTGTGATATTTACGGAGCAAAGGGAGGAAATCGAATGTGGATGACAAAGGAACATAACACAGAAACTCCTGCATGCGTGTGAAAATGAACCAGCTAATGTTTAGGCAAATTTAAATGCTTATAGATAGTCTGTTAACGCCATTCGACAACTTAAATATTTCCATGGGACCGTGCCGTGGCTCAGGCGGTTAGCCGCAGGCCTCCCACCGCGGAGGCCCGGGTTCGATCCCGGGCCAGTCCATGTGGGATTTGTGATGGACAAAGTGACACTGGAACAGGTATTTCCCCGAGTATTTCGGTTTTCCCCTGTCAGTTTCATTCCACCGGTGTTCCATTACTAGGAAAAGGACAAAAATAATAATCATCATCTTCATCTTCATCACAGGGTTGCACAATAAGCCTCGTGGCTGCGGTACGTCCGTAGCGTCTGCTGCGGGGCCCTTCACCACTAAAAAAAAATCTTTCCATTCATTTTCATGGTAATTTTGACAGAAACTCTTCTGTGTGATTACTAACATACCTTCTGTATGGATAGCATAAAGGCTTCATTTTGTGAGCCAACATATTTGAAGCTTCAGTATGAAATCTGTAACCTACCCTTCGTACTGTAAAATATGCAACACGTGTGGTGCCTGTCGAATCAAAATCTGCTGGTGTTTCATCTATTTATAAAACACAGAAGTTTCCAGATTACTGAAACTATGACGTCAGTCCGTGACTACGCCTCCACAAACAAGTCAAAACACATACGAAAAACACGCTGTCTGTCGCAATAAGCGGAGGGTAAAATCGGATAACTTGAGAAGCATATTGAATGTACTGCAAGAAGGAAAATTGAATATTCTTGGCACGTGAATTCGTGGAAGTTCCAGTTGTCTACAGGAAAGTCTGAAACCTACCTGAAATTTACAATAATATGAATGGTAAAGAAACTGACCGCCCAACTGTTCGTTCGTATATTTGCTGTAATATTCCGTTACAATAAATTTTGCAGTACCGGTCCGTAAGCTAGCAGATATGCAGAAGATAAACGTACGTTTGCAGATTTTATGATGTTCATAATGCTCATCTTGTTACAGTCACTACAACAACAAAATCCACGCACTGGGTAAAATACATTTATAAGCACTGTTGAAGACTCCTACGTGTTTCAGCACCAACATGCCACCTTCAGGGGGGCGTTCGATATAAAGGAATATAGATACAAAACATCAAGTTTTTCGTTCAAAATATTAACCTTTTAAAGCCTAGCGGTAACTTTACGTACCAACAGGTTTAACATTAAAAAATTCTACGTGGTGCCCACATTGCGTTTATGTGTTTTGTACGGATCTCAGAACAAACAGCAACTTTTGCCTTATAAAACATTAAGAGAATGGTTTTTATAACCGAAGTGGAGAGTGTTTACAGCGCGGTACGCACTGAGTCCTTATATAAAACAGACACGCTTCGTCTTTAAAGGGTTAAACATTAAAACTCTGAACCACATAAAATTAACGACCATAAATCACAACGTTCCAATGTTAAAATTATTAGAAATGTTAAAAAGAAACTCTCAGTTACCCATCACACAGTGCAAAGGACAAACAAGCTGGTGGTGACACGCAGTCATAACATCTGGTTTTCAGTTCTCAAAGATCCTTAAGGAAATACACACCGCTGATCCAAAAACATCTCTATAAAGTAGCCCAGTTTACTTAAAAATTAAAATTAAAACACCTACACTGCCAACAGAAGTCTCGAAGCATGTTACTTAGTTACTTCACAGTTTTGGGCTGCTCTCATAGCAAAACCGGATCCTACCTTACCTATTTCAATAAAAATGGGACCTACCGTCAAGACTAAATGAGAAATATCTTCTAAAACGGATTCGAGTGTTCTACTGAAAAACCCCCGATATATGGATGGATATTGGATCAATCACTGTATTAACTTAGGGTTACGTTACTCCAGATTTTTCTCTGAACGGTTTTGCAGTCTAAAAACCAGTGGATTAATTAAGTTTACACTAATGCTTTTTATACTGTTTTTTATATTCTTTGATTGACCCTTTAAAGACGAAGCGTATCTGTTTTATATAAGGACTCAGTGCGTACCGCGCTGTAAACACTCTCCACCTCGGTTATAAAAAGCAGTCTCTTAATGTTTTATAAGGCAAAAGTTGCTGTTTGTTCTGAAATCCGTACAAAACCCATAAACGCAATGTGGGCACCACGTAGAATTTTTTAATGTTACACCCGGTGGTACATAAAGTTACCGCTAGGCTTTAAAAGGTTAAGAATCTGTGTTTTTAACATTTATATACGTACCTGATGATGGCTAGGCCGAGCCGAAACATGTAGTATATTGGCACACCCTTGGAGTAGAGTGGTGTAGTGTGCAGAATAAATACATGCTGTGGTGTGTGAGACTCTGTTTATTATTACTGTAAAAGCAAGCCATTTCAGGTGTTGCAGCTGTTCGACACCGTACGGACCATGCACACAAACATCAGCATCGATCGCATATAAAGATCTCGTCCTGTTACAGCGTCTATTGTGCGTCGTGTGGAGTGGTGAGGTTTACTGCGGCATTGTGACTTATGGTCTTTAACTTTACGCATTTTGGAGTTTCAGTGTTTAATATTTTGAACGAATAGTTTGCTGCTTTATATCGCCATTCCTTCGTATGGAACGCCCTTCGGAAGACGGCAGTTTGGTGCTGAAACACGTAGGGTTTTTAGTTGTGCTTACGGACGCATTTGCCCAGTGCATCAGTTGTTTGTTGTAACGATTGCGTCTACAGATTTTCGTTCTTCTTTAAATATAAAATCTTATGCATTACACAGGAATTCATGTAATTTAGTTGAAATGAAAAGAAAAAATACCCTTAATGAGTGGATTTGTAACAAAGCGGATTCAGTAGACGGAAGAATACAGACTGAAATTGCTCAAGAAACGGATATCTCGTAAGAATATTACACCTAAATAGATATAACAGAAGAAGAATACAGAACACCGCCTGTTGCAGTCTTCGGGCAATATTGCTTGTGTCGGTAAATCAAGAACATTATTCTTACAAAATATACCTTTCCGAGTATGTAAGGTAGCCGGATCGTGAAGCTACCAGATAAGCCTTATCTAGTGGGTATAGATTTACCTCCAACTCCCCATACACATTTATGGCGTGATAGACAAATCAAAATATGAAATTAATTTGACGTTCAATGTCCCAGTTGGCTATATTAAATATACACATATATATATATATATAAAAAGACAGTCAAACAGCCAACAAATAAATGTTTATTTGACAGATTAAAAAGTTAAAACGAGCGACTAGTTTCGGCTTAATTTGCTATCTTCAGGCTCGATTTTCAAAAACTCACAAAACTCTACATTACAAAAATATGCTAGATTTTGTATATATTGTACATATTAGGTTGAAATTATTAAGTTGATTGTTGACCAAAAATCTCGCATAGTTAACTTTTCTTCATTAGTTGCACAGTAAGCAGGCATCCTGCGAGGAGTGCATAGGTTGATATTCTGTTTTTTGTGCTCGGTGGTAGTTCTAATACTCCCTGCTATTACATGTGCTTCCACAGCTGTAAGATATTAAGTAAATAGTAATGTTGGTGTACTGTATATTGAAGAAAAGGTACGTAGTATTCAGTTTTCTTTAACTTACGTTAGTTCTGTTGTTTGCTGATATCTGGTTCGTGCCGATTGTTGTTTTTATAGTGGTCTTTCCTAGGCTGGTGTTCCTTGTTGTGAGTACTTGCTGTCACAGGTGGAGGTGACCGACTGGTTGGTAGAGATCTTCATTATGTTAACATCATGAAGATCAAATTCAGTGGCAAAAAAAAGAAAATATCTCGACACTACGGAAAAATTCTATATATATCACGAAACTAAGAAAAATAATCAAATAAACGACAAAAATACAGTTACCTACAACAAGATATATGAAGTCATACAAGAAAAGCAACACGTCTACTGAATCACGTAGTAATAGACAGCTACGCAGCCGGCTAAACGAATTTCTACCAACCAGTCGGTCACCTCTACCTGTGACAGCAAGTACTCACAACAAGGAACACCTGCCTAGACAAGACCACTATAAAAACAACAACCGGCACGCGCCAGATATCCACAAACAACAGAACTATCATAAGTTAAAGAAAACTGAATACTACGTACCTTTTCTTCAATATACAGAACACCAACATTACTATTTACTTAGCCTTTTAAAGCCTAGCTGTAACTTTACATACGATCAGGTTTAACATTAAAAAATTCTACGTGGTGCCCACATTGCGTTTATGTGTTTTGTACGGATCTCAGAACAAACAGCAACTTTTGCCTTATAAAACATTAAGAGACTGGTTTTTATAACCGAAGTGGAGAGTGTTTACAGCTCGGTACGCACTGAGTCCTTATATAAAACAGATACGCTTCGTCTTTAAAGGGTTAATATCTTACAGGTGTGGAGGCACATGTGATAGCAGGGAGTATTAGAACTACCACCCAGCACAAAAAACAGAATATCAACATACGCACACCTTGCAGGATGCCTGCTTACTGTGAAACTAATGAAGAAAATTTAACTACGCAAGATTTTTCGTCAACAATCAACTTAATAATTTCAACCCAATATATACACCATATATACAAAATCTAGCATATTTTTGTAACATGAACGCCTCAACTATTTTATCTCAGCTAATGTAAAGTTTTGTGAGTTTTTGAAAATCGAGCCCGAAGATGGCAAATTAAGCCGAAACTAGTCGCTCGTTTTAACTTTTTAATCTGTCAAATAAACATTTATTTGTTGGCTGTTTGACTGTCTTTTTATATACATATATATAAAATATGAAAACTGCACCATCTTTGAAATTTGCCAAAGAGGAGTGGGCATGATTCAGAACATCTCACCGGTTTAAGACGATAAAATTACTCGGGAAAATTTAACATCTGTTGAACATTACAAAGATTCATTAACTGCAGGTTATTAAACTGAGAATAAGTTGTAAGCTTCCAGCCTCAAAGCGTGACACAAAGTGCTGCTTGTGTGCTCTAAGATTTCCTTTAATCTGACGAGTTCAAAAGTTCCAGGAAGCAGAAGAACAGTTGCTGTGTGGTTAATGATATGGCGTGATTCCGTTCTTTTGTGACGCTGATAGGAACTTACGTAATTAGAGAGAGAGAGAGAGAGAGACAGATGGGTGAGGATTGAGGTGTGGCTCTATGCATATCTCATGGTTACGGCTGAATACAAATGGGTGAATATCTTCAGGTCATGAACTGCGGTGTTTTAATTATCGTTTGGAGCAAAATAAGTACAGGAGAGGCTCCATTACCAAATTCTCCAAGAACATAAAAATTAAATACAGTAATAATAAACACAGTCAGACACACCACAGTATAATATATTGCACATTGTGTCATTTACTCTCAGGTTGTGCCAATATACTACATGTTTCGGTTCAGTCAAGCCATCATCAAGTACATGTATAAATGTTAAAAACACAGATACTTAACCATATAACATAAAATAGCGTAAAATGGTATAAAAGCATTAATGGAACTTCACCATTTCACTGTTTTTGACTCTAAAACCCTTCCGAGGAAAACTGGTGTAACTCAACCCTAAGCTAATATAATGATTGATCCAACATCCATCCATATATCGGCGATTTTTTCGTAGACTAACAGAACACATTTCAGAAGATAGTTCTCATTTTGTCTCCACAGTGTGTCACATTTTTCTTGAAACAGGTAACGTGGAATCCAATTATTCTATGAGGGCAGCCCAGAAATTACATGGCCTTCTCTGTTAATATTGTGGCTCTGCTACTATCCCTGAAATTCCGGGGGTGTCACTGAAATTTTTATTGACATAATACTTCAAGCCACATTATGGCCCTGGGGTCGACTCATTCTCTAACAGAAATGAGCACCAGGGCAAAGGTGGCCCGTGTGTAGGGCTGACAACCTCACCACATTCATGTGCCAATTGTCTAGAAATTCTGGGAGCCTTAACCTTCTGTAGTCCTGGGGGCCTGTCCTGGCCTGTAATGGGATAGCTTCACCTTTTTACCTTTAAAAAAAAAAGCTGCACTTTGATCAGCACTTTGTACGCTTTAGCTGAGTGAGTACGTACAGGTTTGGGTGGCTGCCTGTTGAGTGACAAGAAGTGCTGCTAGAAAAGAACGTACAGTTTACGGGTCGGTAAACACTTCCTAACTCTTTATAGCACAGTTTTGTAATGTGAACGAGCTCCTTAACCTTTTAAAGCCTAGCACTAACTTTACATACCACCAGGTTTAACATTAAAAAATTCTACGTGGTGCCCACATTGCATTTATGTGTTTTGTACGGATCTCAGAACAAACAGCAACTTTTGCCTTATAAAACATTAAGAGACTGGTTTTAATAACCGAAGTGGAGAGTGTTTACAGCGCGGTACGCAATGGGTCCTTATATAAAGCAGATACGCTTTGTCTTTAACTTTTTAAAGCCTAGCGGTAACTTTACGTACCGGGCCAGGTTTAACATTAAAAAATTCTACGTGGTGCCCACATTGCGTTTATGTGTTTTGTACGGATCTCAGAACAAACAGCAACTTTTGCCGTATAAAACATTAAGAGACTGGTTTTTATAACCGAAGTGGAGAGTGTTTACAGCGCGGTACGCACTGAGTCCTTATATAAAACAGATGCGCTTCGTCTTTAAAGGGTTAAAGGCCAGAGACTTCAAACTTTGCCTCAGCAAATACTAAAGCGGTTCGCTTATTTCTAATTGTACTCAGGGGTGATCTACCTGAACGCCACTACTCGAATTGTCTCAAACCTGCAGAGGAATCAGCGTTTATTCCTCAGGATTATATTAATATAATGATGGTGGAACATATGACAGGGTGGTGAATTAATCTTTGACCCAGTTATCTGGTAAGGGATGGACATTTTGCAGGACGCAGCTTGGGTTTTGTGGTACAGATTTATAAATGGCAAACGTGATGCAAAGAGGGTTTCATGTATGGATTCATATTAGGCATCAGCAGCGGACTATTAGCTGTGTTTACTAATTAAACCCTTTCAGGGCTGGTATTCATCTAAATTACATCTAGAATTTAAGTTCCTACGTCATACAGAACGCACCCCATGTCCACAACAAAGGCTAACGTTTTAATGCGCTCTAGGAAAATAATCCACGTTCATTGTGAGAAATATACAATACACATAAATAAACTGCGTGGGCAAAACGTAGAATTTGTAGGCGTGTTCGCATAGCAGCGAAAAGCCTCTATTTTCATCTTCATGTCCGTCTCTCTGAATGCATCAGCGCTGCTACCACTTGACGCATTTCCATAAGAACTGGCACTGGAGACTTTTATGAAAATCTATCGATATAACCCAAATTTGCTTAAAATCGGACAAAAAATATATCTGGCACTTTACATGAAACCTAAGTACTTTTAACGTTGCTGGCAACACTAAATCGCTATAAAAGCGCTCTCATAGACTAAAATTGTATCAGGCTGTTAGGATAGCTAAGGAGGTAAAAATGTTACGCGAACGCCATGATATTATGTTATAGTTATACGGTCTATATTTCTGGATGTTAAACCTGGTGATACATTACGTTATCGCTCAAATTTAATGGTTAATAAAACTCAGAATTTAACACGTACGTAACTGTTATTTCTATTTAATTACGGACTACTGTTTCAGTGTTCATTTAATTTTAAATATACTTCACCCCCACATATAGAATTCCTATATGGACAATATAAATAAGTAATAATAATGTATTACAATAAGGAAAAGATATATTAGTCTAAAACATGAATATATTTTAGGAACCTTAATTCGCGTCAGTAACATGATGGTGAGGATTTACTCACCATGGTTAAAACATCGAATGGGATAGCGATAATAAACTACACAAAAATTTCTGTACTTTATTGTGTCAATATTAACAAAACAAAAATATATTGAATGTGCCGCAGTTGAGTACATAAAATATTCATAAATAAAAGTTTACTACCGAGCATGATCTTCTCATATTCCGATGATTTTTCCTGGAGAATGATTACATTTAACAAAAGGAGAAATTAAATTTTGAGGGAAATCTGTTTGGATTACACGGACCCTGTAGATGTAAGCATCAAAATACGAAACTAATAACGGTATATCGAATGTCTCATTCATTACCTTCTGTAGCAAGTGCATATAAAGGGACCAGTCTCAGTGTCATTTATTGTTGTTCGTAATATAAACTTAATTAGATCCTTCACATCGTGCATTCAGAGTAAAAAAAACACTTTTTATTCCATTCAACAGAACCTGTATTCACTAAAATTCTTCTTACACTACATGTTTCAGTCGTTCGACCATCATCAAGTGTAGAATATAAAAACAGTCAATGTAAAACAAAAGTGTAAAATTGTCGTGACATCTCACAAAATAATATCTATAAAATATGCATATTTCATATTTACATTATATAATTATTATTTTGTGAGATCTCGCAAAAAGTTGACACTTTTACCTTTTGTTGAGTGGTTTTACATCATGCAACTGATGAGGTCGAACGAGAGAAACAAGTAGAGTGAGGATAATTTGGTGAATACAGGTTGCGCTGAACGGAACATCAAGTGGTTTGTTTTGTTCATAATACCGTATTAACCCTTTAAAGTGAAGCGTGTCTCTGTTATATAAGGACTCAGTGCGTACCGCACTGTAAACACTCTCCACTTCGGTTATAAAAACCAGTCTCTTAATGTTTTATAAGGCAAAAGTTGCTGTTTGTTCTGAGACCCGTACAAAACACATAAACACAATGTGGGCACCACGTAGAATTTTTTAATGTTAAACCTGGTCGTTAGTAAAGTTACCGCTAGGCTTTAAAAGGTTAAATAACAAAAACAATAACATTTCTGTTCCCATCGCTTTATGCAGTGCGCGGGGAGCCGATTTCCGTAATTATTGCTGCGATAGGATCTTCATTTTGAAATATGATAAGGTGCCAAATTTCGACTCAGTCTCGAAAATGTGTTACCATTGCAGCGAATACGGCCACCCAATTTTGAATCAATGTATTAGCTCATGACACACATTACTGGAATTGGTCTTGAGGTTCACACAGCCGGGAGGTTGAGGATTGTCATCTTCTGAAACATAACGCTACGTAATTGGATAGTCAATTCCCGACGTTTCGAACTTACATATTTTCTTCATCTTGAATATTTTAGAGATATTTTTACAATGCTAGGCTTTTGAAGTTGAAGGCAATACATTCATTCGAAATATCATATACGAAAATAAATCAATTTACATTATCCTTCTCTATTCACATTATTGAACCAATATCACAAACCCAAGATCACCTGTAGCAGATCAAGAAGTTGCAGACCGGTCCAACAAAAACACAAGACACAATCGTGTTCACAAAGCAACCAACATTTGACAATATCCTGCGACTTCAAACTTGATCCAGAAGTTTTCATGCAGTCGATACCTTGCTTCTTTTCCATCAGGTATTTAGTGTTTTTTCTCCATGCTTCTTTTCGTTTCGCAGTCCTTCCCTCTTCTACCTACCTGTTCACAGTAGGTGTCGAGGTTGTTTATTTTCACTTGATCACACTCAGACACACACCACAGTCAGTAGGACTCCTCTGGACGAGGGATCGGCCCGTCGCAGAGACCTCTACCTGGCAACACAAACACTGTACAAGAGAAAAAAAAAATTCATGCCCCCGGTGGGATTCGAACCCACGATCCCAGCAAGCGCTCGGCCGCAGACCTACGCCTTAGACCGCGCGGCCACTGGGATCGGCTGCCACAAGTTTTCATGCGGTCGATACCTCTGTTCTTTTCCATCAGGTATTTTGTGTTCTTTTCTCAATGTGCTGTGATTTATTAGTTTTTAATTGTCTTAATCAAACAATTATATTGACTATCTCGCTAGTGTAAGCCATTCGTTGTCGAATTTTCACCACAAAGACTCACGTTCAATAATTCGTGTGGAATTTGTGATGGGCGACTTGGTACCAGGATCTTTGGTGTTCATTTATTGTTGCTCTTCCGCAAGTGTCCGGCTTCTGTTTATACTTAAGTAAGGATTGTTAGGGTACCTTAAGCCCTTAACCCGCAGTACCAAATGCACCAGCCGATCCCAGTGGCTGCGCGGTCTAATCTGTAGGTCTACGGCCTAGCGCTTGCTGGGATCGTGGGTTCGAATCCCCCCGGGGGCATGGATTTTTTTGTCTCTTGTACAGTGTTTGTGTTGTCAGGTAGAGCTCTCTGCGACGGGCTGATCCCTCGTCAAGAGGAGTCCTACAGACTGTGGTGAGTGTCTGAGTGTGATCAAGTGAAAATAAACAACCTCAACACCTACCGTGACTAGGTAGAAGAGGTAGGGACTACGAAACGAAACCAAATGCACCTACACCTACAAATAACGATTCCCTTTATTGTGCAAATATTACAGTTTTTACAACTTATGGCTATGATATCTTCTTCTGTCCTTTCTTACAGGAATTTTTCTAGCCCTACACTTTGCTTTCACAATTTATCTTTAAACAACCGTCTGCCAGAGTGAGGCCACTGTGCATTCATGTCAGGTAATATTCATAAATTCTGCGCAGTATTTTTTTTTGATCGAACGGCCTTGCACCCACCGGAACCTCAAATCAGTCGGCATCGGTTAAAATTTTATGGATAAATTGCTTCGCTTCAATATAGCTTCCAATATCTCCAATATCTGTTCACGTCATTCGCTTAATAAAATAGATCATATTAATTTTTATGTTATTCATATCCTTGTACTAAAGGGCAATTTTTATAAAATAACCAATAAAATTCGGTATTAAATTAGGTTTTAAATTACGTTTTAAGTTTTTGCGTGAAATAAACACCTGATGATCATCGGCTTGATAGAAACATGTAGTGTTTGAGATGATGATGATGAGGATGATGATGATCATGATAATGATAAAGGTTGTGTCAGACGGAATACATAGTCCAATTATGGAGTCTAGCTCTGGCTAAGGGGCCCAACACAGTAATGTTCTCCTATTCTCTCCCTCCATTCACCTGAGGATGGAAGCAGAGCCAGCCTCCGAAACGTTGTGATTTTAGTTTTTTAATATTTCAATATTTTACTCTCCGGACGATGGATAAAGTCCATAAAACCATCACCACACAGAATACATAGTCTTATTTATGTACTTCTCTGTACACAACGGGATGGATAGCGACAAATCGATTAAATCTGTGATATGTTCTTGTCCGTCGTCTCTTTGAATTGTTACAAATTAGCCTGTGTAGTGTCAGAAATAATTTTGCAATTTTCTGGTATTCTTTCGTATTCCTCTATGGAAGGTATGCGTGTACAGTAACTAGAAACACACAACACACTCTGCGCTCCGATCTCGTATCCTACGTTTAATGTGCGTGCGGGCGACATAAGGTCTTGCAAACCATATATGGGGTGGTCACCGATTTCAGTACCACACATATTAAGGCTGAAGTGCCCTGCGGTTTAACTAACTAACTCCATGGAGCAGGGACCTTCTTGAGAAGCTAACAGTTTCTCAGCTAGTCAAGAAATTCCCCGCATTTTATGGAACCCAAAGGTTCATTACCGCATTCACAAGAGCCCGCCACCTGTCCCTATCCTGAGCCAGCTCAATCCAGTCCATGCCCATCCCACTTCTTGAAGATCCATTTTAATATTATCCTCCCATCTACGCCTGATTCTTCCCTCAAGTCTCCGCACCGAAATCCTGTATGCAACTGTCATTTCCCCATACGTGCTACATGCCCCGCCCATCTTGTTCTTCTCGATTTGATTACCCGAATAATATTTGGTGATGAATACAGGTCATTAAGTTCCTCGTTATGTAGACCTCTCCACTCCCCTGTCGCCTCGGCGGTTTAAATAATAATAATAATAATAATAATAATAATAATAATAATAATAATAATAATAACTGTGTGGAGCNAATAATAATAATAATAATAATAATAATAATAATAATAATAATAATAACTGTGTGGAGCCCTAAGGGAACCTGTCTATTGTGAAAGGGAAAAGGTCTGATCCTTAGAACACGAACATACTGCCTTTTTGGGTTACAGAACTTGGCGAGGGGATGACACCAACGGGTTCGCCGTGTCACGCGGCAACTTCTCCTTCACAGCTGCATGCGGATAGCCTATGTGACAAGGCACTCACTAACGCCATGTAGCAGCCTTTCTTGACGTCTACGCTCTTGTGGGCTATTACGCGGCGTCGTGTGGTAATTGTTTATTGACGTCGACCCAAAAGGTCGATGAACAATTAACACACGACGCCACGTAACATCCCAGAAGACCGCAGACGGAAGCCTGAAACCATGCTTTCTTGAGAAGCTCAGCAAGTCCTCACCCAGTCAACCCAAGTCTCTGCATTTTACGGACACCAACGCTTCATTGCCGTGTACAAAGCAATGAGTAATTTTTCCATAACCCGGATCAGATTAGCCGTTTA
Organism: Coptotermes formosanus; assembly: GCA_013340265.1. Lineage (NCBI taxonomy): Eukaryota > Metazoa > Arthropoda > Insecta > Blattodea > Rhinotermitidae > Coptotermes > Coptotermes formosanus. The sequence continues at coordinate 1,418,124 of BLKM01000821.1, forward strand.
AAGCCTAGCCGTAACTTTACATACGACCAGGTTTAACATTAAAAAATTCTACGTGGTGCCCACATTGCGTTTATGTGTTTTGCACGGATCTCAGAACAAACACCAACTTTTGCCTTATAAAACATTAAGAGACTGGTTTTTATAACCGAAGTGGAGAGTGTTTACAGCGCGGTACGCACTGAGTCCTTATATAAAACTGATCCGCTTCGTCTTTAAAGGGTTAATCCAGTCGACGCCATCCTATCCTATTTCTTAAGACCCACTTTAATATTATACTCCCCTCTACACTTAGATCTCTATAGTGTTTTCTTTCCTTTAGGCTTTCCACCCAAAAATTGTCTGCTTTAAAATTCTCTCTCATACGTGCTGCATGCTCTGCTCATATCATCCTCCCTAATTTGATAATATTTATTGAGTAGGATATCATAAATACTGAAGCTCCAGATTCTGTAGTTGTCTCCAGTTATCTCCTCTCTCTCTTAGGCCAAATTACGTTCTTCAGCACCCTATTCTCGAACACCCTCAGCTGACTGCGAACTTACGTAATACCAAGAAATGCACTATTCTGTATTTGTTCGTACTCACTTTTACGCAGCTCCTACATGTTTCGGCGTTATATCACGCCATCTTCAGGGAGCTGCTAACACCAAAGTTCCCATAAAACTTATAGCAATACAATAGGTCACAATAGGCGCACCTATGTTGTGGTATAAATAGTAGCGAATGTTACAGATCCAACCATTGTGACCTATTCTATTGCTATAAGCTTTATCGCAACTTTGGTGACAGATCCCTCAAGATGGCGTAATATAATGCCGAAACATTTAACAGCTATGTAAAAAATAATGCGAACAAATATAGAACAGTGCACTTGTTGGTGTTATGTAAGTTTCTAACAACATTATTTGCAGAAAATACCGTCACCACAACTCTTTATTTTGATGTTTTTATGTATTGCTTTAAAATAAACATTAAAAAGAAGTTGTGGTTAGGTATTTCTTGCATAGAATATTGTCGCAATATCACAAGAGCGTACCTGGCATAAATATCTAACTTTGTCGCAATGCACGGAATAAACAATGTAAAAACCCTTAGCTGATATTTCTTCATTAATATGACAGGCCAAGTTCCACGTTCGTGTAAGACAACACAGCAGAAAACCCGTTCGATCCCAGGGCAGACTATGTGGGATTTGTACTAGAAGAAGTAACACTGGGTCACATTTTTCTCCGAATTTCCACCTGTCACTGTCACACCACCGACGACCCATATTCATTCATCCGTCTATCAAAGATGTAACAAAATCCTAGCAATTGAACACATCGTCACGTAAAGCACTTCAATAAGAAGCAGGTGATCCAAAAGGGACAGATTCGAGGACTTTGAGTGCTGTGCCCGGAGCCCCTGTTGCGACAGCAAGTTTCTGTGGTCCACCCTCGGGTACGGTGTAAAAGTGGGTGGGTCACGAACCCAACAGCTGACATACACCTGTTGTCTCTGCGGAATTAGCCTCACGTTTCCTTAACCCTTTTAAATCATGGTTATTATGTACTCAACTTTACACACAGAATTAATAATACGCTTTGTATCATTTTCAGATCGAATATTTGTAGTTTTGTTATAATTATATGATAATTACTTCTCGAAACGAAATTAAGTAAACGTTATTTGTAACGGGAACGCTTAGCTTTCACTGTGAGATAAGAACTGAAAAAAACATATTATTATTTATACAAATATTATTATCTATTACTCTATTATTATTGCATATTATTATTCATACAAATATTATTATTTATTATTATTGCATATTATTTATACAAAACATTATTATTTATTATTATATTATTATTATATGTTATTATTTATACAAAACATTATTATTTATTATTATATTATTATTGTATGTTATTATTTATACACATATTTATTATTATATTATTGCCTATTATTTATACAAACATTATTATTTATTATTCTATTATTATTTTATTTTATTATTTATACAAATACCATTTATTATTATATTATTAATGCACATTATTTATACAAATATTATTTATTATTATACTATTGCATATTATTATTTATACAAATATTATAATTACATATTATTATTTATAGAAATTTTAGGCACCTTACCGCAGATATTCTCTTTGTAACCCCGTAAATCAATGTGAGAATTCTAATGGACAAAGTGGCAATGGGACAGGTTTTTTCTCCTAGCCCTTCGACTTCTCTACATCAATGTTAAACAATGAAATTAATACCAGTACTGTTAGTAATACAATAGGCTGAAGAGTCGAAATCCTCAAATTAAACAATGTTATTTCAGATATCAAGGAGTACTTTATAGAAGAGAACCTGCACATTATTTTAAGCTTTAGAGTGTTTAATATCCCAACCCACATTCTCTTATGAACATCGCACTTGTCCGAATACAAGAGACTTCGCTTTTCAGAAAGTTATGAAAGCGTTCTCCCTGACTTTCTCTGTCCATGTCCCCGCTTCCTGATTCATGAGACACATCTATACTACAAAGTTTTAAATGGCCGGTTTCTGTAAAAGTAAATACAAAGCGAATGCCCCAGGAAGATAACCCGGCCGGTAATTTTTTTGTCTCCATCTCAGAAGTCTTGCAAAAATATGGCTGTAGGGAATTGTAAAGTTGACGTTCTGATGTTTCATACAAAGAAGTTTAAAAGCAGTATAGATATTATTAGAGAAAGTTCTGTGGAAAACAGAAAACAAAGGAAAGGATATCTAACAGAATTAATTTTTCTAACAAATTAACAAATCTCTTTTATTAAGAAGTTTTTCAATCTATGAGAAATAACATTTCACAAAACTGAAAATCATCTACCGTACCCCAAGAGCTCGCAATATTTACACCCATTTGTTTCTATTGTTCGCATAGTTCTGCACTTCTGAATTCAGTCAAAAAATCACTAAAAATTACGGCTGTAAATGGGAATAATTTACATATGAAGCAGGAAATGAATTCCAGAAAATATTTTGCATATCTCAGTTTTTATTTTACTCATGACTTTAACAACAGACTCGCCAATAAATTTGTAATTCTGAGTAACATACTATAAGCCTAATAACTGCAATTTGTATTTCGTTCTACTCAGTTTAGTCAAATTTAAAACATATTCTACATTTGCTACATGCTCGCCTTACACATGCCCACTGTTATTTAAAGCGACGAAAGAAACTGTTACATTAAATGTGGGAGATGGACTTAGAATTAGAATTTAAATATGCAAAACACAGTGTTATGCTCTGCACTTATTTACAATGCTCCGCAATTTTATAAAGGCCTTCCCCGTTGAGTTCAGCCAGTACAGGCACAATAATGAAGTCAGAGCTGCTCGTTAGCCTCTCTGTCAGTATGCCGTTTTTCGTAACTCAGGCAAAGTGTTAAAATGCATGAGTAAATCTAGAACAGACTTTCGGCTTTATCACTTTAACCTTTTAAAGCCTAGCGGTAACTTTACGTAACACCAGGTTTAGCATTAAAAAATTCTACGTGGTGCCCACATTGCGTTTATGTGTTTTGTACGGATCTCAGAACAAACAGCAACTTTTGCCTTATAAAATATTAAGAGACTGGTTTTTATAACCGAAGTGGAGAGTGTTTACAGCGCGGTACGCACTGAGTCCTTATATAAAACATAAGCTTGGTCTTTAAAGGGTTAAATATCTTACGGCTACTCATCCGTTACTCAAAATGTGGGTTGCCCTGTGATGTCGACAATCCATGCCATATGATACCGAAGAAGGGTATTACTTATCGATATGGTCCAACTTATTGATATATCGTGAATTGTTTTGGTAGTGTAAAATTAGCTTTATATACTTGAAGGTATATATTACAAACGGGAAATCCATGCTTTGCTGAAGGTTTGTGGAGAAGTTAAGAGAAGAACAGACGTTTAAAAAATACAGGTATTAATGCAGTGCCAATTAAGGAAGTACGAATATGTGGTGATAAGTAACACTTAGTATGATTACGTACTTCAAGAATTTCGAAACACCAAATATCGATACCATATTAATCCTTTAAAGACGAAGCGTATCTGTTTTATATAAGGACTCAGTGCGTACCGCGCTGTAAACACCGTCCACTTCGGTTATAAACACCAGTCTCTTAATGTTTTATAAGGCAAAATTTGCTGTTTGTTTTGAGATCCGTACAAAACACATAAACGCAATGTGGGCACCACGTAGAATTTTTTAATGTTAATGATTTGAGAAGTTTAGGAAAATATATGCACAAATTTAGATGCAAATGGAAGCACAGAGCATAAATTTGGATTGAAACAACAGAAAGAAGAATTATAGTAATAAAAGTAAATAAGGGTTAATTCCATCTGATGGGAAATTTTGTCATTAAAATTTAAGATAAAAACATTGCAAATTCAAAAACATAGCGTTGGCCCACGCACTTCTTTGTACAATTAGACTCAAATAAAATTAATATTATATTTTATTTTATTTATCTATTGGCACACACATTCGAAATTCTTGCGAAAAATACGCCGCAAATATTGATTTAGATTTCCTCGTATTTAATTTCATCTCATCCATTCATTCACTGCGTCATTTCAGGAACAATGGGGCGCGTATTGTAAAAAGCTGGTTGATGAGGCGGAAGGGTAGAAAGTTGTACTCCGATCTGATTATCTAAGATCGCACCCTGCCTTAGATATGCCTTGCCACGTGGCGTTGCACGGGAGAGGAGCTCTGTAATCTCCATATTACTGCACAGCAAACGAACTTTGCAAATTACGGACGAAACTTAAAAAAGTGTCTCCCTTTATCTCACAGTGCATTTCGCAGCAACATTCCACACACGGCGCCAAAAATATATTAAAATTTATCCTCACAGCTCTTTTCTCAAACATCACCACCCCGTTTCACACAGAGACCATGATCAGCACCCATACTTACCCCAAATGAAATTTATATTCTGGTGTAGGTTTAATGTTTAGATTCTTAGACAGCAAACAGAGAGACACAGAGAGAGAGAGAGAGAAGCGAATCTGAACTAAGTAAAGTACATAATAATCCGGTCTTAATCTTCATTTAAGTCTTTTTGAAATAATCCAATTTATTTCTGTTTGCACCAAAGTGTTATATTTAAGGATACATATATTTAATTACCACAAACACATTTACCGTGGGCCGCGATAGCTCAGTCGGTATAGCGACTCGCTACGGGCTGGACGGTCCGGGGATCGAATCCCGGTGGGGGCGAGATTTTCCGCAGCCGTCCAGACCGGCCCTGGGGCCCACCCAGCCTCCTGTACAATGGGTACCGGGTGTCTTTCCAGGGGGTAAAGCGGCCGAGGCGTGAGGCTAGCCAACCCATCCCCTCCTCGTGCCGACGCTCAAGAACGAGTAGAGCTATAGGCATGCCTCTACTCCCCCTCTTGGGCCCTCAGGGCCTGTTATGGGGCGAACCTTTACCTTTTTAAACACAATTACAAGTTCTTCAGCAGGTTTGGCTAATTCGTACCAGACTACGCGGCATCACATAGCAGCATGAAAGTAATCTTCATAGCTACTCTCGTAATAACTTCGATTTTCAATGCTTACATGAAATCCTTTCGACACCTATAAGCCTATATACACATATATAACAAAATAGGACTAGAGTCGTCATATAGCATAACAGCGTCATGTTGATTAGATCCAGTAACCCTCTAAAGACGAAGCGTATCTGTTTTATATAGGGACTCAGTGCGTACCGCGCTGTAAACACTCTCCACTTCGGTTATAAAAACCAGTCTCTTAATGTTTTATAAGGCAAAAGTTGCTGTTTGTTCTGAGATCCGTACAAAACACATAAACGCAATGTGAGCACCACGTAGAATTTTTTAATGTTAAACCTGGTGGTACGTAAAGTTACCGCTAGGCTTTAAAACATTAAGTATGGATTCGTCCCTCGTGCAAAGTGCGGCACGTAACAGGAATGGAAATGTCCATAATACTGTCATATAGTGACTTGTTTGATTTCCATGCTGCATGGACCGTCATGTTCTGAGCGCACATACGACTGTACTTTTTACACCAATTCTTATTCGTTCAGCCAACAGCATAATTACTACAATACCTATGATAACGTGGCTCCATATTGTACTGCGGCAAAGCTGAACAAACCTCACGAACTGTGATTCACACTCATTAAATTTTCACGATTTGGACGTACGCATTAGACAGAAGAGGCAGGCCACAGTGTGATATGTATTTATGTGAACTGAACAGGCATCTAGTGAAAAATTACGTACTTCGATTTAGACTTAATATCTGAATTGAGACATGTGGAATGAGAGATGCATGGACACGGGCTTCTATGTAGTGTGCTTTCTGGGATTCTGATACATTTACTGCTAGACAGAGTGAATTCTTCCTTAGTTCAGATGTGATTACATGAATTTTAATGGCTCTAGGTGAAAGGTATAGAAGTCTTGGGTCGTGTTACTCTTCCATTCCTCTTTTCAGTTGAACTACAGCCAGCGTTGTGGAGAAAAAGATTGATTGCACTCCAGCAATGCGCGCCTTCAAGTCGCCTTAATGCTGTCCTACGGGCTTCACCAACAGACATGGCCATTTCGGTTCACCGGCTATGCTATCAACTCCGTAGTTTTCGCATGAGTATAAAATGAAGTTTTTTGTAACAGAAACGCAGCAACAACTTGGGAAGTCCCTTTGTTGTGAGTGGGTTTTTAATATCTACAGAGAAAATGTACTGAGAATACAGTCGTAAATGGGGCAGTATTTTCTGGAAAAATAGTTGTTTTGAGCAGAAGAGATGAAAAAGAAAGAGCATCACTTTTTATGAAGTTCCTTGGCTTAGCCCTGTATCCTCATGAGAAAATCAAATTTAACCCTTTAAAGGCGAAGCGTATCTGTTTTATATAAGGACTCAGTGCGTACCGCGCTGTAAACACTCTCCACTTCGGTTATAAAAACCAGTCTCTTAATGTTTTATAAGGCAAAAGTTGTTGATTGTTCTGAGATCCGTACAAAACACATAAACGCAATGTGGGCACCACGTTGAATTTTTTAATGTTAAACCTGGTTGTATGTAAAGGTACCGCTAGACTTTAAAAGGTTAAATACGCTGTGTGTAAAACACTCACTATCTAAACGATTTATCAGGCGGTACAAATAGTATCTAACCTGTTTTAAATGTTAAAATTCCGCTGTAAATGGAAAATTGCCACCGCATTGAAATTTTATCATTTTCATTTCCCGATATTTCATGAAATTATTGGCGTAACAAATTTATATGAATTCAACGTCCAAATTATATGAGAAACGGCATCGAAACCTTTATGTCATTGAACTGTAGCACAAGTTGTTTCGATCAGCGCAGATGCGTAATAATATTTTCAAAAGGTCAGTGAGGTGAAACCAACATTTCAGGTCCCTGTTCCAAGAAATTTGATAGAAAAAAATTGGAATAAACTTCCGCTCATTTTATAGTACGATTTAAGCTTGTACCCTCTGAAATATTTATTAAAATAAATCCACGTAGTAAAAATTTAGTACAAACAGCAAAACTGTTTTAAAATTTTTCTCTACATGTTTCGGCCAAACCACGCCCTATTGTTTTATTGTATTTAACCTATATTAGCCCTTTAGCGACGAAGCGTAATCTGCTACATATAAACACTTGCTTACCGCGCAGTAAACACTTTCAACATCGGTTATCAAAAACGAATGGTTTGCTGATGTTTACAGCAAAAGTTGCTGTTCGTTCCGAGATACGTACAAAATATATAAACGCGACTTGAGCACTATGGAGAATTATTTAATGTTAAACCTGGTAATACGTATAGTTACCGTTAGGCTTTAAAAGGTTAAGAGCGTTCACAAAATATGTGTCTCTATGCATGAAACAACTCAGCTCCAACTGGAGGGATTTTCAAAACTTTAATATTTGATAATTTTTATAATATCTGATGAGAAAATTCAAGTTCCATTAAAATCTGACAAAAATAACGGATACTTTACATAAAGCCCTACGCACCATTATGATAGTATCTCGCTTAATTCTTCTTAAAATGAGAAATATTTCAGAAAAAGTTTTATATATAAAACCAAACGCACATTTTATGTTCAATAAACTTAAATACTATATAAAGTCGTCCTCACAACTTCGTTAAAGATAGTTATTTATAAAACACAAGGCAACATGTTTCGACCACCTAGGTGGTCATCATCAGGCATGGATACAAGATCTGATACAAGAAGGCTTACTGCCTGTGAAATCCCATGAACGCATTACAGTTTTGTACAACCATTGTTTGTAAATATGGTTAATATTTGAGTACGAATTTAAAACAATTTCAGTTCATAAAATACAGCGTCAACTGTAAGAACAGTATTTTATGAAGTGAAATTTTTTAACTTCGTACTCAAATATTAACCACATTTACAAACAATGGTTTTCCAAACTGTAATGCCTTTATGGGATTTCATAGCCAGGAAGTCTTCTTATATCGTATCTTGTACCCAGGCCTGATCATGATGACATAAGTGATTGAAACATGTAGCCTTGTGTTTTAGAAATAACAATCTATAACGAAGTTGTGGGGACGGCTTTATATTGTATTTAATTACTAATCTCACAACGGTATACAATCTATAAAGATTCAATAAACTTTTTTCGAAATCGTGCTGTTTATGATATAATTTGGAAAAAAAGAATGCATTTTTGCGTTTCCACCAACATTGGTTACGCGGACGCGCTACAGTATTACATTATATATATATATATATATTGCCTATGTTATTTTGTATTATGTTAGATTTATTGTAAAATACACTTTCCCTGAATTCGTAAAAGCACAAGCGAATGCTTTCTCTGCTAATGCTTTGGGAAGCATATTTTATATACGTGATACAGTCCTATCACAGACTCGGAGTTTATGCCAATATATTCCATAGAAATGCACTGGGAAGCATACATTATGTACGTGACATATCAGAAGCGCAAGGTACCTACTGGCTGGAAAACCAGTTAACTTTCGCGTGAAGGCTGTCTAATATATCAGGGACGCGATATCTGTTACAAATACGTTAGAGAATCGGAACAGATAAAAATCGCAAGCAGAAAAACTGGATGTAGTTCTGTGGTCAGAAAAATACAGATAAAATTTAAACACAGAATTACTATGCAGTTTTGACTTCAGGCTTCCGCAGCGGTGTTGATGAGATCAGCACTCTTCCGGGATATTACGCGGCGTTGCGTGATGATTGTTTACCGACGTTTCGGGACAACGTTTTGGTTCCATCTTCAAGGGTCGGACTCTTGACCTTGAATACTAACTAACTAACTAACTAATTGACTCCATGGAGCAGAGGCCTTCTTGAGAAACTAACAGTTTCTCAGCTAGTCAAGAAATTCCCCGCATTTTATGGAACCCCGAGGTTCATTACCGCATTCACAAGAGCCCGCCACCTGTCCCTATTCTGAGCCAGCTCAATCCAGTCCATGCCCACCCATCCCACTTCCTGAAGATCCATTTTAATATCATCCTTCCGTCTATGACTAGGTCTCCCAAGTGGTCGCCTTCCCTCAGGTCTCCCCACCAAAATCCTGTACGCACCTCTCTTTTTCCCTATATGTGCTACATGCCCCGCCCATCTCAGTCTTCTCGATTTGATTACCCGAATAATATTTGGTGATGAGTACAGGTCATTAAGTTCCTCGTTATGTAGTCTTCTCCACTCCCCTGTCGCTTCGTCCCTCTTAGGCCCAAATATCCTCCTCAGCACCCTATTCTCGAACACCCTCAGTCTTTGTCCCTCCCTCAGTGTGAGAGACCAAGTTTCACACCCATACAAAACAACAGGTAAAACTACAGTTCTGTATACCCTAATCTTTGTGTTTTTGGATAGCAACCTGGAAGACAAAAGATTCTGCACCTAATGATAGCAAGCATTCCCCGACTTCAATCTGCACACTACGCACGTGATATTGTTTAAGAGCGCAGAACTCAGTCCGCAACTTTTTCTTATGTAGTATATAGAGGTGGCTATCAAAGTGGTTCAACATCTTTACATGACATTTCTAACCTGTTAAACTCGCAGGCTGTAAAAGATTCCATAGTTCCAATTGAAAAGTATAAATGAATTAACCCTTTAAAGACGAAGCGTATCTGTTTTATATAAGGACTCAGTGCGTACCGCGCTGTAAACACTCTCCACTTCGGTTATAAAAACCAATCTCTTAATGTTTTATAAGGCAAAAGTTGCTGTTTGTTCTGAGATCCGTACAAAACACATAAACGCAATGTGGGTGCCACGTAGAATTTTTTAATGTTAAACCTGGTGGTACGTAAAGTTACCGCTGGGCTTTAAAAGGTTAATTCTACTGTTTTTCAATTAGGCTATTTGACGTAGCGCCACAACTTAAGTTCCCAGTTCATGTAACGTAGGCCTTGCAGTACGAAACACGAACACTGTGATAACGAGATGACACAGATCTCTCATACAGTCAGTGTGAAGCGGTCCCTGTACAATACAGTAACACGACATTCCAGTATTGGAATTGAAGGATTCAGTAAATCCAAGAAAATGTTTTCAAGACCGTCGCTACTCCAAAACGTTACCTCCCGTCTCCCTTCCTTCAGGATTTTAGACCTTCGAATGTGATTATATATAGTAATCAACCATTACTGATAGCTGTGGCCGTGCCGTATAAGGCTTGGGTCTGCGGCCGTTTTATTTCTGAGATCGCGGGTTCGAATCGCGCTGACGGCATGAATGTTAATCTCTTATGTTTGTTGTGTTTTGTGTAGGTAGCGGCCTCGGCGACGGGCTGATCACCCCTTCAGAGGATTCCTACAAGAGGTGTGTGTGTGTGTGTGCGCGCGCCCGTGTGTGTGTGTGTGTGTGTGTGTCTAATTTTGTGTGACCTAGAAATTTCAACAATGCGCCACAGAAAAAAATCAACCATTTGACGTAGCTAGGCCTAATTATGAGACGTTATGTTCAGGTTCAGTGCCCGGTTGGCAACTCAAGGTGGACACTATGAGTAATTTCTTTATCTTCAGCAGACCGTCACTGGGGAACTGTACTTCAGAATGCCTATGTTCATATAATATTTTTCTTGTATTCTGGTGTAGACTCACGTTCCGTGCGTGTAATGTAATTCGTCCCAATCACTGTGACTACAATCACCCACATATACAACCAAATTTACACGATTTATACAAAATCACAAATCATCTTTACGCATGAACACTCTTACATGTTTCGCGAGGATTTAGCGTCACACAAGCCTCTCCCACACGTGACACACCAATACACGGCAGGCTTGATGTTTTGGATAGAAACACTTCAACACAGCCTATCCCAGTGGCCGCGCGGTCTAAGGCGTAGGTCTGCGGCCGAGCGCTTGCTGGGATCGTGGGTTCGAATCCCGCGGGGGGAGGGCATGGATGTTTGGCTCTTGTGAGTGTTTGTGTTGTCAGGTAGAGGTCTCTGCGACGGGCCGATCCCTCGTCCAGAGGAGTCCTACCGACTGTGGTGTGTGTTTGAGTGTGATCAAGTGAAAATAAACAACCTCGACACCTGCTGTGAACAAGTAGTATAAGGGGGAAGGACTACGAGAACTTCGACACTAGGTGCTTGTATTCATATAACCACATACACTATGAACAGTGACTGAGAAATAAATTTTATTCAAAAATACGTGAGGCTCACAGTGTCTGTAGCACCCAAATTTAGCTATCATTTTATTAAAATTGTACGTGTAAATTGGATGTATTAATCTTAGATTTATGTGTACTAACGTCTTTCTGATGATGGCGATTTATCGCTGAAATATATAGAAGAGTTCATTATTTTGGATAATTTGTGATTTTATATAACTTTCTGAAGTTTGGCCGTGCGTTCTTCGTTCATCCCGTAAACAGACAGCGCTCTGTATAGCAGACGTATTAATGCTTTCTAGGCTTGAGTCACATTTCGTGTCATTAGCGACAGATGGTCAGTCGGTCGGTCAGTCTTTCAGTCGGGCGGTCAGTCATTTATTAAGTCAGAAAGTTAGTCAGTTTCTATGTCTTTCTGCTGTCTGTCTGTCAGTCCGTCCTTCTACCTACCTACCTACCTACCTACCTACCTACCTACCTACCTACCTACCTACCTATCTATCGATCTGCCTACCTGCCTGCCTGCCTGCCTGCCTACTTACCTACCTACTTGCCTTCCCACCCACCCACCCATCAGTCAATCAATCAATCAATCAATCAATCTATCTATCTATCTATCTATCTATCTATCTATCTATCTATCTATCTATCTATCTATCTATCTATCAAGCTATCGACCCATCAATCAATCTATCTATCTATCTATCTAACTATCGACCCATCAATCTATCTATCTATCTATCTATCTAACTATCGACCCATCAATCTATCTATCTATCGACCCATCAATCTATCTATGTATCTATCTATCTATCTAACAATCGACCCATCACTCAATCAATCAATCAATCTATCTATCTATCTATCTATCTATCTATCTATCTATCTATCTAACTATCGGCCTATCAATCAATCTATCTATATATATATATGTCCAGCTTTAGACGTTCATGACCAATTTAGTGCGTCACGACAATTACTATCAACCCCGCCATAGAGTCTTAAGTCTTGTGGCAAAACTGTACAGACATTACACAAAAATAGTCTTTGTTACTGCACGTACTTGCACATCGTTCCCAGTTTTACGTGCTTAAAATTATGTGCTGAAGCACACCTATAGAGTTGAATTTACACAGAACGGGTCGGTAAATGTGGACCCTAAGGCTAATACGCGCCATGCTAATATTTCTTCTGTACAGTTCTGCAGTTTTTCAAGGCTTCTAAATCCGGTACAAGCCACTCCGCAACACAGGGGACAATCGGCTTCGGAGTGACTTACGTGTTAAAGTCAACACACACGGCCACGACACTAGAGGGTTCCACCACCACCAGTATAATTATATTTACCAACTACCGCACAATGGATTTACATGTTCCTACATGTTTCGGCTGAATTGTTCTGCCATCATCAGGGAGACTTCTTTTTTATAGACATAAGCAGCGTGTAAAGTTGCTTTTTAGAGCAGTTACGTGCAGCGCAATTTTCAGTGGTCACACAAATTTCAGTTCAGCTTCCAAACAATTGTATTTTGGAGTAATTTAAAACCCTTGCATAACAGATACGAATACATAGCAGCAGCATTTGTAACAACGCAGTGCATGATTTGACCTTAATTAAAATGACTGTCACTGGCTTCGTGGGTACAGGGGATTCCTTAATGAGGTATCCTAACGGTCATACGAAATAAAGATGTCGCCACTTAAAGGAGTTCCTCCATTAATTTTAACAATCCATAATTCCTTTAATTTATAAAAAATAAGTAAACTCCAAAGTAGCTATTACAGAAAGGTATCCACGTATACACTGGGAATTGGTCACGGATCCCTTCGGATGCGCTGAGCACAGTTTGGGAACCACTGCCTTCGAGAATTAACTTTAGTGACTTAGTGTCTTCAAGTTTAGTGACTTAGTGTGTGCAAGTTTAGTGACTTAGTGTCTTCAAGTTTAGTGACTTAGTGTCTGCAAGTTTAGTGACTTAGTGTCTGCAAGTTCTTCAAGTTTAGTGACTTAGCGTCTGCAAGTTTAGTGACTTAGTGTCTACAAGTTTAGTGACTTAGTGTCTGCAAGTTTAGTGACTTAGTGTCTGCAAAAAGAGCGCCGCGACTGATAGAATATGTGTTCATGTGGCCTGCAAGATATCATGTTTAAATGGACGTGGGCAGACATTTGTAAATATTTAAAATTATCACTGCGTATTACATTTTCTACCTTTATTCCTTTATAGTGGAAGATTTAACAGCTGAATTTTGCCGAAACAATTAACTGCTCTAAAATACACTAACAGAAGACAGTTAAAGCAGAAGAAATACAAGAAATCGCTATAGCAAACAACTTCGATACAGAACGTTTGAAGGCTGTATAACGGGAAGACTTCAGTTTCGTTTCGTTTCGTTTCGCAGTCCTTCCCTCTTCTACCTACTCACAGTAGGTGTCGAGGGTTTTTATTTTCACTTGATCACACTCAGACACACACCACAGTCGGTAGAACTCCTCTGGACGAGGGATCAGCCCGTCGCAGAGACCTCTAACTGACAACACAAACACTGTACAAGAAAAAAAATCCATGCCCTGGTGGGATTCGAACCCACGATCCCAGCAAGCGCTCGGCCGCAGACCTACGCCTTAGACCGCGCGGCCACTGGGATCGGCAAGAGTTCAGTTGCGGTCTTTTATATTCTGATATCTTGGTGGAGATCGTGAAGAATGAAGCATCAGCTGTCTCCAGAAGTTGGCACAAACCTATACCAAAACACACTACAGGACACCAAAGACGATACTCTGAATCAAGAAAAAGTAGCTGACGTCATCACATTACATTTAACTAGGATCAATTCTCATTCCTTTCCACCACCTCCACAGTCCAGCAGCCTTTCACTCTTGCCCTTCTCTTTTTAACCCGTCCTAATCTCCTTGAACTCGCTAGGTAAGAGAAAAGTGAAATGCCCATTTATTCTAAGAAGTCTTGGCACGTGTTTAAGAGAATTAAGGGTGCTAGACTCACTTTCTACAAGCATTAAAGCTTTTAAGGATATCATGTACTCAATACTATTGTTAATTACTACTGAATTCTGCGCGCTGTCTTATACAAGTAGCGCAGAATTGCCACGAAGCCTTACACACGCAAAATTTAGCTGAAACATTGTTATCTACCTAACAGAAATAAGTACAGTCGAATCCGGTTATAACATCGTGAAAGAGACTGAATATTTTGTGTCGTTATAAACGAGTGTCGTTATAACCGAGGAGTATAATGTTATGGTTAACAGCGAGGAATTAACTGGCATCACAGAAACTCTGACGTTATAGACGAGTTGTCGCATAAACGGATGTCTTTATAACCGGGTTAGACTGTAATAATGGGCGGAATTACCATAGGATGCTGAAAAAAAAAGGAAAGTACGAGAAGAGAGAGAAATGTTTTTAAACATATTCTCCGTTGTTAAAATTACATACTGTCAATGGCAAATGAACGAAGTATTATAGAGGGCGGTGTTTTAATGACAGTGACAGGAGAAAAAACAGTGCCTTCCGAATAAAACCCCGTCCCACTGTCACTCTGTCATAAATATCACAAGGACTGGCCTGCGATCGAACCAAAGTAAGATCAGTCTGCAGACCTTCCATTGGAAGACGTTATAGTGTAATGGCCCTCATTCGCTCATTTTCTGCTGCCGACGTCTGCTATGTTTATATTAGCAGATTGCTGCAGTTATTTGTTTATTTATTTGGCTGTGGTTGCGTAGATTGGGTTTAGGAACTTTGAAAAGTCAGTCGGCAGGATGCTGCAAGGAGGGGCGGTGGCACAATTCTATTGGCTGGCGAAAAATTAGGAGGAGTTGTGAGGAAGCTTCCTGTTTGTCAACTTTATGGATAAGTCGTTCATGTGTTTGACGCCTTGCGTAGCGAAATGGCTTGGGTTATGTTAGTATTGTCTCCTCAGTCATAAGTTCATTGGGAGGATGTAAGAAAAAACGTGGTTCGTACATATGTATTGGCAGACTGATATTTTGGGTTTGTCATGGCGGATGACGTTGACATGCAGACGCAAGCAAAGGAAATATGTAAATGGAGGGAGTTTAGACTGTAATACTTGTATATGTTAATCACTTGCTTGTTATGACCAACTCAGTTGTAATAATTTTAAAATAAAGACCCTGGATGTATCAAGCCAAGTTAAGGAGCTGCAATTTGTGAGTAACCCTTTGCACTGTTTGACCCCTCACCGGTAGCTTGATCTGTACGGGTAGAACTGACCGCTTCCAGAAGCATTCATTCCAGTTAGGCTCTCCAGCTGCGGCGGACTACAATATTAACATTACAGCACAGAGTTGTAGAAACTGTGAGATTTACCTAAGAATGTGACATATATCTTTAACTTATTACGGGAAAATCTGAATGCCTGAGTAAAATATCTGTGTAATAAATACAAAATATGTTAACAACGCGGCGTGCAGTCCGAATAGGGCTTATTGTGAGCTAGGAATTCTCTGTAGTGTGAAGGTCCCGCCTTCAAACCTTGACCTCGAAAGTATGTTGACCTTTTTGTGGACTCCTTGAGCCCTAAGGCAAAGACAGGTTTAGCGATTCAAATGAGTCATCTACCGCTTCGTCGCACACCCTCTGCAATTCACTCTACGCTAATCATCGTAGCATCCCCTACCATAAATTGCGAGCCCCCTTTAATACAACATAACCAAATGAAAAACTAAGAGAATCACGTGAGATCCTCATTGAAGGACGGAAAAAATGCAATAAATTAAACTTTTACAGACTAAGTGAAAGTACTTTTCTAAAAAATGCTCCTAAATTTCCGAAATAGCACGGCTTTTCGGAATTTTTCCAGGCTTCGCTTGTTTGTCCTTTTAGTAACGGCAGCGTGTTGATGAAGATGAGTATGGAGCGTTGGTGGAATGATAATGACTGGTTAAAACCGAAGTAATCTGACAAAATCTGCCCGGTGTCAATTTGCCCACCACAAATCCCACATAGACTAACCTGCAATTGAACTCGGACTTCGCAAGTGGGAGCCCATTGACTAACAGCCTGAACCATACAGCCCGTCCGTACCGCGCAGTAAACACTCTCCATCTCGGTTATGTAAACCAATCAGCTAATGCTGTATAGGGAATTAACCGCTGTTTGTTTTGAGATCCACACACAACACACAAATATACTGTGTGGGCAGAACGTAGAGTTTGTGAAAGTTAAACTGGTGGTAGATACAGTAAACACCAGGCTTTAAAGGGTTGAAGATGAAATTAATATTGTATAATTCAGATGGTCTGATTATAACGCCGCATTTTACTACTAAAATTAATTTAGTTTCGTCGGTTGCATGTGGTTAACTCCGTCCAACGTAAATATTAAAGCAGACGTCCGTTTTTATGTTGTGTGTCCAGCTTGAAGAAGTGCAGTTCTGTTTGTGACTACAGTTTTCATTCAAGGATACAGACAAATCTCTCAATGATTTATTATTAGTGTATTTCTCACTGCTGTTGCCGGACTCCTCTACTCAGTGCAATCCATCTAATCCGTGATAAATTTCTTCCAGCGCTGCAAGTGTGAACGCACTCCCTGGCGTCGCGTTTCTAGCGCTGGGAGCCATGACGATAAGAACAGCGAATGACGGGAAAAAACGTTTACAATTTACACTCCACCTTCTCCCGTTACGAGAATGTAACCTTATTAGCTGAAAACTGGATGCTAATTCGAAGAGGGAAGTAAAAAATTCTGCGACTGCCTTAAGAAAGGGTCTGTCCATTTGACAATTAGGTGCCTTTCAAGGCAAGTCGAAATGAGAAGATTGGAATATAAGGCAATTAAAAGCTTAAATGTGAGATTAAAATCTGTTAATGAACTTACGCAGCAAAATAATATTTCACAAAGACTAATCCATGTTATCGTCATAATTCTAAGTAGAAACTTTGTATTAGAGAGATTAAAACACACTCTATATTTTGCGAAGTTGTGTCAGCATTAGAAGTGAGGTCAAATCATCTTAGAGCGTCACAGTATTAATTACAGGGCAAAGGTTATTGCCTCCACAGCTGTTAATACTGAACTAATATTCTGAAATATTTCTTGATGAAAAATCATCAGTACCAATTTCAGAAATTAAAACAAACTAAATGCAAAATTTTGTACTACTTTGTTATGTTTTATTCACTATTTTTCCTCCAACATGTTTCGGAGAGCTGCCATCTTCAGGGGGGGATACATCACAATATTATATAAAACACTTCTATAAACACTTTAAAAACACTTACAAGCTAAAAATATGCTGTCCGGAGAGCATATTTTTAGCTTGTAAGTGTTTTATATAATATTGTGATGTATCCTCCCTGAAGATGGTAGCTCACCGAAACATGTTGGAGGAAAAATAGCGAATAAAACATAAAGTAGTACAACATTTTGCATTTAGTTGGTTTTCATTTCTGAAATTGATTTTAATGCACGGAGATGAATAGTAGAAAAAAATCATCAGTACCATTAACAACATACGCAGTGTTCGTATAAAATAACATTGTGACGCGTTCGCATAATATTTGTACTTCCTTGGCTACCCTTAGAGCCGGAGACCGTTTCACACGAAGAGAGCGCTTCATGGAGACAGCCTTCAGGAAAACTAAAACGTATTAAAACCCCCCGTGTAAAATATCCCATATTTTTGCGCGATTTTAACGAAATATAAATTTTCTCCATAGATTTGAAAATTTCCAAATACAAAGTTTCACGGAAATCCGTCAAGTGGAAGATACACTGATACATACAAACACGCGGATGGACGGACGGACATGACGAAGCAAACAGCTTCTTTTGGCGACTAGGCGAACGTGCCTAAAAACAACCATATGTTTGAGGTTCTCAGAGTGACGTCAATCGAGACTGAAATTCTATGATGCTGCGTTTTGTTCAGCTACGAGTATAAACAGCCATCGGATCTGTAGAAGATGTTGTTTCGAACCTTTAAAAGCCTAGCGGTAAATTTACGTACCACCAGGTTTAACATTAAAAAATTCTACGTGGTGCCCACATTGCGTTTATGTGTTTTGTACGGATCTCAGAACAAACAGCAACTTTTGCCTTATAAAACATTAAGAGACTGGTTTTTATAACCGAAGTGTAGAGTGTTTACAGCGCGGTACGAGCTGAGGCCTTATATAAAACAGATACGCTTCGTCTTTAAAGGGTTAATCTTCAGGTTCTAGTAGAAGTTCCTTCTCATCTGAAAACCCTTCTTAAATATTCAAGGTATCGCTTTGTTCTTGGGCCCTTCCCTAACATCATTCAAATGCTGTGTTAATTACTAAAAACTGAAGATGGAAAGCATAAAACTTGTCGAAGGTCGGTATTTGCCGATTAACATTAATCTTTTTCCATGTTGAGCTCAGTCAGGATTATATACTTACGTTGTATATCGACAGCGTATAATCCTTATATTAAAAATAACTTCCACTGATAATGGCAGCTAAAAACGTAGTCGAAACCTTCGGTACAATGTCAATTATAGGATTTCCAGAGAACTTTGAAATAAAACGTTAGGTTTCTTTTGAAGAGATAACACGCTGTTTTTTCATTGCGGTTAAATGAAATGATATCATATTCCGCTTTAAGAAAAATATCTGTGAGAAGGGAAATGTCGAAACTTATGCTAATAAAACAATTCCTGCATTCCCCATTGCGTATTCCGTCTCTCCGAAATTAATTTCAACATCCTACGAGATCCACCATCTCAACCAACAATCATGTAATCTGAAACTTACATTAGCTCCACTTGTTTTGTCAACTCCATTAACATTTGCAGCTATTAAGAATATATAAATATGACAAAAACACAATGTAACGAGAATCTTTATTATTGCTGTCAGAAGAAGACATCGCTGCGTCATAATTTTGCTTTATTGCCAAAACAAAGTTCCACACATTCTATAGCATGTGGAATTAGTTTTTTCAAGTAGAAGACTTTTTAGGAAACAGACGTTAACCTTTTAAAGCCTAGCGGTAACTTTACATACCACCAGGTTTAACATTAAAAAATTCTACGTGGTGCCCACATTGCGTTTATGTGTTTTGTACGGATCTCAGAACAAACAGCAACTTTTGCCTTATAAAACATTAAGAGATCGGTTTTTATAACCGAAGTGGAGAGTGTTTACAGCACGGTACGCACTGAGTCCTTATATAAAACAGATACGCTTCGTCTTTAAAGGGTTAAAGCCTGGCGGTAACTTTACATACCACCAGGTTTAACATTAAAAAATTCAACGTGGTGCCCACATTGCATTTATGTGTTTTGTACGGATCTCAGAACAAACAGCAACTTTTGCCTTATAAAACATTAAGAGACTGGTTTTTATAACCGAAGTGGAGAGTGTTTACAGCGCGGTACGCACTGAGTCCTTATATAAAACAGATACGCTTCGTCTTTAAAGGGTTAAATTTCGTGAATAACGCCCAGCAGAGCACACTTGACTTGATACAAGCTCAAAGTTCACAGCTGACAAATATATTATTGTTTGTTAGCACTACACAGGTTTGTGACGGCAGCCGTGTATATATTTAGGGTCTCCTTTACAGCATTTCAACTCCTTTCGCCTCTCGTTATTTCCATCTGCTTTACTTCCAATTATTTTCCAGTCTTCTTCCCTAAGTTTTAATTTTCTTCTACCTTTTACATTTAATCCCTTTCTCTCTTACCAGAACATGAAATTTTCTTTAGTCTTGCACATCAAAACTGTTTAAAATGTTTTCCTTTTTGTTTTAATCTGCTGCCACGAGTTCATTCTTCCAGAAAAGACACAATGTTTAACGGTACATACTCTCACCCATAAAGGCCGTCTAAATAAGATTTAAAAATTTATTTCGATCTTCAGGGAAAACACGCTGTCCGGTACAGACACTAACCATACGTGATTTGAAGCTTTCGCCGCGGCGTAAACGAGATCTCTGCTATTCTAGGACTTTACGCAAAGTACAATGGCAGTATGTTACCGATGTTTCGGTATAACCTAGTAGTCTCATTTTCAAGGGTCAAGTAGTCCGCGAAGACCTTTCAGTCTTTGAAGATAGGACCGATTACGTTCTGCCGAAACGTCTTTAGAAACCTACTATTCTACGCTGCGTAAAATCATAGACGACCCAAGACCTCAAACACTGATCAATTAACCGTTTAAAGACGAAGCATATCTGCTTTATATAAGGACTCAGTGCGTACCGCGCTGTAAACACTCTCCACTTCGGTTATAAAAACCAGTCTCTTAATGTTTTATAAGGCAAAAGTTGCTGTTTGTTCTGAGATCCGTACAAAACACATAAACGCAATGTGGGCACCACGTAGAATTTTTTAATGTTAAACCTGGTGGTACGTAAAGTTACCGCTAGGCTTTAAAAGGTTAATATTGTACTGAGAAACAAGCTTCCGTTCAAGTTGAGAGACTTTTGAAATACATAAATGGGCTGTTTACGTCTCTGAAGTCCCAGAGCACGGCGTCTTTACCGCACAGGAGGTCAACTGCCTACAAGAATTTGGGAAACATGGAGTTTCTTGTATGAAATAAGGTACGTTGAGCTGTAGAGTAGGTATGGGGTCCAAATTCAGGGCAGATGCACGTTGTGCATAAGCTGAAGCTAACATCAAAGCTGCTGTGCTTAAGCACACGGTAAAATGGGCACCGTGTGCACACTCTAGGCTGTTCTCACCATTTTCAACATAAAATCTAAGTCTGTGTTATTAATGTCCGTGGATATGATCAATATAGCAAAACAGAGCCAATTTATGTACAATATTAGTATTTATTTATTTAACCTTTGGCTTTTAGTTCATCTTCCCGACATGTTTTGGCAGTAACTATGCTATTATCAAGGGGGCTAATTCAAATTACATAAGATGTGCATTAACCTTTTAAAGCCTAGCGGTAACTTTACGTACCACCAGGTTCAATATTAAAAAATTCTACGTGGTGCCCACATTGCGTTTATGTGTTTTGTACGGATCTCAGAACAAACAGCAACGTTTGCCTTATAAAACATTAAGAGACTGGTTTTTATAACCGAAGTGGAGAGTGTTGACAGCGCGGTACGCACTGAGTCCTTATATAAAACAGACACGCTTCGTCTTTAATCCATGTTGCCTGAAAAATTCGCAAATTGTTGACTAGTACAAAAGTTACTAAACTGTGCACATTCAAGTGTGTTTTCATTGTTTTTCAAGCATGAAATGTACGCTTTATGTTATTAAACCCTATACTCCCTTAATAAATCATCTACTGTCACAAATTTTTATTAATTCACGGCAGATCCCCTTTAAATGTGGTTTACTTAACTTCCCTCCATCCAAATGACTTTTGCGTCCCTCTTTCCCTCACCTATTGTCTTTTACATTCTTCCTCGCCTCTCACTTTTGTCCCTGTCATTAACCTTGACCCCGAAGGCAAACCGAACAGTCACAAGATTCGTGTTCTGCGTGCCATTCAAAATTCCTTTTCTATGAGATGCGGCTGGGGATCGATCATCCTACTGCTGGAGTTTTGAGACGGGAGGGCAAGAGCGACACAACTGCCATCTGCAGAGCCAAATTATACATACGGTAGAACAAAAAATCTGTACGTGTTATGATGCTTTGTTTGCCATTTTCGTTTTCAGCACATCTGACTTATTCAGAAACACCTAATTTCACCCACGTTGTCGAAAAAAGTTGAAAATTATTGACCATTGTAATCTACCAATACATTACTTTTTCACACCTCATAAAACTAATTATTGAAAACGAGATCAAGACACAACCAGGTCTAAAACACACTTCAGCTTAATTAAAACAGTTTTAAAGGACAGTAAAAACAAACACAAAATAACTACAATAATAATACCGTCAAAACCGGTTATAACAACATCGGTTTATGCGATACATTTTCTATAACGTCAGATTTTCTGTGGTACCAATTAATTCCTTTGTTAAACACTACATTATAGTCCTCGGTTATAACAACACCGGTTTATAACAACACACAATATTCAGTCCGTTTCATGACGTTATAACCGTGTTCAACTCTACCTTAAAAGAAACTTCAGTATCTAGAAATTTTAAAATAAGACATCACATAAACGTAGCGTGTAACATAATACGCCATTTTTATCTTGTACATAATGTTTCATATGAAGCCATGAAGATGATCTGTGTATAGGATCGAAACACATAGCTGAACACTTGATATAAAATACGAGTTGTGGTTGCACTGACCCTGTATTTATATTGAATGATGCTACACACACACAAGCCTGTACATTTATGTACGTATACAGGTTCATGCAAGTGGGTCAGAAATAACTGGAAACGTCTGACATGTGGTGCTGGAGAAGTATGAAGGTCAATTGGAGCGACCGTGTGAGACATGAAGCAGCATTACACAGAGTCAAGGAGGAAAGGAATATCCTACATACAGTAAAAAGAAGGAAGGCTAACTGGATTGGTCACATCTTGTGTAAGAACTGCCTTCTAAAACACGTTATTGAAGGAAAGACAGAGGACAAAAACAGATGTGACGGGAAGACGAGGAAGAAGTGATAAGCAGCTACTGGATGACAAAAGGAAGGCTAACTGGATTGGTCATATCTTGCGTAGGAACTGCCTTCTAAAACACGTTATTGAAGGAAAGATAGAGGACAAAAATAGATGTGACGAGAAGACGAGGAAGAAGTGATAAGCAGCTACTGGATGACAGAAGGAAGGCTAACTGGATTGGTCACATCTTGCGTAGGAACTGCCTTCTAAACACGTTATTGAAGGAAAGATAGAGGACAAAAATAGATGTGACGGGAAGACGAGGAAGAAGTGTTAAGCAGCTACTGGATGACAGAAGGAAGGCTAACTGGATTGGTCACATCTTGCGTAGGAACTGCCTTCTAAAACACGTTATTGAAGGAAAGACAGAGGACAAAAACAGATGTGACGGGAAGACGAGGAAGAAGTGGTAAGCAGCTACTGGATGACGGAAGGCTAACTGGATTGGTCACATCTTGCATAGGAACTGCCTTCTAAAACACGTCATTGAAGGAAAGATAGAGGACAAAAGTAGATGTGACGGGAAGACGAGGAAGAAGTGGTAAGCAGCTACTGGATGACCTTAAGAAAAAGAGAAGATACTGGAAATTGAAAAAGGAAGCACTAGATCGCACTCTGTGGAGAACTCGCTTTGGAAAAAGCTATGGGCCTGTTGTAAGACAGAGTATAATGAATGACAAGTTCATGCGTAAATATAGACGGATGGAAGTATTGCATGCCTTCGTTCAAGACGTTCATTGTATTTTTCGAACCTTTGTCTTTCTCCTCTTTCTTCTTGACGCTGCAACCCCTCTAGCCTAAAGCAGCGAATCACATCACTGTCTATACGTAACAATCTCTCACCGAACACCTCAGCATGCCATAATACCTCTGACTTCATTGAATAGCACAATAAAATATGAACAAACAAAAACCCGAGCGACTTTTGAATTCGCGACGCCAATCAGTAAGACCATGAAACCTCACACAGCGTGACGTCGTCTTCTGAACTTCAAGGTGTTCATGAAGACGTCTGTCGCAAAGCCTCTATCCAGTAGTACACGTAAAGCGGAGGCAATTCTTTCCATACCTCCTAAGCCTGCATCTATTATATCAGCAATTTATACTTGTGCAGAACTGTACTCCTGCGGCTATGGACAGGCAGTGTCGCTGTATCATAAGTGGGGCGCAGGTGACTTTCCTTCTGTTGCCTGATCAATGTTAAATTGATGATTTAGAATTCCACTGCCCAACCTCATTCTTACAACCTTTTCCCTACAGCTGCTCAATTTTTTCGTCTTCTTCTTCTTAAATGGCAAACGTACTGTATCTTCTCCCAAACAGGTTAATTTAAAGTATTTTTTTTATTGCCTAATATAATCCAGAGCCCGATTCGCTTTTCAAAATGAAAGTTATCCTAAAAACAATTACGGTACAGCAATCTAAAAGTAGCAGTACTTTCATGAATGGAAAATGCCATGAAAAAAACCCAACTCAGTTACAACTTTCCCAGTCTACTTCCTGCATATCCATTATAATACTATCTTAGCTTTCACCTTCCAGCATCTTTCCTTTAGGCCCTTACCGACACTGTATTTTTCGCTTCTCGTATTCCACGCAAGTTTATATGCGGGAGTAAAATAGGCAAGCGTTTTGTGTTTCTTAACCCACATAACAAAAACACTTTCCAAGGTTCTTTGCAGGAGGTAAAGCGGCCGGAGACTGATGACCATTCATCTGCGTTTAGGGCCGACGTAAAGACTGAGTTGAGCCAGATCTCTACTCCCTTCATGTGCCCCTTTACCCAAATACAGTGAAATTTCGAGTACTCTTCACCGGTGGGGATTGAAGCAATGATGGGTAGCAAGCAGAATAGACGGATAATAGAATGGGTGCTTGAAAATTACACACTGTATAATACAAATAAAATCATTATATTGTATTGCATACTACAGTATACGTATTTGCACATGAACATTAAAGCATACGTCAAGATTTTACAAAAATGCCATCTTAACATTTTAAAGCCTAGCGGTAACTTTACATACGACCAGGTTTAACATTAAAAAATTCCACGTGGTACCTACATTGCGTTTATGTGTTTTGTACGGATCTCAGAACAAACAGCAACTTTTGCCTTATAAAACATTAAGAGACTGGTTTTTATAACCGAAGTGGAGAGTGTTTACAGCGCGGTACGCACTGAGTCCTTATATAAAACAGATACACTTCGTCTTTAAAGGTTTAATTATACACTATACATCATGTGATAAGAAACGCATGCACATTTTCTCCTACGTCTCCCACACAGAGTGCCTCCCTATCATGACGGTTATTAGAAACTCAAGGATTATCGGATGCCGGATAATCAAAGTTGCATTCTAATAATATTTTATTAGACATTAATTACAGATATTTTTGACATATTGCTTCATATTCAATATATTTGTTAATCCAGTGGTAGCAGCTACAAATCTAGTTAGTTATGTTTCCAGTGCCCCAAGGAAGGCCTTTATTTGTAGGGGCTAAATTTCCAAGTCACATCTTTAAAATAAACTGTAATATTTGCAATACAATGGGAATGCCAGCTCCGTGTTTATTTGATATCTTAAAACACTGTTACACACTAAAGTGTCGCTGAAAAGGGAATTAATAGGTTTAGCGTTTTTACTTGCGCTAAAAGTTTGTGTTAATAATAAATTAATCACTGTATAATGTAAATATTGACGGAGTGCGTAATCAGTGAAGCAGTGACACTGAAAACAAAATAAATCACGGGACGTTTATCCGTGGAAACTGCTGATTGTTCCTGCTAATGTTATTGTAGTTAGCATGTCAATAAAATGTGGATAAAATACGCGAATTTTCTAATACATTTTAGACCGCATGTATAAGATGTATTATGACACATTTAAATAAAAATATCCAAAATATATAAAATATAATTAGAGACGAGGCTCCGAGTTGCACGGTTTCTAATTTTATACTGACAATCACAACCTCTTTTTCTTGGTATTTCGTACTCTGTTGCTGATGATGGCAGCTTGTAGACCGAAACATGTAGCAGTATAGTAATAAATACTAAGAAAAAAGGTTGTGATTGTCAGCATAAAATAAGAAACAGTACTATATGAACACACAACGGGATGGGAAATCTAAAAATTACTCTGAGTTGTGGCAGTGTCAATTCAAATATCTACTATAGTCCTCGATCTTAATCAGATCGAGAAGAATGAGATGGGCGAGTCATGTAGCACGTATGAGGGAAAAAACAGGTGCATACAAGATGTTGGTAGGGGAACCTGAGGGAAGGCGACCACTTGGGAGACCTAGGCGTAGATGGGAGGATAATATTTGAATGGATCTTCAAGAAGTGGGATTGGGGGCATGGACTGAATTGAGCTGGCTCGGGATAGAGACAGGTGGCGGGCTCTTGTGAATGTGGTACTGAACCTTCGGGTTCCATAAAATGCGGGTAATTTCTTGACTAGCTGAGAAACTGTTAGCTTCTCAAGAAGGCCTCTGTTCCATGGAGTTAGTTAGTTAGTTAGTTAGTTAGTTAGTTAGTTAGTTAGTTATTCGGTCGGTCAGTTGATTAGTTAGTTAGTTAGTTAGTTAGTTAGTTAGTTATTCGGTCGGTCGGTCAGTTGATTAGTTAGTTAGTTAGTTAGTTAGTTAGTTAGTTAGTTAGTTAGTCAGTCAGTCAGTCAGTCAGTCAGTCAGTCAGTCAGTCAGTCAGTCCTTGATCTAATGCAGACCGTGTCCCTGTATGAAAAATTGTGTAGTGTGTATCTGTAGTTTATTATTTCTATAGGATTTACTTCGCACGTAAGAACTAAAACGTGCCCCACCCAAACACGAAACACCCCTGCGCCAGAGTTGTGGCCCCCAGCACTCTCGTTTGGTCGAACAACACAAGCCAGACTTTCTGTAATTGCAGTGGCACGGAGCAGAGACCGCGCTGTAAAGCTTCTAGTCGCTTAGTTAACGCAAGAACTATCTCCCCTTATGCAGAAAGTGGCTGTTCATTACCACACCATGCAGGTCATCAGCTGGCTACTGACAGAACGCGACTTGCATGTACTGAGCTCTGTTCTACTGACATGCCAATTCCGTCTTTAAGGAGATCACAATTCTGTCACAGCTGCTATAAATCTCTGTTTGAACCTGTTCAGATCAATTACACTTACTTTTAAATTTTCTCTTACAATTTTAGGCGCGTTCCCAATATTGCGGAAAAGCGGCTACGAACTTCGTTATACCTATCCGTCAGTCTGTTGGTCCGCGCAATTGGAAGAAGTTTCATAAAATCTGATATATGAACACTCTTTCGAAAATCTGTCAAAAAAAATTCAAATTTCATTAAAATCTGACAAGTGTAGCGAGTACTTCACATGAAGACTTATGTACATTTATGATATCTCGCTGAATTCTTCCTAGAATTAGAAATGTTTCAGACAAAAGTTGTAGAAAAAATGAAAACACATTTTGTGTTCAATAACTTTTTACCAAAAATTATTTGCATTGCGAGATAATTTGCAAAAATTTGGTACAGCAAGACAGGCCACAGATGGCAATATAACACGGCGCACGCGCTTTGCCTTCTAGATAACTATGACTACAGGCACACACACAGAATATGTAACATTTATTACATTACTTTTCCGACGCCATAATGATCACGTGAACACACCTCCATGTTACGTTATGCGTACATAACCTGACTTGTTAACATTTGTTTTAATATTATCCTCTAAAAACACTGTTCCCTCAAGGCAGTAAAACCGAAACATTTTAGGCACATTACGTTTTCTTTTTCGGGGCAATGCTTTATGTTGTAACTGTATTTATACGATTTCTGGGCCCGTAAATATTGGTCACTGTACTTTACCCTCCCTTTAGTCAAACCACCATAGCATAAACTGAGTGCGATTACGCACAATAGGTAACAGACTCGAGCTACATATTTCGACCTCAGTGCCCTCTTGAATAAAATATGTAACGACGTGTAAGATATTGTTTCAGGCTTTTTCGTTTGTGTTTGCGCTTGAAATTGGATGACTACAGAAATACAATTTAAACTGCCAAACTTACTTTATCTAAATTACACATAAAAATTCAATTCTTACCTAGCAGAAAACAGCCTGTTTCCATTACAAAGCCTACCAGGCTAATGCGATTAAAGGAAATATTCAGTGCTTGATGTGAAGGTTATACCAAGCACGTAAGTAGGCTCTGTGGGAAAAAGCAGTTGCTCTAAATATTAAGCGTAGCGGCAAATAACTGCTGTTACGACAGGTCTTTGGAGACTTAAATGAAGTTCGCAAGCCACTGAAATTTAGTGGTACTTAATATATGAACACAACCGCTCAGATATTTCAACCAAACAAGAAAACAGACAATATAAGACAGAAAAGAATAAACTACATGAAAAGAATTGAAAAGAAGCAAATATAAAAAATGAAAGAAAAATTAATCAAGATATCATGTCTTAGTCCTTCCCTCTTCTACCTGTTCACAGCAGGTGTCGAGGTTGTTTATTTTCACTTGATCACACTCAGACACACACCACAATCGGTAGGACTCCTCTGGACGAGGGATCGGCCCGTCGCAGAGACCTCTACGTGACAACACAAACACTGTACACGACAAATATCCATGTCCCCCCCCCCCCCGTGGGATTAGAACCCACGATACCAGCAAGCGCTCGGCAGCAGACCTACGCCTTAGACCGCGCGGCTACTGGGATCGGCACTTAATCAAGAGATGAGGTGCAAAATTCCGTAAGGACAGAAGTCGAAAAACAAATATATGTAGTGGTAATCGCCTCCTAGAAAAAACGAGAAAACACAACACTCACAGGCGACCGAGTGTTGTGTTTTATCATTCTGTGTACGAGTTGTTTCTCAATATATATCACTTTATACAAGCACGTACACGGTATGGAAAATGATAAGGTCAAAAGACAGTTTAGAAGATGACGTTTATGCTAATAATAACCATTCGTATAGTTTTTTTTTTAACTGGTGAAGGGCCCCGCAGCAGACGCCACGGACGCACCGCAGCCTTGAGGCTTATTGTGCGACCCTGACGAAGGTGACAATGATTATGATTATTTTTGTCCTTTTCCTAGTAAAGGAGCACCGGTGGAAAGAAACTGACAGGGGAAAATCGAAGTACTCGGGGAAAAACCTGTCCCAGTGCCACTTTGTCCACCACAAATTCCACATGGACTGACCCGGGATCGAACCCCGGGCCTCCGCGGTGGGAGGCCGGCGGCTAACCGCCTGAGACATGGCACGGCCATTCGTATAGTTTATTTCTATCAATCATTTCAACGGAAATTTTAAGGACTATTCGTAAGCAAGACGGGTAAAGTCTTACATATTGCGCATAATTTTGAAGATATATAGAAATTAGACCATATTGAAAACTCAGTTGTCCTATGCTTAGCAAATAGTAATAGTTCTTACGCAGAAAACAGCGTCCCCTTTATACATGCATAGAGAAAGAACAACAGGAAAATAATACAGATTACAGTTCCATGGATCATCATCGCAGAGGCTCGGGTTAGATGTTACGGTTGGTTTTGTGATGCAAAATAATGATAGGTGACAGATGTTTCTCCATGCACTTTTGTTTCTGCCTGTCAGTTATCATTCCACTAGTTTTCCGTCTACACAGTTATTCATCTACTGTCACTCTCAATAGGCTGCGTACTAGCTGTGTAGGTAAACAAACAAAAAAAGTGAAAGTTTTTTTTTTGCAGATTGTTATCAGTTGACAGGAATATGTACATACGTCATGTAAACACGTGAAATGTTTTCATTTCTCTTTCCTCTGATGCAGTAATATTCATTTCCTTACGCACATATTTAACCGTTTAAAGCCTAGCGGTAACTTTACGTACCACTAGGTTTAACATTAAAAAATTCTACGTGGTGCCCACATTGCGTTTATGTGTTTTGTACGGATCTCAGAACAAACAGCAACTTTTGCCTTATAAAACATTAAGAGACTGGTTTTTATAACCGAAGTGGAGAGTGTTTACAGCGCGGTACGCACTGAGTCCTTATATAAAACAGACACGCTTCGTCTTTAAAGGGTTAATGAAAGTACCTGTGGGATATTTCAATAGGAAAATTATTGAATGGTCCAAATGATTTGCTGTCAATGAATTTTCGGCATTCATAAAAGACGAGGCCCGAAAAATTAAATCAATATCTGTCCAAAATATCTAAATTCTATTTATTGTATAGAACTACATGTTTTGACCTATCTCATGTCATCCGCAGTTTCACAGTTGCTCTTTAAAACGTATCCCTCAATATGTTTTGAAGACCAATTGTGAAACTGCGGACGACATGAGATAGGTCAAAACATGTAGTTCTATACAATAAATAGAATTTAGATATTTTGGACAGATATTGATTTAATTCTTTATAATATTAACAACACAACGGGATGCCGTTCTTTAAAACGAGGCCCAAATTTCGCATAGTTCTGAACTGAAAATTCAGACAATGCAAAAATAAGTGCAAATTGTTTTGGACCCAAGTTTGATATACAACCAGCATTTTCGCCTCGCCCCCTCTCCGGAATTAGGTGTCCCATGCATTCGAAAGCATTTCGACAACCCTAAGGCATCCCTCATTGTATATAAATGGGTGACAACTACGATGTGATCTATGGAAGTAAGACATAAACGTTAAATACAATTTATTGTAAAAATGACATAAGTTTTAAAACAAGTTCCATTAGGTTTGTTAAAAATAATTACAAAAAAAACACTGGATATATAACGTTTAACGTGGCATTGAAACGCGCTTGGATATTTGCATCTTGGACTCTTCTCAGATACTTATAACATTTATTTCAATTTGGGTAACAATTTTGTTACTGTTCACAATTGTGCACGTATCATATAATCTCTGCAGAATTTATTTATAAGTCGGCGTTGATTTTGTTAAATTTAACTCCCACAAATAACTTCAAATGTTTGCCCCATCGAAATATTTTACAATAGCTAATTTTAAAACATTAATTCGTACATAAATTTTAAGTACCTACACAAAAAATATAAAAATACCGACATAAAAAATTACACATCCCTAAATATAAGCATTTCATACTAAGTAATACGACTGCATTTTCTTCTTTCCTTAGATAGGCAACATGTAAATCGCTTAAGAAAATGGGGCCTGTTACTATCGATTACTGTAAAAAAATGGTAAAGCAGTCCCATTACAGGTCTGGACAGGCCCTCAGGGTTCCAGGAGGTCGAGGCTCCCAGATTTCTAGACAATCGGCACATGAAGGTGGTAAGGTTGTCAGCGATACGTACCGGCCGCCTTTATCCCCCAGGAAATATTCATGGTACTTATTTCTGTTAGCTGCTGAGTCGACCCCAGGGCCATAGTGCGACCGACAGGAGTATGCCAATGAAAAATATCCACTGACACCATCGGGAATCGAACCCTCGACCTGCCGATTTGTAGTGCAGTGCCTCAACCAACTGCGCCACCGTGGCCCCATCGATTACTGTAGTTATCGATTAATATCGACGGAAAACATGGCAGTGCTAGTAACCAAATTAGCAAGACATGTAGGTTGGTTTTCATGCAAAGACTTGTTTTTTTGGTCTGATTTTATCATAATTTGAATTTTGTCGAAATATTTCACGTAGACCTTCAATACAAACTTCACGAAAATCCGTCCACCGAGAGCCGAGTAGTTCCATACGGGCCGACAGACGGAAAGACAGACAGAGAGGCGAAATTTTATAGCCAATTTTTGCAATTTCGGGAAAGATGCTAAAAAAAAGGTCACCATCAATGACTGGTATAAAACCACAATACGTTTTCATTTTAAATAAAAATTGCCTTAAAATATCTCATTTTGACACAATTTTGTAACCCCTACTGCTTTCGGCAACCTTACAAACGCTTTTGTTATTACGAAGTGAATTATATATCAAGTGCATATAATGTGGCTGCGGAAGTGAACGTATATACACACATATCTCAGATTTACATATAAATTGGTTCCTCTACCCGTGTTAATTCTTTAATATATTTTAAACCTGGCTCGTGAGAAACCGTCTGGCACAGTCTACAACGGGGGAAAGGACTTCTGTCCCTCGCATATATCATATTTAATAAAGCAGATATTTTTCTTTGCCCCTTGACAATCAACACTTGCGTATGACAGACGCTCTCTCCAGTGCGGGAATTCTTTCTCTCCATAATCCCAAAAGTGTCTTCTCTCTCAGCACAGTCACCGCGCGGTGCACGGCCTGCGCATGCGTAAGGTACGCGATACTGAATCTCGGCTGCCAGCTGATGTCAGTGTATATGACAAGCATAGAAACTACAGCAGGCCGCATCTGTCTTACGACGGGTCCGTAGCCTCTTCCAAAGCGAGTCCTCCACAGAGTACGATATAGTATCCCCTCTTTCAATTACCTGTATCCTCTAATTTCCTTAAGGTCATCCAGTAGCTGCTTACGTCTTCTTCGTTGTATTCCTGTCACTTCTAACCCTTCTCTATCTTTCCTTCAATAAAATTTTCTACAAGGCAGTTCCTGCGCAAGATGTGACCAATCCAGTTAGCCTTCCTTCTTTTTACTGTATGCAGGATATTCCTCTCCTCCTTGACTGTATGTAATACTTCTTCATTTCTCACACGATCGGTCAAACTGATCTTCCCATCCTTCTCCAGCACCACACTTCAAAACTTTCCAACTATTTCTGATCTGCTTTGTGAAGTGTCTAATTTTCAGCACCATTAATATTAGGCGTACATAAATCAAATATTTTGTGGGCATAAACCCAAAAATGGTGATTTCTCTTACTGTATTCATACACTAACGACGTGCCCGTCACTTGACTGGATGCCAAGATATCCACGCTCTTCTCTCGCATTTTTGTTTTCTCTACAGTTCCAGACGCTCGTCACTCTTGCGGTGGCTATCCCAGCAGCTTCTCTGTTATTTCGAACTTCAGGAATTTCACCTGACCTAGTTACTCCCAGCGCCCTCTTCTCCGCTTTCGCTATAGTCTGATGGACACAATTCCGACAAAAACACGTTTATATTACAACAGAGCATACGAATAACTTAGAAACAATCACCCACCTAATAGAAATTGAAGGCAAGCTAAACAAATTTTTGTGGAGTCCTTGACAGTGCTTTGGATTTGTGCTGTTAACGCCGACACCTGTATGCTGCAGCACGACTTCCCGTTTATATGTGAAGTGTAAAGCAACTGCAAAGCACAGCTTCGCTCACTACTTTGTATTTTAACCCTTTAAAGCCTAGAGGTAACTTTACATACGATCAGGTTTAACATTAAAAAATTCTACGTGGTGCCCACATTGCGTTTATGTGTTTTGTACGGATCTAGACGGATTTCTAGACAATCGGCACATGAAGGTGGTAAAGTTGTCAGCCATACGCACGGGCCGCGTTTACCACCCAGGAAATATTCCTGGTACTCATTTCTGTTAGGGCCATAGTGCGACCGACAGGATTATGCCAATGAAAAAAATCCATTGACACCATCGGGAATCGAACCCGCAACCTGCCGGTTGGCAACGCAGTGCCTCTACCAACTGCGCCACCGCAGCCACCGTTCCCCATCGATCATTGTTACTATATTCGGCAAGGCATAGTCCACGTTTATCCCAAAACAACTGCGTAATATTGTAACCAGTTATGTCTGCTTTCTAATGCGTTAGGGCTGCCACACACACACACACACACACACGTACGCACACACGCACAGTACTTCTTTTGCTATTCATATGAAAAGTACCCAATATTAATACTGGCAAGTCCATAAAGTTGTTCAATGTTGAACCGTTATTCATTTTAAAGTTATCTAAAACTCCCGCAACAAACCTATAGGTATAAAAGTCACAATATTATTCTGCGCATTTGAATTATAATCACTTTATTTTAGTGTCGTATATTAAGTGTAAATTACAGTAGTACAGTCTTTAAAATATGTAGTTTTCCTCGGACAAAATTGTTGATGTTGACAATAATAAATATCTATTTTCCCCTCACCATATCTCTTTTTCCCTGTGGCGCAACAGCCTAACTAGGGGCTAGACTGCCTCACCGTTGAGGTTTCTAGAACACACACACATACACACACACACACACACACACACACACAGTCGGTAGGCCACATCTCCCACCGGAATTGGCATCTCCGTATCTTAGGTCGTGTACATTGTGATACACATTTTACAATCGCACAGAAAATTTTTGCATGTTTTCATGAAAACAAATTTTAGACTACCTTTTGGAAATATTTTAAAATTGCAATTTAAATAATTTAATATTTAAAAAAAACAAAATATTTATTTTTCTTAATACCAAAGATATATGACTACTTTTTTACGCGACTGTCTTTCGTCAGGAACTGCAAAGCATTCCCGCTCCGAATTAAATCAGTCCAAATCACAACTTCATAACCAGCGACCCGCGACGAGCGTGTTCCTCGCTGTGTCATGTACTATCATTTCTCTAAACTTCCATAAAACCTTCAGAATTTGCTGTTGAAATGCTGGAACATATCCTCTTTATATCACGCGTGCTACAAATCACGCCCTATCAGCCTTCTTGCTTCACTTACTCTGAAATTATTAACTGAACTGTATAAACTCTGGAACCACTACATGTGTTACATATTTCACAATTTAATTTTTAAGATGTCATAAAATAGAAAACTACGTCATAATACACGCTCAGTGCTGATTTGCTTATTCTACTGATTTTGATAAATTGTAATTAAATTTTTGCCACGAAGTAAGGCAGAATTTGCCGATCCCAGTGGCCGCGCGGTCTAAGGCGTAGGTCTGCGGCCGAGCGCATGCTGGGATCGTGGGTTCGAATCCCACCGGGGGCATGGATTTCTTTCTCTTGTGAGTGTTCGTGTTGTCAGGCAGAGGTCTCTGCGACGGGCCGATCCCTCGTCCAGAGGAGTCCTACCGACTGTGGTGTGTGTCTGTGATCAAGTGAAAATAAACAACCTCGACACCTGCTGTGGGTAGGTAGATGAGGGAAGGACTGCGACGACAGTAAAGCAGAATTTGCAAAACCTCAGTGCCAGTGAAGTCAGCAGCTTTGAAATATAACAAATACTTATACCAGACCGTCACTGTTTTGGGATGTTACGCAGGGCTGATTGGTAGTTACGTAACTAACTACAAATTTACTCTGCGTAACATCCCAGAAGAGCGAAGATCTGACTTACACCGCGGGGCAAGCCTGAAATCACACACGTGTTTATATATTCCAAGCACTAAGACAATGAATAAACGTACGTTGTAGGAACTTATTTCGGCCTGTCGAAGTTTATCGAAAGCCAAATTCGTTGACAGGCTTCCATGATGGTTGATTGTGCTTATCATACTAGAATTAGTCACACTGTCATCCTTTTTTCCCCATATCATCACATTATAACAGTTATTTAAAATGATGTTTAAATCGAAGATTTTAATTTTTGAAAAATATACCGCCATAAAAATATGGCACAATATATCTTGCATTGCCATAAGAGATTTAAGGTCGTCACTGTGACAGTGTTCATAAGAATTCACGCCTTCGATATTATGTCGTGTGGATACGTAGATAGCTATTGACTACTCGAAAGGTAGTATTGCCTTGACGCCATGTAGTCTCGTACACAATTTCGTCAGAAAGGTTACCATGTTTACAAAGATAATATTCACTAACTAATGCACCAAAATACATAAATCTTTATTCGTAAAAAACTCCTACATGTTTCGACCTTGCTGGGTCATCTTCAGGGAGAATAGTCTGTTACACAGTTGGGTGCATTTATGCAGTTAAGTGAGAATGTGCCTTTGTTTTCATCCTCCGTTGAGAGGTGTCAAAAACAAGACACCTCTCAACGGAGGATGAAAGCAAAGGCACATTCTCACTTAACTGTGTAAGTGCCTCCAACTGTGTAACAGACTGTTCTCCCTGAAGATCACCCAGCAGGGTCGAAACATGTAGGAGTTTTTTTACGAATAAAGATTTATGTATTTTGGTGCATTAGTTAGTGAATATTATTTTTGTATGATAAAGTGCACGGACATGGAATACACTAAATTTGTTACTATGCTTCTACATGACCACACACACACACACACACACACACACACACAAACAAACACACAAACACTCACACAAACACATACACACAAACACACACACACAAACACATACACACACACACAAACACACACACAAACACATACACACACAAACACACACACACACAAACACACAAACACTCACACAAACACATACACACACAAACACACACACACACACAAACACACACACACACACAAACACACAAACACACACACACAAACACACACACAAACACATACACACACAAACACACACACACGCGAACACACACGCACATACACACACACGAACACACACACAAACACACACACACACACGAACACACACACAAACACACACACACACACGAACACACAAACACACACACACACAACAGAATGCCATATATTATATTGCCTGCTTCAGGAACCTCAAATCTTATATCAGAAGCATGTTTGAAAATGCACAGACCCAAATAATATATATATACATATATATATATATGCACTAGGGATATCACAGCTATGTTTGCCTTTGCAGCTTCTAGTGAACTTTCATGTGACAGCATGACGTAAAGTCCATCAATTTTTTATTTATTTTATGAAGTGAAAACAACGGAGTTAAATCAACAGGATGCACCCATTACCCTCTCATAATTAAACTATAAATATATCAGCCGTTGTTTGCACAATTTTAATGTTCATATGTAATAACGTGTAAGTACATCTGTATTTGCACATATTTAATTTGCAGATGATTTCGTACAAAGAATTAATCAATTTTAACATGGGCGGGGAAGAGCTACGTTAAAACTCTATTTGGAATTTAATATCGAGAGATTTAATATTTCGCGGTGGAGATATTAGTCACGTGAGATATTACGCTGTGCCGTAGAGTAAACAGCTTCCGAAATCTCGAAGGGTCTTCTTGGACTATACCCTGAAGATTAAGGCATTAAAATCTTTCGAAACATCAGTAACTATTTAGTCAAAGACGTCTCAGAAGACTTTAACCCTTTAAAGACGAAACGTATCTGTTTTATGTAAGGACTCAGTACGTACCGCGCTGTAAACACTCTCCACTTCGGTTATAAAAAACAGTCCCTTAATGTTTTATAAGGCAAAAGTTGCTGTTTGTTCTGAGATCCGTACAAAAACACATAAACGCAATGTGGGCACCACGTAGAATTATTTAATGTTAAACCTGGTGGTATGTAAAGTTACCGCTAGGCCTTAAAAGGTTAATCTTCAATTTAATTTTGATTTGTAGCAATCCGACATAAACTGCAATTTACATAACTTCATCTGGAGCTTAAAACAACTTTTTCCTGATTTTCAATTTTATCGTGAGGAAATATTCGGTAAAGTTGCTAGAGGCAGCAAGGAGGACGTACAAATCCTGAAACAGGATAACTGGTCTCGTTGTCAAAATTCAAATCAAGGACCTCCAAAAGGCTAAACCGGCGCACAACGCCTTCTGTCACCTCATTCAGGGCTTCAATTGCCCTCTCAGCTAGTAATCTCTACTTACATTTATTTGTGATTACGCTGTAACGCATTCTGCATTAACTAGGATGAAGCTAACGCAACAAGGAAAGATTTCAAATACATGGAAACAGGAGAGACGAAAGGGCACGTGTTTAAAGCTACAGAAAGCTATAAGTACATAGAAATCCCCGAAATTGCATGTACTTTCCGAAACATAACCTTACACTGCAGCACGTGTAATGTGCAGCACGTTCTTACTGCTATTCCGCTAAAGTAAATAGAACAAGGTGGATTAGAGCGTTTAACACTTTTGATTTGTAGTACTCTGTGGGTAACTGGTCCGAGGCCAACAAACACTGAAGGTGTTCAAGAATAGGGCGCAGAGGAGGATATATGGGCCTAAGAGGGACGAGGCGACTGGGAGTGGAGAAGACTACATAACGAGGAACTTAATGACCTGTACTCATCACCAAATATTATTCGGGTGATCAAATCGAGAAGACTGAGATGGGCGGGGTATGTAGCAAGTATGGGGGGAAAAGAGAGGTGTATACAGGATTTTGGTAGGGAGACTTGATGGAAGGCGACCACTTGGGAGACCCAGGCGTAGATGGGAGGATAATATTAAAATTGATCTTCAAGAAATGGGGTGGTGGCATGGACTGGATTGAGTTGGCTCAGGATAGGGACAGGTGGCGGGTTCTTGTAAATGCGGTAATGACCCTCCGGGTTCCATAAAATGCCGGTAATTTCTTGACTAGCTTAGAAACTGTTAGCTTCTCAAGAAAGCCACTGCTGCATGGAATTAGTTAGTTAACTGGTCCGAGGTGTATTTCGGACGCCAAATAAATGAAGTAAATATATCTGCGTTCCTCCGAACATTCAGCCAAATGCCGGGACACTATCTTACAATATCCCAAGACCGCTCCATTCCACATAATTTCAAATTCTCAGTTACTGTCATCCTATGCTATAAAGTCCAATTTACACAGACAGTGTCGT
The DNA here is from genome assembly GCA_013340265.1 of Coptotermes formosanus. Classification (NCBI taxonomy): domain Eukaryota; kingdom Metazoa; phylum Arthropoda; class Insecta; order Blattodea; family Rhinotermitidae; genus Coptotermes; species Coptotermes formosanus. The sequence goes on from BLKM01000821.1 coordinate 1,456,978, forward strand.
TAAATAAGCAATAAAACAAATAAATGATGTAACCAAATCAGTTCGCCAAGTTACTTCTTGAATACAGTACTTTATTCTCCAAAAATGAGCGTAAAACCAAGTAACAAACATTTAGATAAATGCATTTAAATCTTTGTGGAGTAGCCTACACAGACAATCTTAACCCTTTAAAGACGAAGCGTATCTGTTTTATATAAGGACTCAGTGCGTACCGCGCTGTAAACACTCTCCACTTCGGTTATAAAAACCAATCTCTTAATGTTTTATAAGGCAAAAGTTGCTGTTCGTTCTGAGATCCGTACAAAACACATAAACGCAATGTGGGCACCACGTAGAATTTTTTAACCCTTTAAAGACGTGGCCTATCTGCTTTATATAAGGACTCAGTGCGTACCGCGCTGTAAACACTCTCCACTTCGGTTATAAAAACCAATCTCTTAATGTTTTATAAGGCAAAAGTCGCCGTTTGTTCTGAGATCCGTACAAAACACATACACGCAATGTGGGCACCACGTAGAATCTTTTAACGTTAAACCTGGTGGTACGTAAAGTTACCGCTAGGCTTTAAAAGGTTAAGATCATTCAGTAGGATTGTTAGTGCGTAATTTATTGGAAGGAATGTGTAAATAAGTAAAGAAAGCTCTACAGGATTGCTCCGAAATGAAGAAAACCACATCACCCTCAGTCAAGACAGCCTGTAATCTTGCGAAAATTAGAAATCAATAGGTCCAAATATGAAACAGGAGTGACAACACTCGAACAAGATATTTGGTTTATTGTATTACATCAACGCCTTCTTGTAAGCAAGATTTGCAAGGCAGGTAATGTACGTATAAAAGTAACATTGAGGCGCGTTCGCGTAACCATTGTTGTCGTGGTAAAGCAATAAGTATTACATATTCTGAGTATTTGTCTGTAGCCTTAGTTATCCAGCATGCAATGCGCATGCACCGTATTTTATTGTCATCTGTGGCCTGCATATTCCTGTATCATATTTTTCCACATTATCTCATAAACTGCACGATTTTCGGGAAAAAGTTGAACATAAAATGTGTGTTGTGATTTTCTCTACAACTTTTTCTCAAACATTTCTCATTTTAAGACGAATTCAGGGAGATACTGTCATAAGTGTACATAAGTCTTCATGTAAAGTACACTGTATTCTTGTCACGCTTTAATCAAACTTGAATTTTTTGGCATATTTTCGAAAAAGTCATTAAATACGAAATTTTATGAAACTCCGTACAGTGGGGGCTGAGTTGTTCCATGCGGATAGGCAGGCAGGCAGGCAGGCAGACAGACAGACAGCCATGATGAACCTAATAGTAGATTTTCGCAAGTTTGCGAAAACATCTAAAACCAACAACAGCTTGACAGCGGAAGGGACTTGGCTTTATAAAATCATTTATTGAGAGGGGAGGATCAGGTTTATAAAATGTCGAAACATGACGGCACCATGTATAGAACACTATCTTACCCTTTAAAGTGCAATTCTTAGTACAAGAAACCTTTACGTCAGGCTACAGGGTATTACACGAACTTGCGACCGTATATAACATTTCGAATGCAAACGAAAAACCTAACGAAATTTAGGAATCAAATTTGTGAATATATTAACCGGAGAATTCTGTGTAAAGAGGAAGACCTTTTGGCTATATTCGAAATAGTCAAAACGTTTTTACCAGATCATGAAAGATTAAACGAAATTCACTTCGAACCAACAAATCGACGCATAACATGCAAACTGATTAATACAGCCCTTTATAAAATTGTATATATTCTTTTTCTTTCCTTTTATTTATCTTTCCAGATAAATCCTATTTTAATACACGTCTTTGCCTGCATGCAATGCGGGGAGATATGGGTGTCGATAGTAGCAGACTGGGGTGATACTGTAAAAAAGGCAGTAAACATATCGATTGTAATAATCGGTTCCTAGTACCAAATTTTTCCAAAGGAAAAACACAGCGCAACAGAATGTTTCGTGACTCACGAAAATTCCTACCTTCGTGGATCATAATAAATTGTTGTAGACCAACTGTCTTTATTATATGTTTCGAGCAAGAAGGAAGATTTACAGCCGTACATAGCGCAGTGTACACACAGTAAGGCCAAAGACACCACCGTATATGGCCAAAGTGCAGCGAATTTCGTTTGTTAACCTTTTAAAGCTTAGCGGTAACTTTACGTACCACCTGGTTTAATATTAAAAAATTCTACATGGTGCCCACATTGCGTTTATGTGTTTTGTACGGATCTCAGAACAAACAGCAACTTTTGCCTTATAAAACATTAAGAGAGTGGTTTTTATAACCGGAGTGCAGAGTGTTTACAGCGCGGTACGCACTGAGTGCTTATATAAAACAGACATGCTTCGTCTTTAAAGGGTTAAAATAATTGATGTCATTTTATTCTCAACTTTAGTTAGTTAGTTAGTTAGTTAGTTAGTTAGTTAGTTAGTTAGTTAGTTAGTTAGTTAGTTACTTAGTTAGTTAGTTAGTTAGTTAGTTAGTTAGTTAGTTAGTCAGTCAGTCAGTCAGTCAGTCAGTCAGTCAGTCACAGCATGACAAGTACACGGCGGCATCGGGCTTTGAATCTGGCCCGAAAGTCCTCTATTCTGCCCAAAAATACAGATTTAGGCTAATTTCCTTCAGGAAAATGTCAAGAGAGGAATTCGAAGTAGGAAGGATCCCCTCCCCTCCACAGCCTTTCCGTTCACATTCTTATTCACTTTGTCCAAAATATTTGGCGATATTGGTAATAAGATAGGCAATGTGTACATAACGAAATACTGACGCGCGTTCGCGTAACCATTGTTGCCGTGGAAAAGCAATAAGTATCACATATTGTGCTTTGTGTCTGTAGCCTTAGTTATCCAACATGCAATACGCATGCGTCTTGTTATATTGTCGTCTGCTGCCTGGCCGGCTGTACCATATTTCCCCATATAATCTCACAAATTGCACGATTTTCGGGGGGGGGGGGGGGGGAGAAAAAGTCACTTAACATAAAATACGTGTTTTGATTTTCTCCACAACTTTTGTCCAAAACATTTCCCACTTTTAAGAAGAATTCAGCGAGTTTTGTCATAAATGTACACACGTCTTCATGTAAAGTACCCGTTATTCTCTTCAGATTTTAATGAAACTGGAATTTTCTCGACTGATTTTCGAAAAACCCACAGTATATAAAATTTCATGAAAATACGCCCAGTAAGAGTAGACTTGTTGCATGCGCATGGACAGACAGACAGACAGACAGACAGGCAGGCAGGCAGGCAGGCAGGCAGACTGACTGACTGGCTGACTGACTGACTGACTGACTGACATGAAGCTAATAGTTGCTTTTCGCAATTTTGCAAACGGTACTAAAAATTATGTGGCTAATGCATGTTGCTCAGCTATTGAACAAACCATTTATTCAGCGTATAACCAAATCAGTTACTTTTTGTTTCAATATTCAAATTATAAGAGCAAGCAGACGAGAAATAACAACAGTTTAAGGTCTAACAAATACAGTGTATAGCATTTCAACCATTTATTATTAGATTCTTGAGGGATGTTACGCCGTGTCTACTGGTAAATAATTACAGACGTTTCGAAGGGGCTTAGTGCCTCCATCTTCAGTGTCCAACATTTCAAGAAAAATAGCAGATCTTCTTGAACTGCTGGACACTTAAATTATTTACCTCTAGACACGGCATAGTGTCCAAGAACACCTGAAATTTTGTCACCACCGCAGTGAGAACATATATATCTGACATATCATGCCTTAGTAATATAATTGTAGATATTAACATTTTAAAAACAAAATAAGAGAGGGAAGAGAAATATAAGAGCGGATACAGTAATAGACTCTACATTAAATATTATTACCATATTATCCCCTTTACGCGGGGTATTCACACTTATATACCTGAAACAAACCGTGTTTCTAGGGTACACAGAGCCGCAGCTATTCTGCGCGTACTGTTAATGGTGCATATAGCGCTGTCTGCAATATTAAACTGTTTTGTGCTTCTACATTAGCACTTTCCGCAGTGTGTGTGCTGTGCCCAGTACAGCTGTTTTCTGCAGTTCCTTGATATCGTGCTTTCCCGGTACGCTGCTCAAGTATTTTATAAATGATTTTTAAATGGTTCCAGTTGCTCCTGTTATTACTGGCTTATTATTATTATTATTATTATTATTATTATTATTACTATTATTAACAACTCAGAGTTGAGGCAACTAACCGCGTGTGCAAAGACACCAATACTTTTAGGAAGTCCGTTACTTCTTTAAAACAGATTTTGCGCTGAACTGGGACATTTTTAAATAAACTCATCTGTGTTTCTTCAGAGTGCAGGAGTTTTGCCCCAGTACTTTTATATATCTTTTCCTGTAATATTGTTTTCTTTTATTTCTTTGTTTGTTTCTTTGTTTCTTTAGTGTTTTTATTGTGTACCTGTGCTGTTCTTGTGTTGTATTTGTATGTTTGTGCTGGCTTCATAATAGGCACTTTTGCTGTTAAGCCTGCACGTTAATAAATACCGATTGATTGATTTATTGATTGATCGATCGATCGATCGATCGATTATTATTAGGGGAAAGGGATAAGTATACTGCTTTAAAGTTTCCTAGGCAGTACCCTTGCGTCTTTCAAGCTGGAAACAAGGTATAGCGTTGGGAAGTGAATAACGTAGCGTGTTTGAAGGTTAATGTTGCATGTGTGCAGCAGAGGAAGGAATCTGAGCACTGCGGATGAACTTTCAGTCTGCAGGGAGGCAGTGTGACGAAATTTTGATCGCGTTTGGAGGGCTGCGTTTTCCCGAAAAGAATTAGAAGTTTCTGGCGACGGCTGCATGATAAGCATTCAGTGCAAAATTGGACTTTCGATACTAAATCAGGATTTATATAAAGAGGAATAATAAATTGAATCCTATTTAACAATTCATTCCGTGTCGCGAATTCAACTCTCCTTCGCCATTATTAACTCAATCGGTTCGTGCCTCACGGGAAAATTGTCGCTGCTTCTTTTGAGATCAATACAAAATACAGAAAGCCACTCGGTGTGTAGAATTTAGAAATTTTGAAGTGTTATAAACGGCGGTACATGTATTAAACATTAGATTGTGGAGGACTAACTGACATTTGTACTTTAAAAAATTTAAATCACATTTTCAAATAGCTCCTGCATTAATTCAGTCTCTTCAGATGTGCATTCATTAGAAAAAATATGAACGGTGGCTCCTTTGATCCTTACAACACGTTCGTTAATTCCAAACTCTTATCAATGCGCTAAGTAAAACAAAAGTCCTGCGTTACGTAAGCTGAATAGCGAACTATTGATGGAAAATGCAACGATATTTCATTCTTGTGAGCACGTGATCTGTGTTTTGTGCGTGACCGGCTACAGTGTTATAATCGTGTTCTTGTACACAACTGCACACTGTGACATTGTGTCGTAACACCTGCTGTTGACTACTGGGCAAGAAGAAACGTTGCGCTAATTAAAGTGTCAACGATACCGCCAGGGGCACACAGGACTGACAGAAATACACTCACGCCTGTTTCATATCGCATGGATATTCTCTAAAAAACGTAAATCAAAATATTAAATCACTGTGCAAAGAGGTAATAAACACCTGAACACTGCTCTGCGTATTTTCAGACTTGGTGAGCCTCGCACCAATAACGATGTACGACAGAAATCAAACTGTCCTTGCCGAAGTGGCCTGCCTTTCCTCAAGACGTTAACATGTGGCAAATTACAGGAATTTTATGACGTGACTACGGAAAGATGGGCGTTTTGCTCTAACTGCAGTATCATACCGCTAGCTCAACAGTTCTGTGTTTTCCTAACTGCAGTATCATACCGCTAGCTCAACAGTTCTGTATTTTCCTAACTGCAGTATCATACCGCTAGCTCAACAGTTCTGTATTTTCCTAACTGCAGTATCATACCTCTAGCTCAACAGTCCTGTATTTTCCTAACTGCAGCATCGTACCGCTAGCTCAACAGTTCTGTGTTTTCCTAACTGCAGTATCGTACCTCTAGCTCAAAAGTTCTGTATTTTCCTAACTGCAGTATCGTACCTCTAGCTCAAAAGTTCTGTATTTTCCTAGCTGCAGTATCGTACCTCTAGCTCAACAGTTCTGTATTTTCCTAACTGCAGTATCATACCGCTAGCTCAACAGTTCTGTATTTTCCTAACTGCAGTATCATACCTCTAGCTCAACAGTCCTGTATTTTCCTAACTGCAGTATCGTACCGCTAGCTCAACAGTTCTGTGTTTTCCTAACTGCAGTATCGTACCTCTAGCTCAAAAGTTCTGTATTTTCCTAACTGCAGTATCGTACCGCTAGCTCCAAAGTTCTGTATTTTCCTACCTGCAGTATCGTGCCGCTAGCTCAACAGTTCTGTATTTTCCCAACTGCAGTATCGTACCTCTAGCTCAAAAGTTCTGTATTTTCCCAACTGCAGTATCGTACCGCTAGCTCAAAAGTTCTGTGTTGTCCTCGTTATTAAAGCTCTGTACCGCGCACCTCAGCAGGCAAGTGAACCCAGCAGTTTGTTCCAAAATCCACCGCAGGAAGGCTGAAAACCTTGTTTTTGTGCATATTATTAGCCTATCAGCAGCTTTTACAAACTAGGAATTTCTATTGCTAAACAAAGGTGTTTTGTTAATGAAGGGCGGCCATGTTAGTGTTGTCGCGTGGGCTAATGAAATAATTTCTTTTATTCGCCTGTATTCATACATAATTTAATAATTAATTTATTATTTAACGAGAACGGGATTAACAGTCCACAATTATGCACACTTTTGACCTTTCAACAACTGATTGACTTTCATTAATTAAATGGAAGCTGCAATCATAATTAAAATAAATTTAGCTTAACAAAATAACACAGTCTCTCTAATGTGAAAGCAGGGGGAATGGAGGCGTATTTTAATATTTGTAGCTCGTGGGTAGAATGAAGGCCAAGCGTCTAACAAAGGAGACGAACGAAACAAACAGAAAATCACGTCACTAATGTCGAAAGATTCACATGCACAGAATTAAGGTGGAGATAAAGGCGAACTGCGGGTTAAACAAACCTCTTTATATTTCACTGCTGGTCTGTGTGGTATTTGCAGCAGTGATTTAGGTCACGTCTATAATTAACCTGTTACTGCGTCGCAGCACTAGCCATTGAAATATGAACACCGATTGCAGTCGCCACTGCATTTCGCTTAACAGTTCCAGTGAATCAGTTCACTGCAGATGGTAACGGTTACTGCTTAGTCAGTGGAAAATATAGAGTTTTTTTGTGCGTCCGTAGCATCGCAGCCTTGAGACATATTGTGCAAGCCAGTGATGAATACGATCAGTTTTTTTTTTTTTTTTCCATTTTTCAAAGTAATGGAGCACCAGTGGAATAAAACTGACAAGGGAAAAACCGAAGTACTCGGGGAGAAACCTGTCCCAGTGCCATTTTTTCCACCAAAAATCCCACATAGACTGATCCGGGATCGAACCCGAGCCTCCGCGTTGAGCAGCCGGCGCCTAACCGCCTGAGTCATGACATTGCCCTAAACACAAGCGTTGCTTCAGTTAGGTTTGTCCTGCTTGTCAGGCCGCACCCAGCACAAATCTGGGCGCGTGCAGGTGTCGTGAGCTTGCACCTGTGCTAGTGTGCCTCGCGTGGCAATGACAGGCAATGACGTCACTGAGAGAACGCACTCTGTTTCTCTCTTTAAATTTGATCTGAGAGACCAAACAAACACGACATTTAAAAGCCTTTCTCCAACACTGCAGAAATCACAGCCTTTTTATTGCAAACTTGGCGCCGCAACATTCAACATTGCTTATCGCTACCACCCACTCGAGCTACCAGGAAACAGCGGAGAGAAAGCTTGTTTGGGGCTTTCGACCAGGACAGAGATTTCAAACGCCCGCACGCTACACGCTACGTTGGACGACACAAGAGAGCCCCAACAATGTTAAGTGTTCTTTCCGCGCAAATGAGTGGCCGCCAGGCGTCGCGTGCATCCTGTACACTGTCAGGCGTGACATAACTTTACCATTAACTTAAATGTCCGATACCTGGTAGAGTGATCAAATCACTGTTACGGAAGTTTCATTCATTCCGTGGTCTGTCCTGCGACAGATCCATAACCCCTTCCAGAGCGAGTTCTTCACAGAGTGCGATCTAGTGCTTCCTCTTTCAATTGCCGGTATCCTGTCTATTCCTTAAGGTCATCCAGTAGATGTTTACGTCTTCTTCCTCGTCTTCCATATCCTTCCACCTTTCTTTCAATCACGTGTCTTAGAAGGCAGTTCCTACTCAAGATGTGACCAATCCAGTTCGTCTTCCTTCTTTGCATTGCGTGTAGGATATTCCTCTCCTCCTTGACCCTGTGTAACACTGCTTCATTTCTCACACCATCGGTCCAACTGATCCTCTCCGTCCTTGTGTTATGGAAATACCACTACGAAAACCTGCGGTCTCTAATGCCGAGGCTTCAACCCTTTAAAGACGAAGCGTATCTGTTTTATATAAGGACTCAGTGCGTACCGTGCTGTAAACACTCTCCACTTCGGTTATAAAAACCAGTCTCTTAATGTTTTATAAGGCAAAAGTTGCTGTTTGTTCTGAGATCCGTACAAGACACATAAATGCAATGTGGGCACCACGTAGAATTTTTGAACGTTAAAGCTGGTGTTATGTAAAGTTACCGCTAGGGTTTAAAAGGTTAATGTAAAAACGGGTGGTACATACGCCAAATACCGTGATTTGAACTGTTGATAATACTGCGGGAGGCGGCAACAATCTTTGGACAGAATGGACGAAAGAAGGCGGCTAAAGATGAAGGGAAACTTCGTAAATACTGAGTGAAGATTACGCGGAATGTCAAATGGGTGTTCGGTAAAAGAGTCTGTGGCAGATATATGTCGCCAGACATCGAAACCAAGAAAGAAAATGCATTAAACCACAGTTAACGTGTAGTTATATTTATATACAAAGCGGGAGAGGATAACACCGAAAAATTTTCAGGGATGGTAGAGATCAAATTCGCGCCGACATTCAGCGGTTTTCGTGCTTTCCCTTGGCATAAACTCGATTATCCACTGCGTCGAACCCAAGCGTTTTTAGAAATAAGTTCCTTATCTCGGAATCCTCATTTTACTTCCCCTCTACCACCCTGAAATTTTGACTGTTGTGTTCTTTCCACAACCGACAAATGTCTGGCGCTAATTTGATGTTGTACTGTGTCGAACCAAGGCGTTTTCGGGAACAAGTTCTTGACCTTAAGATCCCCAATTTATTCCCCCTACTAACCCTGAAAATTTGTCGGTCTTAGTCCGTTCCACGCCTTGTCTATAATTACATGCGTGATAAGATACATACTGTATCCTCGAACACCAAGCAGGAGACAAGAGGATATACCTAATATTTTTATGGAACTATCTCTGTCTTTTGTGACTCTCCATTTAAAACTACTTAGTGTGGAATGACGGGACAACTGATAAATCATCAATTAACCCTTTAAAGACGAAGCGTATCTGTTTTATATAAGGACTCAGTGCGTACCGCGCTGTAAACACTCTCCACTTCGGTTATAAAAACCAATCTCTTAATGTTTTATAAGGCAAAAGTTGCTGTTTGTTCTGAGATCCGTACAGAACACATAAACGCAATGTGGGCACCACGTAGAATTTTTAAATGTTAAACCTGGTGGTACGTACAGTTACCGATAGGCTTTAAAAGGTTAAGAAGGAAGAAATAACGACCTAGTGGAGGTGCCATTCCAGAAGGGTGCAGGAAATCACAAAAAGCTTTACTTAGTACAGGCAGTGTAGAGGTTGGGTTGGAACCCAGCACCTTCCAGATAAAAGTCTAGAGATAGGTTGTCGGGATTAGCGATGTAAGAAACCGGCTCTGGATGCGTCCGATGGTTTTCTTTCTTCAAAGAGGTGTTGAGCCTTCAAGTTCTACTGCCAGCTCTGCGGTTTAAAAAGACGTTTAGGCATACGGAGTCAGTTATTTTAATAATCCACCTACCGTGCTTTCTCGAACTTGACGCTTATTCTAAAACTCGCGTTCCATTGGTGGATAAAAATAGTTCTCGTTTACCCTGAAACATTTCAGCTTCAACTCCTCGCTGTAAAATCCCGGGGTCTGAAAATAACGTGTATGAACTTCTTCTTATTAAAAACCAACTTGCTGCTCACACAAATCGATTAACCTTTTAAAGACGAAGCGTGTCTGTTTTATATAAGGACTCAGTGCGTACTGCGCTGTAAACACTCTCCACCTCGGTTATAAAAACCAGTCTCTTAATGTTTTATAAGGCAAAAGTTGCTGTTTGTTCTGAGATCCGTACAAAACACATAAACGCAATGTGGGCACCACGTACAATTTTTTAATGTTAAACCTGGTGGTACGTAAAGTTACCGCTAGGCTTTAAAAGGTTAAAAATCCAACGACTTGCACATAAAAGGATACGTGTGGTATTCCCTCCTACATATTTCAACGTTCGACTGCCATCGTCAGGGAGTAAAACCTAAAACATATATAGTTTAAAACCTAACGTAGGCGTTATTTACGTAAAAATGTGTGTTAAAATAACATTACATAGATACTGCTGCTTGTAAAATAAAATGTATCTTGATTTACGATGTAAATAAAGACTTAATAAATTTACGTACAATGTATATTTAAGTGGTCGGAGAAGTTGTAACAAATTTTAATCCAAACACATAATCAGTTGATACATTTTATTTTCCCAGGACTGGTAACTCTGTTATATTATTGTAAATTATACAGTTACATAAACAATGGATTCATTATGTTCTAAACTATGTAAGTTTTAGGTGTTACTCTCTAATGACGGCAGTCGACCGCCTAAACAAGCAGCAGGGAGTATCATACCTATGTACGTTAATAAAAAGAAATAGGCCTATATAACAAGTTGCGCGAAGTGAACGATATTAAAATAACGTGTACGAAGTTCAGTGTTGCAGTTGTAAAAAATAATCATCAGTTCCTAACAAACTATGTATCGCATCGCAGCTGTTAATCCAGTGTTTTAGTATCGTGTCTTTCTTATCCTAACGAAACAGGAATAGAAACGTTATGTGAAATGAGTGTCTGTTAAAAATTACGTACAAATTTCGAAGCCTGTGATACGTAAATCGCGAATTGGATTTCTAAGCAAAACATGTATTAAGGATTTGTGCTGATTATTGCTGGTATCACATTCTTTCGTCTAGCTCTTACTATCTGGAAATGAAATGCCTTGAAGGGAAAATCCGATCCAATAACAAATAAAAATAATTTCTATTATATTTTAATATTTCATTATTGTCCTTGATTTATTTAGAAGATAATTTATTTTTCCATCATTCATATTTTGCGAACTGCTCATTACAAACTTGTACAACCTATCTTCTTTCTTTTTAATTTTGAACATTAATTAAAATTAATTGACATCATATCCTTTATCCCTTTGTGCTTTTGGTCCTGGCTTTGCAGTTGTCTTAATTTTGTCTGTTATCGCCCCATAAATTGTGCTAACTTTCAATTGGTCATTATGTTGTTCAATCATCACAAAAATAAATAAATACATACATATACATAAATAACTTAAATAAAATGCATTATTGTAGTAAACGTCAGGGCTGTACACTTGTTTCTGTCTCACCACAGGCCGAGGATTCTTGGTATCTACGCACGACATTCGTCAATTACTGAAGTAACACCAGTATGACTCAGTAGGGTATAAACTTGATGACATCTGAAGGCATAATCGTGTTTATTCTGATGGAAAGCTTCCGTAGACCAACAGTGGCGGCCGTTTCGTATTTGTGTTTGTACTACACGCACTATAATAACAAATGACTGCCATGAACCAACATATGGGGAAAAGCTCCTTTTCACAAGTCGTGTCACTCATGTAGCGCAGATGATCATGGCTTTACGTGAACATTCTATCCAGAGCGAAAGCAGTTCACTCAACATGCTTTCATTCTTTAATAGCCGTTTTAATAACACAGTGGAACCCGATTAAAACGATATCAGTTTATATGGAACCTCACCTATAGCGTCAGATATTTTGTGGTACCAATTAATTCTTCACTGTTACCGGTAAAATTATACTCCTCGGTTAGAAAAACATCCGTTAATAACGACACAAAATATTCAGTCCCTAAGCTGAATTAACCCTTTAAAGACGAAGCGTATCTGTTTTATAAAAGGACTCAGTGCGTACCGCGCTGTAAACATTCTCCACTTCGGTTATAAAAACCAGTCTGTTAATGTTTTATAAGGCAAAAGTTGCTGTTTGTTCTGAGATCCGTACAAAACACATAAACGCAATGTGGGCACCACGTAGAATTTTTTAATGTTAAACCTGGTGGTACGTAAAGTTACCGCTAGGCTTTAAAAGGTTAAACTCTCTTTTCATATCTACAGCTACGTCTTTCAAGTGGCCTCTTTCCTGCCGTTTTTCTAAACATCTTGTGCATGTACTTTTCACTTTTCCGATGGTGCTATACGCATCGTTCTTTTCGCTCTCTAGCTATGAATTAGATTACAATAATAACAAGAAAGGGAATGTACGTATAAGGTAATGTCGAGGTGCGTTCACGTAACCATTGTTGTCGTTGAAAAGCAATAAGTATTACACATTCCGACTGTGTGTCTATAGCCTTTGCACCATATTATTTTGTTATCTGTAGCCTGTCTGGCTCTGCAATATTTTTCCTCAATATCTCATAAACAACACGATTTTTGGAAAACCTTTACTGAACATAGAATGTGTGATTTTCACTACAACTTCTTCCTGAAAAACTTCTCATCCCAAAATGAATTCAGTGAGGTATTATCATAAACGTACAAAAGTACCCGTTATTCTTGTGAAATTTTAATGAAACTTTTATTTTCTCGACATATTTTCGAAAATTTTTCAAATATTGAATTTCATGAAAATCCGTCCCGCCGAGTTTTTCCATTAGCACGGATAGACGAACAACAGACGCGACGAACCTAATAGTTGCTTTTTTCAGTTTTGCGAAAAGCGTCTAAAAATTGGTGGGAAGTACAAGTTACGAACTTCGTCATTGCATTTTCTCCAGTATCCTCCTAATCTCTCTCTCTCCCTTTGACACACATATTCAATTCAGCAGCATGTTCTCACACAGTTTCTACCTATATATATTCTTCACATAGTGTGACAAGCCCACTGTCAGAACCATGTGACATAACAGCAAAATTTCACACTTCATATACACTTTTGAATACCCAACAGAAGCAGCCAGTATCCAGAATCATGACCCACAAGTTCACAAGCATTTTCTAAACTTACTCTGCTTTTAATTTTATCATGAACAAAACTGTCACTTGAGATCTGCTCTCTTCTGGGACATTATACAACGTCGAGTGGTAATCCTTTACCGACGTTTCGGGACAACGTTGTCCAAAAACTTTGGCAAAGGATTACCATTCGATACTCCGTAATACCCCAGAAGAGCGCAGATTTCATTAGCCTTTTAAAGCCTAGCGGTAACTTTACGTACCACCAGGTTTAACATTAAAAAATTCTACGTGGTGCCCACATTGCGTTTATGTGTTTTGTACGGATCTCAGAACAAACAGCAACTTTTGCCTTATAAAACATTAAGAGATTGGTTTTTATAACCGAAATGGAGAGTGTTTACAGCGCGGTACGCACTGAGTCCTTATATAAAACAGATACGCTTCGTCTTTAAAGGGTTAAAGGGTTAACATCGCGGCGGAAGCCTGAACTCATAAACTATTTCACTTGTTATAATCAATGCTAAATACTTTACATTTGAAATACTATGGAAGAATATACAAGTGATACTTATATCACTATTGCTCCCAAGATCTCTGAAACAAGCCACAAAAGCAGGCTTCCAGATTTTCCTGTTCACTTTTGTATAACAGGACATCAACAGCGCAGACGCAGAACAGAAGCTGATATGTCTCAGTTTAGTAGCATATGAAATAGATAACAACTTGCGGACTATATTGTCTATATATAGTACTAATACATTTTACACTTTTGATCATCTGTTTTTACTTTTACATCAGTTTTTATTTTACGTTCGTGAAGTCTGCCGAAACATGTCAGATCTTTAACAAATATGGTCTTAATAGTGTATGCTTTTGATGCTGAAATTCGTACATTTCGGAAAGTAGATCAGAAATAATTGGAAAGTTTTGAAATGTGGTGATGAACAAGGATGGAGAAAATCAGTTGGGCCAATCGTGTGAGAAATGAAGAAGTATTACACAGAGTCAAGAAGAGGAATATCCTACATAAAATGAAAAGAAGAAAGGCTAACCGGAATGGTCACATCTTGCGCAGGAACTGCCTTCTAAAACACGTTATTGAAGGAAAGATAGAGGACAAAAATAGCTGTGACGGGAAGACGAGGAAGAAGTGGTAAGCAGCTACTGGATGACAGAAGAAAGGCTAACCGGATTGGTCACATCTTGCGTAGGAACTGCCTTCTAAAACACGTGTTTGAAGGAAAGATACAAGGATATGGAAGAAGAGGAACAAGACGTAAAGAGCTACTAGATACTGTAGGGAAAAGATAAAATATTGAAAACTGAAAGACGAAGCACTAATCGCAGTCTGTGGAGAACTAGCTTTGGAAGACGATATGGACACTTTGTAAGACAAGCCACGTGACGACGACGACTATGATAATGATGATTATGATAATGATGACTGTTGGTATGCTATAGAACTGACGTGTCCCATTCAATTACGGATCTTCCTGAATGTCTTGAGCATTCCTAATGTACTAGGTCAATCTTAAGGTCAGGCAATTTAATGCCAAGAGCACGCGTTCGGGAGAACATTCATTTAACTGCGTAATCTGCGAAATGGAGGATGCAGTAAGGTAGCGCCATTGTGTGCTTTATATTAAGAAAGCGGCGTCTGTACTGGAAAGGATAATGACGTTAATAACCAGTGAGAAACAAATAAGCAATCAAAAACAAACAAACTCATATATGTACCCATTCGTAATTATTTCTCATATCTCGGCCAACGAAACCCTTAACGCCCTTACTATAAAGGGATAGATACCATCAACAGAATTTTAACCTTTTAAAGCCTAGCGGTAACTTTACGTACCACCAGGTTTAACATTAAAAAATTCTACGTGGTGCCCACATTGCGTTTATGTGTTTTGTACGGATCTCAGAACAAACAGCAACTTTTGCCTTATAAAACATAAAAGACTGGTTTTTATAACCGAAGTGGAGAGTGTTTACAGCGCGGTACGCACTGAGTCCTTATATAAAAGAGATACGCTTCGTCTTTAACCTTTTAAAGCCTAGCGGTAAATTTACATACGACCAGGTTTAACATTAAAAAATTCTACGTGGTGCTCACATTGCGTTTATATGTTCTGTACGGATCTCAGAACAAACAGCAACTTTTGCCTTGTAAAGCATTAAGAGACTGGTTTTTATAACCGAAGCAGAGAGTGTTCACAGCGCGGTACGCACTGAGTCCTTATATAAAACAGATACGCTTCGTCTTTAAAGGGTTAATTAGATGTATGTTCAATAAATATTGTTCAGGCAACATCTTTCGACCACTCTTGGTCACAGTCAGGCCGCCTGTAGGTCACAAGCACACAGTCAACATATGTAACACGTTCTGCTTTTGCACAGCAACAATGGTTAGGCGAAAGCGGGCCAGTGTTACGCTCTACTATATTGCCTGTCTTGATTTTAAAACTCTGGCGGAGTGTGCGCACTGCGAGCTAAATCTTTAAATATAATTCAAATTAGTCTTAAGTCTTTGTATTTCAAGTAATTTTTTTAGCGGTGAAGGGTCCCGCAGCATACGCTACACCGGTGGAATGAAATTGACAGGGGAAAACCGAAGTACTCGCAGAAAAACCTGTCCCACTGCCACTTTGTCCACCACAAACCCCACATGGACTGACCCGGGATCGAACCCGGGCTTCCGCAGTGGGACGCCGGCGGCTAACCGCCTGAGCCATGGCTCGGCCGATTTCAAGTCTTAATGCAATTATCCATTTGTCGGGTTAAGTAAATGCGAAGGTCTTACACGCTGCTTTTACACACGTTTTGAATTTAACCAAATTTGTACCATCAGTACTGGAAATAAAATTTAAAATTCCTTCTTTTATTTAAATACCGGTGGAAACCGCATTAAGTTTAAACTGACAGAAGGAGCTCCTCTTATTAACAAAAAAGCACAGCAGATGTCTCTCCAACCGTTTCACTTTAGCACTGTAAGAAATTTATTTCTCAAAGGCCGTGCCATGGCTCAGGCGGTTAGCCGCTGGCCTCCCACCGCGGAGGCCCGGGTTCGATCCCGGGTCAGTCCATGTGGGATTTGTGGTGGACAAAGTGGCACTGGGACAGGTTTTTCCCCGAGTACTTCGGTTTTCCCCTGTCACTTTCATTCCACCGGTGCTCCATTACTAGGAAAAGGACAAAAAATTATCATCATCATCTTCATCTTCATCATAGGGTTGCACAATAAGCCTTAAGGCTGTGGTGCGTCCGTAGCATCTGCTCAATTTTCTGCAAATTTCTCAAAAAAGTGTATTCTGTTAGGAATACCAAACGATGGACGACTCCAGAGGCCAAGTAATACTGATTGTAAAAATATCGTCTCTAGAAATGTGTCAAATTTGCATAAGAACCTGTTTACTTGCTCCATGATATCCGAAGTTTCCAATATTTTCTATTTGTTACAGAGTTACTACAAATTTCATGAAAAATGCCACATGCCACCAAACCCATGCCCTGAGCAATACAATTGTTACCTTTCCTAACTCTGATACTCCTTACATTTATGCGTCACTTCTGTGGATTTTGTTACGTTTCCTTGTCGCGTCTAGTACAATCAAACCTGGGAATTTATACCGCACCACATTGTGTATTCTATCAAGTCATATCCTTTTCCTGCCACAAAATCTAAGACCTACATAAAGTATAGAAATGTGCAGCTAGGTTTCGTCTAAGAACGTCCAGATTTATTTGTGTTTTGGTGATTTAGTAATGCGTCTCTTTCTCAACCCGAGAAGCTATGCGTGATATGGTCTGAGACGTACAAGCCTTTGTTTCGTAATGGATTCTGGGAATTCGTAGGTGTGTTATTCGTATGCAGAAGAACAGATAATACTGTTATGCATACAGATTCGTCCAATCACAGTGAACAACTTTGAAGCAGTAACTGATTTCACCTCCAAAAGCCTTTATGGTACAGGAGCTGATTGATTGAGTCCGACAAACTCTCATCCGGAGTCTGAGGGAGTCTGTCACACGCCAGGCGGTCTGTGAAATGAACGTATGGGGGGACGGGGGGGGGGGGGGTACGGTTCATAAACATAAAAACCGCGTTTCCCCCACTCAATAAAAACTGGCAGATGAGCATCAAAGGTGTCAAATTATGATGAACGTATTTATCAGACCGGACGAAACGTAGGATTCTTAGAAAGAAATATGATCCTCAATGAAGTGAAGTGACATTTCACTCATCTGTTTGTCTGCGCCGTTGTCCTATCCGCATTTAGTGATTTGAAATGCGTGACGAAAAAATCTTGGCACGTCACAGATAGCGGTCAGTCTCAGATCTCAGAATAAACAGCAACTTTTGCCTTATAAAACATTAAGAGACTGGTTCTTATAACCGAAGTGTAGAGTGTTCACAGCGCGGTACGCACTGAGTCCTTATATAAAACAGATACGCTTCGTCTTTAAAGGGTTAATATAGACATTTTAATGCAATGTCAATTTGAAACAGAAGGTTGCAAAATGTTATGAGACCTTGTGCAAATTTCTAAACATTTCTATGCACACATACTTGTGTTTTCAATTATATATTTTATTGCCTCGTTATGATTGATCGGTACACACACATAATATTAATTAACTCCACGAAGTAGACTCCAACTTCAGAAGCTCCTTAACTTTCAACTAGGGCAAAAATTTCACCGCTTTTGGTGAAACCGGGAAGTGAAATACGGCGTTCACAATGACCCGAACCTGGTCCCTATCCTAATCAAGACCACATACAAAAATCCCTTAATACCCAATTTAATATCATCCTCATATTACATTCACATAAGTTTCCTAACTCGTATCCTCCAGGGATTAATTATACATCATTTACTCGCTTAATTATTCCTTCCCTCTTCTACCTACTTGTTCACAGCAGGTGTCGAGGGTTTGTGATTTCATTTGATCGCACTCAGACACACACCACAGTGGGTAGGACTCCTCTGGACGAGGGATCGGCCCGTCGCAGAGACCTCTACTTGACAACACAAACACTGTACAAGACAAACATCCATGCCGGCGGTGGGATTAGAACCCACAATCCCAGCAAGCGCTCGGCCGCAGACCCACACCGTAGACCGCACGGCCACTGGGACCGGCTATACATCATTTCTCAGTACCAAATATCACCACCTTTCTACATAAACATTGTACACAAAACCACAGTCCGGTACTTGACTTAGTTAGTGTAACCATACAGATATTTCAACTTAAACGGGAACAAATAATAAAGGCGTTGTAAAAGAAGTACCAACAACATAAGGTTGCGTAGTCACGTGTTACAGTTAGTTACTTCTTAATTACATTATCTTGCTTACTTTCTTGTTCTCTCTTCTTTCCTCCTTCTTGTTTTGGTCCCGTGTTTTATCCTTTCTCAACCTACTGTATTCATTCCATCTAGCTCTTTTTTCTATAGTTCAAACAATTAACGCTTTAAAGGTAAAGATTAGCCTGAATTCTGTATTTAAAGATTCAGTCCGTACTGCGCAGTAAACACATTCCGCCTCGGTTGTAAAAGCCAGTCAGTTAAAGATTCAGTCCGTACTGCACAGTAAACACACTCCGCCTCGGTTGTAAAAGCCAGTCAGTTAAAGATTCAGTCCGTACTGCACAGTAAACACACTCCGCCTCGGTTGTAAAAGCCAGTCAGTTAAAGATTCAGTCCGTACTGCACAGTAAACACACTCCGCCTCGGTTGTAAAAGCCAGTCAGTTAAAGATTCAGTCCGTACTGCACAGTAAACACACTCCGCCTCGGTTGTAAAAGCCAGTCAGTTAAAGATTCAGTCCGTACTGCACAGTAAACACACTCCGCCTCGGTTGTAAAAGCCAGTCAGTTAAAGATTCAGTCCGTACTGCACAGTAAACACACTCCGCCTCGGTTGTAAAAGCCAGTCAGTTAAAGATTCAGTCCGTACTGCACAGTAAACACACTCCGCCTCGGTTGTAAAAGCCAGTCAGTTAAAGATTCAGTCCGTACTGCACAGTAAACACACTCCGCCTCGGTTGTAAAAGCCAGTCAGTTAAAGATTCAGTCCGTACTGCACAGTAAACACACTCCGCCTCGGTTGTAAAAGCCAGTCAGTTAAAGATTCAGTCCGTACTGCACAGTAAACACACTCCGCCTCGGTTGTAAAAGCCAGTCAGTTAAAGATTCAGTCCGTACTGCACAGTAAACACACTCCGCCTCGGTTGTAAAAGCCAGTCAGTTAAAGATTCAGTCCGTACTGCGCAGTAAACACACTCCGCCTCGGTTGTAAAATCCAGTCAGTTAATGTTATGCACAGAAATATTCGCTGTTTTTTCTGAGATCCGTACAACACACATAAATACACTGTGTGGGCATGCAGAATTTTTTAATGTTAAAGCTGATACTTCAGAAAGATTTAAATGTGTTATACCAAAATCAGCCACTACAGACGAGTGTCACTGATTTCACTTTACCTTTCGCAAATTAATTGGTTCTGATCCGTTTTAATACTATTCTAGCGTCCATCTTTACCGATCTGACAGTCTGGCAAGTTGTAAAACCCTTCTCTTATCAAAATTCTGATTATTCTGCGACATTCGTAACGGAAATACTGACCACATAAAGTGTGATACGAAGTGTTAGACAAACTTCGCATTGGGTCTATCCATTAGCTGTGTCTTTTGACAAAATAAATATATTTTAAAACCGTGGAAAATAAATAACAAAATTATATATTTATGTATTGGTATTCAGTGTTCTTGAAAGTGAGAAGAAAGCATACGCGTTGTTGAACGCCTTCACTGCGTACACAAGTGCAAGCTGCGACACAAAATGGCTTTGCCAGTTTTATCGCCGCTTGCAGTTAGGAACAACAAAGAGTATGCGCACCGTAACGCAATGCAGCTGCAGCAACACAGCTGGAATACATGTATCCAGTGCGACGTGATGAAAGTAGTATCTCGTAGTTACTAACAGCGTCGTTAAATAGATAAAAATATACTGTATATAAAAATAGTAAACTAGGAATTATCAATATCGCACGAAAAGGAGTTTTAGGTCAAAGGTAAAAAAAAAAAAGGTAAAGCAGTCCCATTACAGGCCTGGACAGGCCCAGAGGGTTCCAGGAGGTCGAGGCTCCCAGATTTCTAGACAATCGGCACTTGAAGGTGGTGAGGTTGTCAGCCATACGCACCGGCCGCGTTTACCCCCCAGGAAATATTCCTGGTACTCATTTCCGTTAGAGGCTGAGTCGGAAGGATTTTAAATAGCCAAATTTTGTGTTCATTGTACGTATGTCATCAACACTGTGATAACCTGTTTCGTGTACTTGACTCGTACAAGATGGACTGTTTATCTCGTCACTTGGTACTCAGGTTTCGGTTCGAAACTGAACAAAAAGCAATCTGTCTTGATTTTAGTACCAAATTATAGAAACGTAATGTAGCGAACTCAAGAAAACGACTTTAATCTTGGCAATATTTTCACAGGAATATGCCAAACAACTAGATGTTTATGACCAGTAACCAGCGTATCCCTCTCAAAGGTATATTAGGCTGAAGTGCAGTTGTAAATTTGCCTGCGAGTTAATGCTGTTATTTTATATCTATTTTGAGCTGTGCATAGATCTAATTCTAGTGTTATTATAAACTAAATAACAAACAAATGTAGATCAGCGGAAAAAAAAGCAAAAAAAAATTCGAAGTGAGATTAGCGAAGCAGTAAACCATAAGAATCGCCTATGTCAACACTCAGCATTAGACAGAAAAATTCTGATTTTGATGATTTGTTGTAAAGAAGAAAGGACGGCGAAATAGTGTGGTATATCAGTGACAAAAGTCAAAAGCATCAGAAGGGAGAGCAAAACAGAGAGATATGAGAGATGCCTTCTGCACACTCCAGCAAAGAAGATAACTTGAAAATCTGAAAAAAAAATGTAACGCTTGACAATTTTGATCTTTTGATTCTCAAAGGAAGAGTCGTGGACTTCTATACAGAAAAGAAAATTGTTCCAACTTGTAGAAAGATTCTTCAAATAATAAGGGACAAAAAAGTTTTTTATTTGTGTGGAGGAGAATTTAAGGGAAATCTTCTTCTTCTTCTTCTTCTTCTTCTTCTTCTTCTTCTTCTTCTTCATCAGGCGCTACAACTTCATATATTGAAAGTCTTGGTTTTCTCAACTTTTCTTTTCCATTTGTTTCTATCCTGGATGCATATTCTGCAGCCATTTAATTTCATTTCTTTTAGATCATTCTTGATATCACTTTCCCATCTGAGTTTTGGTCTGCCTTGTGGTGTCGTGGCGTGTGGTTTCCACTTATAAACTATTTTGACCGTCCTGTCACTATCCATTCGGTGAATGTGTCCAAGCCAACTTAACCTTTGCGCTTTAATAAAGTTAATTATAGTTTGGTTTTTAATCAGTTTATTGAGTTCACTATTTGTTTTGATCCTCTACGTGCCATTTAATTATTTGGTGGGTCCAAATAGCCCTGTTAATATTTTCCTTTCAAAGGCTAATAGTTTTTGTTTGATGGCTTCTTTCAAGACCCAAGTTTCACGCAGCCATACGTGACTACAGGTCTTATGATAGCCCGATATATTTTTAGTTTGGACTTCTTGCAGACCAATTTGATCATTTAAGGGAAATATTCCAAAAAATTGGATTTGGATGACGGAAGTTCTGAAGGAAGGAAACCAGATTAAAGAACGACTGCATATTGTGTAGTTGCTTGTTTAAGTTAAATTAACTGCCATCTGACGGGAGAATCTTTTGTTATCTATGAGACTTGAATAGACAGCAACCTGACACTTAAGAAATGCTGACAGACAAATGCTGTGAAGCGAGTCTTAGCTGTTGGCAATACAGAAGACCAACTGAATGCCGTTCTTGCTGCTTCAGATGACAGCTTCATTGCGGACTTATTTGAAAACACGATCATTAACCCTTTAAAGACGAAGCGTATCTGTTTTATATAAGGACTCAATGCGTACCGCGCTGTAGACACTCTCCACTTCGGTTATAAAAGCCAATCTCTTAATGTTTTATAAGGCAAAAGTTGCTGTTTGTTCTGAGATCCGTACAAAACACATAAACGCAATGTGGGCACCACGTAGAATTTTTTAATGTTAAACCTGGTCGCATGTAAAGTTACCGCTAGGCTTTAAAAGGTTAAGGGGCAACTCTCATGATGAGATAAAAAGCTCGCATTTTAAGAAGCGGATGAAAAAAATTAATTTTAAACATAACAGACAAGTATACGTTGCAGTTTCTAGTAACAAAGGTTTGTGTCATTGAAAATACTACTGAGTTTGCCACACAGGCGTAGCCAGGAGACAAGGACACTTCACTTTATACCAAGATCAAGGTCATTTTGTGAGTCGTGCATAATTTACCATTTTTGTCCAATTTGAATAAAAAAAAATAACGAGCCGATATATTTTTGTAAAAGTCTGGAGTATGAAAACTTAAGACAGTTATTCCTGTGGGAGTTGTGTTTTGCGTGACAAAGAATTAACTGACGTGGCGCTGTAGTAGTCGCTTTTGGCAACCGATTTTCGAAAAGTGCCCAAAACGTATATCAAGAAACCAGGATGGCGATGCGTACTTCTTTTATCTAACTCAGGACAGCGACAAGTGGTGCGCTCTTTTAGAGACGGTGGTGAACATTGTGGCGCAGTAAAATGCCGGGAATTTCTTGACTAGTCTAGGAAATATTAATGCCTTAAGGAGCAGCCTGCTCCACGGAGCTGGTTACTTGGTTACAAGAAACGTGTCTACTAATCCAGATTTTTTCCTTAGATACAAGTGATGTGACCAGAAGTTTCACAGTCGGATGCCGATATTTGCTCTTCTACATTACTGAACTTAGAAAATATAGGCCTACTGAATTATTGATTGATTGATTCATTCATTCATTCATTCATTCATTCATTCATTCATTCACGCCGCAGTCTGTCCCACAACAGGTCCATAGTCTCTTCCAAAGCGAGTTCTCCACAGTGTGCGATCTAGTGCTTCCTCTTCAAATTTGCAGTAGCCTGTCGTTTCCTTAAGGCGCTTGGCAATTAATTATACGAACTTAAGTACTGAGAGAGTGTCATTAAATAAAGAAACGAACCATTTGGCGAAGAACGTGAGACAGTGTTGGTAAAGGGATTTTTGAGCAACGCAACAATGTACGTAGGTTTATTTAAGTGTGAGGACACGAACTTGTATATATATATGTACGTATGGATGCACACATACATACATACGTACATACATACATACATACATACATACATACATACATACATACATACATACACACATACACACACACACACACATTCCATGGATCCACAATTTTTTCACAAGACAACACGATGTGCAATAAGTCATAAACATACAAAAACATGCAAAATGTACAGAAATGTACTTTGCAAAATACTTTAACATTTTATATACAGTCTTAAGAGGGCATTACTCTAGGTTTCAGTACACATAAGAAATTCATCTACAGAGTAAACGGAGTGCAAAAGTATCTGCTTAGTGCTACTTTAAATTTTGCCTTTTCATTCTTACTCCCGTAGCCAGTGTCTCCACGTAGCTGCGTAAATGGTCACGCAACATGCCTCTTTGTTCTAGGCTACTACACAATATTTCGTTGATATCTCACAGCTAACTTCCACATTCACAAGACGGAGAAACAACAGCAGCCGTGATTTCCTACTTGTGTATAAGACGAAATCATTACGCATGCGTAATGACTGTAGACTACAAAGCGCGGTGTTGAAATGTGACCTGACCTGAAACAATTGCTAGCCGCGCAGCACGGTCCTCAATCGCAGCGAGAGATATCAGTTGCTTTGTACAGAATCCTGCTTCGACCCCTGCTCATTATTTCGTTGCTACCAGCTCACATCCTTTTGATTAATCGTCTGGCCTTTGTGACAAATACCGTTAAGTACAGACGCCTTTTGTACAAGCTAATGGTTAAACCGAGGTTCTTTCGATGTATTCTGCATGAATTCTAATTATACGACGCACTGAGTTCGATATTTGGTAAAACGCAAACTAAAGAGATTTCTGCTTGATTTATGACAGGAATTCCACGAACCTGAATTGTAACCTAAAAGCTAACAGTGTCAGGGAAAAAGGTTCATTGCCGTGTTCAGCATAGCGTGTTACTTGTTCCTGTTCTGAGCTAGAGGAATTACTCCGCCGCACTCGTATCCAATTTCCTCAAAGTTTATTTCCATACTGTAATCCCATCTGCTTGATCTGCCGCGTGTTGCGACAAAAATTTTCCACTCATTTCTCGTATCCTTCACACCATATATACCTCGATATTTTCATAATACAATTTATCTCACGTGTTCTGTACATTCACCTCCCCTCACATCACCTACTGCCTTTCAACTGCCCAAATATTGAGCCTAACAAAACTGGAAAACAGTAACTGTAACTTTATATATGAATACATTAAAAGGTAAAGGTAAAGGTAAAGCAATCCCTTTACAGGACTGGACAGGCCCTTAGCGTTCCAGGAGGTCGAGGCTCCCAGATTTCTAGACAATCGGCACATGAAGGTGGTAAGGTTGTCAGCCATACGCACCGGCCGCCTTTACCCCCCAGGCAATATTCCTGGTAATCATTTCTGTTAGAGGCTGAGTCGATCCCAGGGCCATAGTGCGGCCCTGAAAAAAGTGAAAAATTCCAATAACACCACTGGGAATCGAACCCGCGACCTTCTGGCTTGTAGCGCAGTGCCTCAACCAACTGCGCCAACGCGTACTACAGAATACATTAAGTGAAAATAATATCTAGGCTATAATATTAATGAACCGGAATAGCTCAGTCAGTCTAGTGATCAGCATACGGGTTGAAGGTTACGGAGTTCGAATCCCGACAGAGAGAAAAATTATTCTCTTCACCGAAACGTCCAATCCGTCTCTGGGTCCCACCCAGCCACCTATTCAACTGGTACGGCAGTTCTTTCTCTTGAAGTAAAGCGGCCTGGGTGTTCCGTTGACCACTTGCCTCCGCCCATTCCCGAGGTTAAGACGGGTGTAACTATAACTTCCCCCCCCCCCCATATGTGCCTTCATGGCGTGGACAGGCAGTACTTTACCTTTTTGTTTTTTACACCATAATGCGCGGACCGCATAGAGAACTACGTAAAAGTAACGAAAAAGCAAGGAAACCCCTAAATTTTGTTACTTAATTAAGGGGAACTACTCGGAACCCTCACTGTATAAACACGTTCTTCTGATTTCTTCCTGCGTCAAAAGTTACACACCATAAAACTGTTATGTTTCCGAAGTGTTTACCAACGTCAGGACGGTTAACCCTTCAGTTCCGTCCTCTTTATATGCCACCGGTCGCAAACGTGAAAAAAATTCAAGGGTGCTACAAATTTAAAACTCCTTCGTCCTGGGTAGCATGTGGTATTTAAACCCCAGCTTCATTTGAGAGTTAAAATAATGAAAACTGGCTTGGAAACTGAGCAAATATGATCGTGCTGGTAAAATTTCATAGATAATTAATAAAATTATCGCCCACTTACATTGGCAGGGAATAGATGAGTCCCTGGTACACTCGAACTCGTAAATGAGGGGTCCGTCCTTCCAATACGCTGACAGATGATGGGCCCTGTAACAAGAATTCATCTCCATTTATTCGAGAGAAACGGAGTAGTTGATATGCATATAGATCAAAACAAATAATCAAGAACTTGCAGCTTTCCATACCGTGTACATATGAATCAAGTACATATTGTTCTACCAACTCGTACACTAAGAAATTATGTATTTTATATATAAAGAGTCATATAAGACATCCCGACGTGTTTCGATGTATATCACATCATCCTCAGGGAAGTCATATTAGAAAATGTTGGGATCTGTCAAATGACTCTTTATATATAATATATATATAAATCCTTAGTGTACGAGTTGGTAGAAAAATGTATATTAACCCTTTAAAGACGAAGCGTATCTGTTTTACATAAGGACTCAGTGCGTACCGCGCTGTAAACACTCCCCACTTCGGTTATAAAAACCAGTCTCTTAATGTTTTATAAGGCAAAAGTTGCTGTTTGTTCTGAGATCCGTACAAAACACATAAACGCAATGTGGGCACCACGTAGAATTTTTTAATGTTAAACCTGGTGGTATGTAAAGTTACCGCTAGGCTTTAAAAGGTTAAATACTGAAGTGTTTTCTTGGATCTTGTAATACATTGTCAACATGTACGGCAGTTTTATCTAATAATACAACAAAAATGAAAAAAATTTCGAAGATCACACATACATTTATTACATTATTCAACTCTTCCTACACCTATCTGTTCTCTCAGTAATCTCCAGTTATTTTTTCTGTGACGCAGCAGCCCATCTCGGACCTAGGCCGCCTCACTGTTGAGGTTTATAGATCACACACAATGAGACACACATACAACCGGTTGGACTCTTCTGGACGGGTAATCAGCCCGACGCAGAGACCTCTACCTGACAGCACACAACACTCACAAGAGACAAACATCCATGCCTCATGTCCTGAAATAATTCTTTAGTTCCTTAGCACAGAATTTTATTCCCGCTTTGTTGCCTTTCACATTGAATTTTGGCTTCATAACTGCTGAGTCAATTTACAAAAATTACAACAAATTTAAGATCAGGGAGAGAGAGAGAGAGACTCATCACCAAATATTATTCGGGTAATCAAATCGAAAAGAATGAGATGGGCGGGGCATGTAGCACGTATGAGGGGAAAAGCGTGGTGCATATAGGATTTTCGTGGGGAGACCTGAGGGAAGGAGACCACTTTGGAGACCCAAGCGTAGATGGGAGGATAATATTAAAATGGATCTTCAAGAAGTAGGATGGGGGCATGGCCTGGATCGAGCTGGCTCAGGGTAGGGACAAATGGTGGGCTGTTGTAAATGCGGTAATGAACCTCCCGGTTCCATAAAATATGGAGAATTTCTTGACTAGCTGAGAAATTCTTAGCTTCTCAAGAAGGCCTCTGCTCCATGTAGTTAGTTAGTTAGTTAGTTAGTTAGTTAGTTAGTTAGTTAGTTAGTTAGTTAGTTAGTTAGTTAGTTAGTTAGTTAGTTAGTTAGTTAGTTAGAGGGAGAAAGAGAGAAACTTTTGCACAGTCAAAAGAAAATTATAAGTATTACAAACAGACGTTTGCAGTGCCAAGGTAGAACACAAAATAAAAAATTGTTGGATACCAAGTAACTTTATAGATCGCTGCGACTGGCCAGAAAAGAATGCCTGAATTTATCGAACGCTCTTCTTTGCAGCAAAAAAAAAAAAGCCCGAAAATCATCTTTAATCAAACGTGGAGTGTCCTGCGACGAGATCACTGAAAACCAAAATACCATTAGCACAGGACATCGCCAGTGGAGGTACTGCCGTACTGCCTCTGGGATGTGACGCACCGTATCCTGTTACATATATACCTGTATACAGTAGAAGCTTCCACTTCCATATTCACGGTTGAACAGTAAGACGCACGGAATAGGAGAACATAGGATATAGGGGCAGGACTGCATGGTCAGTGCTGTGCGTCAGCCAGCCGGAACCGTTCTTTGAAAAACGAGGCGGGAACAAGGGGAGTATGAGATTTTGTAAAAGTAGAACAGAATATCAGAATCTAGGGTTTGGATGGGGAAAATGAGAGTAAAAAATAAAAATGAAAACAAAATAAACCGAGAAGTCTTGTCAACACAGTGCGCCAAATAAATCCTCGGTTTCTATAGGTCGCGGATAAATTACTGGCCAGCTGATTTACGTTTCTGTTGGCGTCTTACGGGTTGTCCGCCAAGGAATTACTTAGTCGCAAGGTGCCTCTTCAAATTGATAACACTTGTTCCTCAACTTGCTCTTATGTGTTAAATTTCTAACATCAGAAAGGGGGCACAAAGTGTGTTCACATAATGTGTTTTTACTGACAGTCAACAAAATCATAAAGAAAACAGTAGCCTATAACAGGAAATTTGAGGCTCTGGCGGCGGTGTTCAGAGACCGTAAAAATTTAAAATATTCTAGATTGGTAAATAGCGACGTTTCTGAGTGTCGTGCCACTTCAATATTCAGATTATCAATAATTGGATTACTTCTGGCATGAGAATGGAGGCAAAAGTCTCTTCCGAAACGTCGTGCACTGTTTATGGACGGATATGGCACAGTATCTCAAAAGATTCTAAACTTCAAAAGTAATTCCAGATATAAAACTTTTACACACAAATACACTTACTAAAACCAAGTCAGTGATTTGGAATTCGTATTTAACTTGCGAAGAAAGTCTGAAGCGAAAGTGGAAAAAAAACCACCTGGTTACTTAAAAGAAAAAAACTTTTACACAATTTTCCCCACATTAATTAACCCTGAATCAGGAACATGTTTAACCTTTTAAAGCCTAGCGGTAACTTTACGTACCACCAGGTTTAACATTAAAAAATTCTACGTGGTGCCCACATTGCGTTTATGTGTTTTATACGGATCTCAGAACAAACAGCAACTTTTGCCTTATAAAACATTAAGAGACTGGTTTTTATAACCGAAGTGGAGAGTGTTTACAGCGCGGTACGCACTGAGTCCTTATATAAAACAGATACGCTTCGTCTTTAAAGGGTTAATTAATTGCACTTCTCTTAACATAATTTCACCATTTCATCAATGGCCAATTACGACTGATTATTGAGCTTCGCTTTGTGATTAATTACGGTTATTCGTCAGCGAATGTAATTGCATATAACATGGCGAAATTGCTGCAAGGCCTTGTTTGCCGTCAGCACAATGGCAGGTACAGCGAAAATATTTTTCTCCCAAAAAAAGTCACAATTATTGCCTCTCGATTCTACTCAGTTTATTAAAGCTCATATAGCGAAAAAAATCAATAAACATATTGTTAATATGATATTGAATCAAAGTTATTTTTGATTCAATATCTGTTGTGATACGGTAGACAAAACCTGGTAAGCCACAGTAGGTGCCATTTTTAATTCTCTCTTTTCAAGAAACTGAAACATAATTTTATATTTTTGTGGCATACGCAGCGTCTAGATTTCTTTAAAATAATGCTAATTTTCTCTGTCTTATTTCATTATAGGAAAAAATTCTTTTACATTTCGCTATGTTTAGGTGAAACTTTGCCAAGATTCTTGTAGCATTTCCCTTCCATCCTGAATCTGTAGCCGAAGCAGAATAAATTGAAGAACAAGAAGTGTACGCGAGACAATATGTGTCTGGCAAAGCTCCAGGCTTCTAGCTTCCTACAGAAACACACTTTAAATATTTGGAAATGCCCAGCTATTCCCTACTGTGTAGAGACAGGAAAGGATGTAAGATCTCAGGCAAACAAATAGCTTTCTTTTATAGTGTACTGGAGTCTTTTAAGTCCCTTCATGTTAACAATCCTTCCATGCGTTACAGATAAAAAAAAAGGTAGAATGAGGACACCACGTCTTTGTATTAGTCTGCCGTCTGCAAGTGCCATCTCCCAAGCTACTTGTCAGCTTTGTGTTAAACTACGTATACAGGAAACTTACATTAACCTTTTAAAGCCTAGCGGTAACTTTACGTACCACCAGGTTTAATATTAAAAAATTCTACGTGGTGCCCACATTGCGTTTATGTGTTTTGTACGGATCTCAGAACAAACAGCAACTTTTGCCTTATAAAACATTAAGAGACTGGTTTTTATAACCGAAGTGGACAGTGTTTACAGCGCGGTACGCACTGAGTCCTTATATAAAACATTCCGTCTTTAAAGGGTTAAACTTTATCCAACATATTTCAGTTTCTCCCATATTTCTTTTACTTAGACTTAGACGAGTTTCAAATCAAGTGTTCCATCATGCATCAATGATTCAGCAAGAATGTAAAAATTTATAGAAAATAGTCAAAATGCTTTCTTTGTAAATCTTATACTATAAACCTTCCATACAATGGATAGATGTAGAATTATATTCATTTCCAGCGAACTGCACATCTATTGCTTAACATGTATATTGTTACTTCTGCAACATGTTTCGGTAAATAACATTCACCCTCAAGGAGAATGTTCTTTTGTCACGTACACATGATTTACACTATACTGGATTTATGATCGAACTAGGATACAAGTGCACTAATTTTTTAGATGTTTGGATTCAAAAAGACACAAATATTATGCAATTTTAACCTAATTTTAACAATTGTTAGTATCAAATATTTATATTTTATATTTGATTTTTAATGTATCACCAACTACAGTTGACAAAGATATGTTTCAGCAACAAACTTTCTTTGCGCCAACGATTTCCCTTAAGATAGCCACAGTTATTAGCCGAAACTTGTTGGACAAGTACGTAGTAATCTGCATGTTAATCCTTTTAGGATGGGAATTAGCCTGAATTATATTTAAACATTCAGTTCGTACCGCACATTAAACACCTTTCCTCCCGGCTCTAAAACCCAGTCAGGTTTTTTAGGGAAATAATCGCTGTTTTTTTAGACAAACACAAAAAAAACATAAATACACTGTGTGGGCAGAACGTAGAACTGTTGAATGCTAAAGATTCAGTCCGTACCGCGCAGTAAACGCACTCCATCTCGGTTATAAAAACCAGTCAGTTAATGTTGTGTAGGGAAATAATCGTTGTTTGTTTGAGACCCATACAAAAACACATAAATACACGTGTGGGCCCATACAAAAACACATAAATACACGTGTGGGCAGAACGTAGAACTGTTGAATGCTAAAGATTCAGTCCGTACCGTGCAGTAAACGCACTCCATCTCGGTTATAAAAACCAGCCAGTTAATGCTGTGTAGGGAAATAATCGTTGTTTGTTTGAGACCCATATAAAAACACATAAATACACGTGTGGGCCCATACAAAAACACATAAATACACGTGTGAGCCCATACAAAAACACAAAAATACACGTGTGGGCAGAACATAGAACTGTTGAATGCTAAAGATTCAGTCCGTGCCGCGCAGTAAACACACTCCATCTCGGTTATAAAAACCAGTCAGTTAATGCTGTGTAGGGAAATAATCGCTGTTTGTCTGAGACCCATACAAAAACACATAAATACACGTGTGGGCTGAACGTAGAACTGTTGAATGTTAAAGATTCAGTCCGTACCGCGCAGTAAACACACTTCGTCTCGGTTATAAAAACCAGTCAGTTAATGCTGTGTAAGGAAATAATCGCTGTTTGTCTGAGACCCATACAAAAACACATAAATACACGTGTGGGCAGAACGTAGAGTCTTTTAATATTGAATCTGGGGGTACGTAAAGCAAACGCTGGGCATCAAAGGGTTAAACATACGTGCAATTAGTTAGACGTATGTGAGTTTTTATTAGCAGTCACTGAATAACAGTTCCATTTACTCCTACATGTTTCGACTAAACATGCTAGCCATTATTAGGGAGTCACTTTTCACAGACGTGCACAGCGTACAGTATGTCAATGAATGGTAAAATGTATAACTTTAAGTGTAGTCCGAAACAAAGTACAGTCCTACGCTTTGTCTGTTGGTTCGTATTCCTCACACGCTCCCGTGTTTCTTTTGCATGTAAATATCTATTGCTAACGCAGCTAATAAGCAGCGCACATAGTGAATTATACGCTTACGTACGCTTTTATCTAGAATTTCATTAAACAAACCTTCCTCTGAACATAGTTTACAGGTCACCCACGCTGTCCAATAAACACACTAAAGTGAGACGGCCAAATAGAAATTATCTCACCAAGACACATCTGTTTTATTTGTAAAATGTATAGGAACAAACAGAGAAACTGAAAGTGACGACTTACCGCCACCTAGTGTTAATGAAAGGAGCTAGATTTCTACTCCCCTATACGCCTTCACGTTGTGGACAAATAAAAATTTCCAGTTACCACTTAAGAATAATGTAGATACATTAATAATATAGATAATAATAAGAAGAGATTTTGGTTGTCAAGAAAAATATAGAGGCCAGAAGGAAAGATAAATTCGAATCTATATATTTCCAAAGAACATGTACTTAAGTGGGTTGTATTCAGCTAAGCAATTAATGCATAATGCATATACAAGAGAAAACAATTGTGGTTTGGCAGATACAGTCTTCACGCAGGTGTCAGATTCTACAATTTCCCATGATTTTCGTAATACCTGAACACGAACACCGAAATTGTCAGTCGAGTACTTAGAAAATGTGGCTCATATTCGGGCGTTTCCGGGTTTTAGCCTCGATCCATATACTGGCAAAACCGACTGATTGTCTCTGTCAGTATATCCAGGAAAAGTAAGCGAAAAAGTTGATATAAGAGGTTTCAAGTGCGCAGCGTTGATAATACGTGTTGCGGTGTCCTGGAATACGAAACCGTGTATTTCATTATATTTGAAAGTGGCGACAGTACGTTTGTCCCAACATTTGGTATGTATCTATAGAAGCACAATCTGTCACGTAAGACAATGAAGTATATAAATCAAAAGAACTTTTTTCAGTTCATCCAAAGAAATTTATTAGTAAAGCAATCCTTCTTGATCACAATATTAGTTATGTGTTTCAGCTTTTTAGTAAAGTCATCCTCAAGTTAAGTGCTATAACAGTTTAAAGATAAATGAGCCACTCTGTACCGTATACATCGTCATCATTGTGTTAGGGAGATCCGACACATAGCGTATCTCTTTTATATAAGGACTCAGTGCGTACCGCCCTGTAAACACTCTCCACTTCGGTTATAAAAACCAGTCTCTTAATGTTTTATAAGGCAAAAGTTGCTGTTTGTTCTGAGATCCGTACAAAACACATAAACGCAAGGTGGGCACCACGTAGAATTTTTTAATGTTAAACCTGGTGGTACGTAAAGTTACCGCTAGGCTTTAAAAGGTTAAAGACGAAGCGTATCTGTTTTATATAAGGACTCAGCGCGTACCGCCCTGTAAACACTCTCCACTTCGGTTATAAAAACCAGTCTCTTAATGTTTTATAAGGCAAAAGTTGCTGTTTGTTCTGAGATCCGTACAAAACACATAAAAGCAATGTGGGCACCACGTAGAATTTTTTAATGCTAAACCTGGTGGTATGTAAAGTTGCCGCTAGGCTTTAAAAGGCTAACAGGTATAAGTTACTAATACTCTGACAAACAAATACGCAAGTGAGTACACTGTATATAATACAGAGTGATTATAAAAGAAATGAACACTGCAGTCGCCATGATGAACATCGGTGGCCCCTGGTGGCAGAAATGCGTACTACTTTCAAGCGCCAAAGTATGGATAAAAATAAGGGTAGCTCTACCATTATGTGCATACCAGATGTTTATAAGTTACGTAGTTACTGAGTAATAAATGTTTTAATGTGTTCAATTATTTTTTAAATGACCCTGTATAATATAACAATAATCAGAATGCGGTCATGGTAATCGTGACGGCCGTGCCGCCTTGCAGCCTTCAAATGCTGTGTTTTCGATATCGATTCACGCACGGTGTGTGGGATTTTCTCTAATCTCCTACGGTTGAATAAGTCTGGAAACTCTCTGGCATTACTCTTTCTGTCAGTAAATATGTAGAAAACATCTACACAAATCGCATTCTCCAATAGGGCTTAGTGCCTAAATCTGCCCCACAGCATTTAGATGTACTTTCTATACATTATTGTTGATCCAGTATTCGCTTCTGCATTTTAATGCACAAATCGAGGCTCTCTTTTTCGAGTTCCTGGTCATGATTACAAAAATATGACAATGACATGAATAATCAATTTAATAACTGGAGTTTCATTAGGTATACAGAGGGCTCGCAATACCGGTCACACTCTTAATACCGGTCTTAATACCTGTACTAATCACCAAATATTATTCGGGTAATCAAATCGAGAAGAATGAGATGGGCGGGGCATGTAGCTCGTGTGGGAAAAAAGAGAGGTGCATACAGGATTTTGGTGGGGAGATCTGAGGAAAGGCGGCCACTTGGGAGACCGAGGCGTAGATGGGAGGATAATATTAAAATGGATCTTCAAGAAGTGAGATGGGGCATGGACTGGATTGAGCTGGCTCAGGATAGGGACAGGTGGCGGGCTCTTGTGAATGCGGTAATGAACCTCCGGACTTTATAAAATTCGTGGAAATTCTTGACTAGCTGAGAAACTGTTAGCTTCTCAAGAAGGCCTCTCCTACGTGTAGTTAGTTAGTTAGTTAGTTAGTTAGTTAGTTAGTTAGTTAGTTAGTTAGTTCCTGGTTCCAAAAACATTTTTCTCAAATTTTAATGACAGGTGTAATGATGTAAGGAAAAAAAACAAGTAACTACTTGAATTGATGTTTTAAATCAAACAAAATATTTTTAGATTTTTATAATAAAACAGCGTCTGAAGTTATTCATTAATTCGCAATATTTCCTTTTTTCTTTTGTGTGCAACAAAGCGTCCAGTAAATCAGATATGAGTGTCACGACGTTTTCAGGTTTCCGTTATATTTGAATTGTGTATAACAGTCCCTCAGTTGCGAATTCAGTAGTATTGATGATTTATTTATGTTTATTTTATAACATTTATATGAATAAATCATACACAATTATTTCTTAAATTAGTACCGAGAAACCGGCATTTTATACCAATACCGGTATTTGAATACCGGAGAAAAAGCGGAATCCCGTTATTTGGGATCCCTGGATCCCGGTATTGTCCCGTCCTAAGTATACCGATATTTGAAGATTACTGTTTTATTTTTATTTCTAATTGATATATTTTAAAAATCATTATCTTTTAAGTTGTTTCTTAATCCGTAGTATACGTCAGTTGCAAATACGGAGCATCGAATTACACATGTAAGATTGTTAAAAAGAACAAAGCTATTATTGCCATTGCTACATGTTTCGGCCTTAAGGGACATTATTGTGGAATACACGCGTACAACATTCGGTGGACGTAATAACGGTTAAAATAATCTATGTCTGTGTCAACAAATGACTGAGCCGCCCTCTCTACCACAGTTATCAAAGCAGCCATATCGCAAAAGTATCCACACCCAGCAAGAAGAAAAACACAAGCTATCGTCGAAACAAAACTGAACTATGTTTTGAAATCACAAACATCTATCACGCTACGCCCCGACATAACGTAACGTCACACAAAGCAACGAATATATAAATAGTACGTCACGTTATATTAAAAATGCCAACAAATAACTAACTAACTCCATGGAGCAGAGTCCTTTTTGAGAAGCTAACAGATCCTCAGCTAGTCAAGAAATTCCCCGCATTTTATGGAACCCGGAGGTTCATTACCACATTTACAAAAGCCCTCCACCTGTCCCTATTCTGAGCCAGCTGAATCCAGTCCATACCCCATCACTCTTATTGAAGATCCATTTTAATATTATCCTCCCATCTATGCCTGGGTCTCCCAAGTGGTCGCCTTCCCTTATGTCTCCCACCAAAATCCTGTATGCACCTCTCTTTTCTCCCATACGTGCTACATGCCCCGCCCATCTCATTCTTCTCGATTTTATTACCCCAATAATATTTGGTGATGAGTACAGGTCATTAAGTTCCTCGTTATGTAGTCTTCTCCACTCCCATGCCGCCTCGTCCTTATGCCCAAATATCCTCCTCACCATCCTATTCTCGAACACCCTCAGTTTTTGTTCCTCCCTCAGCGTGAGAGACCAAGTTTCGCACCAACACAAAACGCCAAGTACATATATATATATATATATACATATAGACTTATGTAACATTCGATGCTAAGACCTTATACAAAATCCCAACTGCAAAACACGATAAAAACATTTTTTAAATATAAACATTTCAGTATACAACAATAACATTTCAACTGAAGGATACACCCTTAATAAAACTTGCACTTTATTATTGCCTGAAGGCAATATATCTGCTGTAGTAACAGAAATTTAAATACGATATAAAATGATTATATTTCACAAATGAAACGTGTGACATACACAGCTAAAAATAAATGGGCATTTAATATGTAATTGAGAACTTTATTAACCCTTTAAAGGCGAAGCGTGTCTGTTTTATATAAGGACTCAGTGCGTACCGCGCTGTAAACACTCTCCACTTCGGTTATAAAAACCAATCTCTTAATGTTTTATAAAGCAAAAGTTGCTGTTTGTTCTGAGATCCGTACAAAATACATAAACGCAGTGTGGGCACCACGTAGAATTTTTTAATGTTAAACCTGGTCGTATGTAAAGTTACCGCTAGGCTTTAAAAGGTTAAAGACGAAGCGTATCTGTTTTATATAAGGACCCAGTGCGTACCGCGCTGTAAACACTCTCCATTTCGGTTATAAAAACCAATCTCTTAATGTTTTATAAGGCAAAAGTTGCTGTTTGTTCTGAGATCCGTACAAAACACATAAACGCAATGTGGGCACCACGTAGAATTTTTTAATGTTAAACCTGGTCGTATGTAAAGTTACCGCTAGGCTTTAAAAGGTTAAAGACGAAGCGTATCTGTTTTATATAAGGACTCAGTGCGTACCGCGCTGTAAACACTCTCCACTTTGGTTATAAAAACCAATCTCTTAATGTTTTATAAGGCAAAAGTTGCTGTTTGTTCTGAGATCCGTACAAAACACATAAACGCAATGTGGGCACCACGTAGAATTTTTTAATGTCAAACCTGGTCGTATGTAAAGTTACCGCTAGGCTTTAAAAGGTTAACCATCCTTTCATTTGGTCCCACTTTAGCTGGTTAACCGACATCCCGCCACTGAAATCTTCAATATACGTATTACATGACATTCCAGTTGAATAAACTCTTGTTCTTCTTTACTGCAAATGAGGAACAAAAGCTTATGAAATGTGTAACATTTTCAACACAGTACAATGTTGTACCATTGTGTTTGAATTTCGAAACATTGACCATATGCCAATAAAATTTGTTGTGTTTTCTTTAGGCTGCATTACATTACAGTTTGCTGTGAAGTTACTCGCTCAACGGACTCGATTTGAATTTCATAGCTTTGCTGTCGGTCGTTTTATAAGTTCGTCTCCCGCTCGCTGTTCTCTAAAGCGTCAATGGGAGCTGAAATCTGCCCCATCCTGAAGCTGTCTGTCATTTATATCCGCAGCTTTGTATAATACAGCACTCCAGATTGTACCATTTCCAAGTCTTTTTCGGGAATTTCGGGTGTTAGGATTCGGTAATGTAGCCGGTGGGTCCGACACGTTTTTCATGAATTTCCTCAGCCCCTCCAGGAAAATCCCTGTAGGTACCATAAACTACGTTGCTACCGCTTCGTTCCACATCTGTTCCAATTCATTATTGACTTACCCTATTAACTGGCACTGCATAATGTAAGAAAATTTAAAGGGTCACTACATAAAACACAAAAATTTATTGCTTTTCCTTCTCGGTTTTAGGCGTATTCGGAAAAAAAAATGGGGAACACATGTATTAGCTTCGTCATGTCTGCCTGTCCGTCCGCATGGAATAGAGGGATTCCCACCGTAGGTACTTCCGTTAAAATTCATATTTGTTATCGTTACTAAAATTTGTCGAAATATTTAAATTTTTGTTAAAATGGGACGAAAATAACGGACACTTACGTGAAAGCATAGGTACGTTCATGATCCGTTACCGTGATTGGTCCTTTTAATTGATAGAAGTTGTGTTTCGTGTGACGTACGAGCTGAGGTCGAAGAAAGAGTTGAACATCGAGTACGATTAGTAACAAAACTCGAGTATCAACGTTGAAGTTACACCTATTGCAAATCTCCTAGTTTCAAATGTCCCGATGTTTATTGATTGTACATCTGTTGCTATGATATGAAAGAGCAGTGTGTGTTGAAATAGTCAGTAATCTAAAGAATATTTACAAATTTAGCATCTGTGAATATTAACCATTTAAAGCCTAGCGGTAAATTTACATACCACCAGGTTTAACATTAAGAAATTCTACGTCGTGCCCACATTGCGTTTATGTGTTTTGTACGGATCTCAGAACAAACAGCAACTTTTGCCTTATAAAACATTAAGAGATTGGTTTTTATAACCGAAGTGGAGAGTGTTTACAGCGCGGTACGCACTGAGTCCTTATATAAAACAGATACGCTTCGTCTTTAAAGGGTTAATATGGTGAAAGCCAGACGTGTTCAAATCTGCTGTCGTTTCCTAAATCCTTTATTTCCAGTGGTGCCTCCAGTAAGAAGAACGCCCACCCCTTGTTTTACGCCTTTTTAATATCTTTTTGCTCTAACGTTCCTTACAAATTTCACCACGTCATAACTTGCGTATACTCATTTTGCGTTTAACGCCTTTGTCGGGTTTATTTGCATTTATTTAACTGTCTTTTCTTATGGCAATATCATTTTTGACTTACGTATTTTTTATTTACTCCCACTTTTTCAGGGAGGTGACCGGGGCTAAAATAAGGCTTCGGTGTAAAATATTCTTAAAACAAGGGTTGGGTGTAAAATATTCTATTTCTTTTTCCTTGCACTAGGCAATAATGTTTCGTTCACAAGAAAGTGGGGAAGCAATTCAAAACGCGATCCTACTGTCGCAGGATGTAAATCACATTCATGCCCTTAGGTACTCGCTAAATTACCCTACCGTGTTTCCTTCTCACACATTTACTCCAATAAAGGCACGGCAGCCCATCGCAATGATGCGAACTTTGGTACTAACAGACAATGCGGCTAATACTACCGACTTCCATACAGAAACGAAGTTAATTAAGTTTAAGAATTTTTTAAATATTTAACATAATAATTTGCATAAGTTAGTCCTCGAAATGAAAACTTATAACCCCAACGCAAATGACGTGTCGATTAATATTTTAAGAAGAACACAAAATGAATGGCCGATCCCAGTGGCCGCGCGGTCTAAGGCGTTGGTCTGCGGCCGAGCGCTTGCTGGGATCGTGGGTTCGAATCCCACCGGGGGCATGGATTTTTTTTTTCTTGTACAGTGTTTGTGTTGTCAGGTAGAGGTCTTTGCGACGGGCCGATCCCTTGTCCAGAGGAGTCCTACCGACTGTGGTGTGTGTTTGAGTGTGATCAAGTGAAAAATCAAAAAACCCTCTACACCTACTGTGAACAAGTAGGTAGAAGACGGAAGGACTACGAAATGAAACGAAGTAAAATGAATGAGGGTAAAGACAGTGAAAGGAAGTAAGATTGTCTAAACAACTAATTAACGAACTAACCCCATGGAGAAGAGTTCTTTCTAAGAAGCCAACAAAGAGGTCCTCAGTTAGCCAAGAAACTCCCGACCTTTATGAAAGACGAAGGTTCATTACCGCATTCACAAGAGCTTGCCACTTGTCCTTATCCTGGGCCAGATCAATCCAGTCCATGTCCTCTATCCCACTTCTTTAATATCCGTTTTAATATCATCCCATCTACGACTATGTCTTCCAAGTTATCTCTTTCCCTCAGGTCTCACCACCAAAACCCTGTATGCACCTCTCCACACGCCGCGCCCATCTCATTCTACTTGATATGATCGCCCGAATAATATTTGGTGAGAAGCACGGATCATGGAGATCCTTTGCATGTAGTCTTCACACGCAACTATGATATTTCCACTTTATTTTTTGTAGACAGACAGAAACATGTGGCTATTTTTATGCCGTAAATAAACAGTTGTGTTTAGACTGACGCTACTATACCTTTGATTGAAAATGTACCCTTACAGGTTCCGAATGGGAAACCGAATGCCTATTTCTATAATAATAATAATAATAATAATAATAATAATAATAATAATAATAATAATAATAATAATAAATCGGTATTTATTAACGTGCAAGATTAACAGCAAAATTGCCTATTATAAAGCCAGCACAAAAGGAAATACAAGTACAAGAACAGCACAAATAAACAAACACTAAACAAACACGCAAGCAAAGAAAAGAATGCAATATTTCAGGAAAAGATATGTAGAAGTACTGGGGCAAAACCCCTACACTCTGAAGAAATACAGATAAGTTAATGTGAGATATGTCAAATTTCAGCGCAAAATCTGTTTTAAAGAAGTAACGGGCTTCCTAAAGATATCGGTGGCTTTGCACACGCGGTTAGCGGCCGAAACACATCTCGCTGTCGGACAGTTTTTACACGTAGCAGCGAACAGAGAGGGGTTTCTGACATCATAATAATAATAATGTATATTTTTTATTGGTTTTTAAGTGAGAGTGACTGAATAAGCGCGTGTTTGCTTTCGTGAGGTGAACTTACTTTACCATTTAATAATACGCCAAATGAGAGTCGTTATGAAGCATTATGATGGTGTCGATGCTTACGTCGACATTGCAGTGTCGTGCTTTGCCGACATAAGCTGTGAAAATCTCTCCAGTAAAACTGCACTATCGTTGCGTACACCTACAGCTGTAAAATATACGAACTGATAAACTGGTTACCAGAGATGCCGTGGAATAGCGCGTGAATAACGTGATAGTCTCCTCATAAGAGGGGGGCCCTTATTATAATAATAATAATAATAATAATAATAATAATAATAATAATAATAAATCGGTATTTATTAACGTGCAAGATTAACAGCAAAATTGCCTATTATAAAGCCAGCACAAAAGGAAATACAAGTACAAGAACAGCACAAATAAACAAACACTAAACAAACACGCAAGCAAAGAAAAGAATGCAATATTTCAGGAAAAGATATGTAGAAGTACTGGGGCAAAACCCCTACACTCTGAAGAAATACAGATAAGTTAATGTGAGATATGTCAAATTTCAGCGCAAAATCTGTTTTAAAGAAGTAACGGGCTTCCTAAAGATATCGGTGGCTTTGCACACGCGGTTAGCGGCCGAAACACATCTCGCTGTCGGACAGTTTTTACACGTAGCAGCGAACAGAGAGGGGTTTCTGACATCATAATAATAATAATGTATATTTTTTATTGGTTTTTAAGTGAGAGTGACTGAATAAGCGCGTGTTTGCTTTCGTGAGGTGAACTTACTTTACCATTTAATAATACGCCAAATGAGAGTCGTTATGAAGCATTATGATGGTGTCGATGCTTACGTCGACATTGCAGTGTCGTGCTTTGCCGACATAAGCTGTGAAAATCTCTCCAGTAAAACTGCACTATCGTTGCGTACACCTACAGCTGTAAAATATACGAACTGATAAACTGGTTACCAGAGATGCCGTGGAATAGCGCGTGAATAACGTGATAGTCTCCTCATAAGAGGGGGGCCCTTATTATAATAATAATAATAATAATAATAATAATAATAATAATGCCGATTCCAGTGGCCGCGCGGTCTAAGGTGCGGGCGTTCGGTCGAGCGCTTGCTGGAGTCGTGAGTTCGAATCCCACCGGGGGCATGGATTTTCTTCTTCTACAGTGTTTCTGTTGTCAGGTAGAGGTCTCTGCGACGGGCCGATCCCTCCTCCAGAGGAGTCCTACCGACTGTGGTGTGTGTTTGAGTGTGACCAAGTGAAAATAAAAACAACCTCGACACCTGCTGTGAACAAGTAGGTAAAGAGGTCAGGACTACGCAACGAATAATAGTAATAATAATTTAAGGCCTTAACGGCCAGAGTACCGACGTTAAAGACTTTCGGACCTCATGTTCGCTTTTAATAATATCATTGAAGACAATATAATTAGTCAAAAATGTCCTTTCCTTTGCAGATATATGGCAATAGTGCGACCGCTGCAACACCGAATGTCCAGGCGTCGAGCTAGACTCGCACTACTTGTCATCTGGCTGGCAAGCGGCTTGCTCGCCATGCCCTGCTTACTGTACTCCACCACAATGACGAGGAGGTAAGCATGCTTGTGGTACTCCATCTCAAGAAATTATTGTAGAATGCAGCATATTAACTCTTT
Source organism: Coptotermes formosanus (assembly GCA_013340265.1). NCBI lineage: Eukaryota > Metazoa > Arthropoda > Insecta > Blattodea > Rhinotermitidae > Coptotermes > Coptotermes formosanus. The sequence goes on from BLKM01000821.1 coordinate 1,499,077, forward strand.
AAAGACGAGAGCTAATCTGTTTTATATAAGGACTCAGTGCGTACCGCGCTGTAAACACTCTCCACTTCGGTTATAAAAACCAGTCTCTTAATGTTTTATAAGGCAAAAGTTGCTGTTTGTTCTGAGATCCGTACAAAACACATAAACGCAATGTGGGCACCACGTAGAATTTTTTAATGTTAAACCTGGTGGTACGTAAAGTTACCGCTGGGCTTTAAAAGGTTAATATAATGCTAAGGCGCGCCAGGAAAGTAGAACATGCAACAATGCCGTAATGTAACTTTGTGTGTTGACCGGCAGACATATTCTGACTGAAGTACGCAAATTCCAGTGGTGCCCTGCCATTTGCATATTTTGTACATACATATTTAGGTGGCTATCACAGCTCTATAAAGGGGTTCAGACAAGTTGTTTTGTGTGAAAGCTTACTGCACAACTAGAAGGAATCACGTAGGCACTCATGGGACGAACAAACTGCCCTCTTTTGGCACACACCGGACAACCTGCTGACTTCTTTGGACAACTACTGGATAACCATATTGGATTCTGTGCCTGTCCACCTGACAACCAGAGTGATTTGTGTAGGTAACCATTAGACAAAGAGAATAGTTCGTGTGAATTGTAACAGAGCAATCAGGTTGCCTTGTTTGGGCATCCACCGGACAAACAAAATGGCTTCTGTGAGCGCTCACTGGACAACCAACTCATTTCTTTGGACAAATGCCGGAGAGCTAGATTGCCTTTGCTGGACTCCCACATGAGGTCGAGACGATTACTTCTTTCCATGTTTATTTCCGCCCGTTAAAAACACATCTTCAGCAGAATTTTGTTTCGTTAATGTTACTTTCCGTGACTTCAGGCTTCCGCCGCGATGCTGATGAGATCTGTTCTCTTCTGGGGTATAACGCCGCGTCGGCTGTGGTAATCCTTTACCGACGTTTCGGGACAACGTATCGGTCCCAAGTCCAATTACCCTTCTTGGATTTCTTGGCCCTCGGAGATGGGACCGATACGTTTTCCCGAAACGTCGGCAAAGGATTACCACAGTCGACGCTGCGTTATACCCCAGAAGAGAACAGATCTCGTTACCTTACTTCCTTGCGCAAGTTAAAATCTAAAATAAACCTTAATATTATTAGTTGCGTGAAAGAACCTACGATAATTTTAAAAATTTTGCTTGTGGTTTATCTTATTTTGTAATTTATTACATGCGAGTTGCAAATTGTCATTTGTGCAGACAACCCTAAATATGGCACCAACTACTGAAATATTCAACGAAGTTAAAGAAATATTCTAATTTTCATATATAGGGCCTATAAAAATGCGTTTGGTCAGACGACTCCTAACATTGCTTTATATATAGGCTAAATACAATCTGAAGCAAATTAGTTAATTCCATAACTGTTAATACTTTATAATAGTACTTTATATATTTATATGGCATATCAATACTGATTGAGCCTAACTCGAAATTAACATCTGAATTTTTTATTCCAGTGAGTGGAAAATAATAATCTCATTATATTATGTTTAAAAATAAATATTTAGACTTACAAAGGTCGGTGCAAATAAAGCAAGCAACAGCGGTAAATACAGTTCCGATAGACGGTAATTGGTGTGTTGTAAGGCGAGTGACGACTCACGCCTTCAGCAATACGGTCTACTGTGCAGCGGTTTACACTGCCATTTGGGTCATCGACAGGTATATCAGTGTTCTTTCGTGTTATCCGCTACGTTCAAATAATGACAGAAACTAAAATATGATTTCAGACCTGCGCTTTTCTGAGATATTAGGAGGCGTCGTGCGGTAATTGTTTACTGACGTTTCGGGAAGAGCGCAGATCTCATCGACATCGCGGTGGAAGCCTGAGATCAAGGATAGTACAAAAGGATCTGACTCCGCCATTTCTACCATTTGTGTGCAAAATTCGCACTCAATTATTAATCCTGTGTCCTGCATGCACTGGAGATAAATATAGTAAAGTTAGAAGCGCAAAAGAAAAGGTTATTAATAAAATCGGGTCCCAGTGGCCGCGCGGTTTTAGGCCCTGGTCTGCGGCCGAGCGCTTGCTGGGATCGTGGGTTCGAATCCCACCGGGGGCATGGATGTTTGTCTCTTGTACAGTGTTTGTGTTGTTAGGTAGAGGTCTCTGCGACGGGCCGATCCCTCGTCCAGAGGAGTACTGCCGACTGTGGTGTGTGATTGAGTGTGATCAAGTGAAAATAAACAACCTCGACACCTACTGTGAACAGGTAGAAGAGGGAAGGACTACGAAAGAAATAAATTCGGGGTTAAATATTTTAAGACTAACGTGATCAACAAGAATGAAGGCAGTTTTTATAATAACCAGACTACTTGTTACTGAAGGATTCAGCCAGCTGAGGGAAGGCTTTATGCACGCACCGCCAAGCATTTTCAACCAGTTAAAAAAAACAGTGATTAAAGATAGGGGTGTACTCCCAATACAGCAAATATTTTTGAAACATGTATAAGGCTGCCTAGCCATTCGCAGGTAAACATAGCAGCGTCCAAGCCGTGCCGACTGCAGCTACTACAGCGTGAGGAAGCTAAATTTAAAACATATTTGTTTCACTGTGTCTTCAGCACTCTCAGCAAAGGTTCGCCTAAAAAATAACACTACAGATATGTACGTAGTGTCTTTTCCATTATCTCTTATGTCTAAACCAGTCTGTCTGTACGTCTGCAAAGGGAAATGAATCCCATTACAGGCCGCGACAGGCCCTGAGGGTTCCAGGAGTTTGAGGCTCCCAGATTTCTAGACAATCGGCACTTGAAGGTGGTAAGATTGTCATCCCTACGCACTGGCCGGCTTTACTTCCCAGGAAATATTACCGGTACTCATTTTTGTTAGAGACTGAGTCAACACCAGGGCCATAGTGCGGCCGGAAGGATTATGTCAATGAAAAATCCCAATGACAACATCGGGAATCGAACCCACCACACGTCTGCATAGGTACCGCCTGTAAAGTGTGCGCCTTGTCCTTACGTCTTGCCTATTTCGACCGGAATCATGAAGGAAACCCACTAAAATATGGTCCATTTTGTTACCTCTACATCGCAATCAGGTTGACATTGTCTCCTTTCTCAGCCCATTGAAATACTAAGAGCCATTCAGTTTATCCGTGGATTGCCATAAGAAAATTCTGAGAAATTATTTGAATATACAATGCACTTGGTGTAAATGATCGAGTCACATGCGGTTACCACGGCTACCAGTAACGCGACATTCAAGCTGCTGTGTTTAAGACAGGGGTTTACCGAGACAGTGTCGTCTGTGAAGTACAAGATGAGGCCGAAGAAACTGTTACTAAAATTGAAAATGTTTTCTCTTTGGAGTAAGAACTGAGACTGAAGAAAAAAGTGAGCTTTGAATACACAGTACAAAATAGCACAAATAGATCGCAGTAATCCGATACACGAAATTAACCTGCGGTTTTCCGTAATAATAAAGAAATTATGTATAAAATGAGCCGTGGAGTAGCGAGTGAATGAAATATTAGCCCCCAGTAGCCGATTTCTTCGCCAGTATTCACAATACGTAACGTATTTCGTTCTGCAAAGGTAACTAAGAGAGAATGCCAAACCGGCGGCGACATTTCAGCCTAACTTCATTCTTCACATGTTTAACTTCACTTTCAGCAGTATCCTTTTTTCTGTGGCTACGTGTCAAACGGCACGTTCCCATTAGACGCTATAACACCGGTCTAGACACGACGAACTGACTTGAGGCAGCTTGAACTATTTATTTACTGAAGCACGTACAGTTTCCTGGTTATAAGTCAAGCCCAGTGTTGGGACACGTGACTGGTTTGTGAAACATGTTACTGAGTATAGCGCATGGGACGTTATCAGCGATATTGACACATATCAATGACAGAAAATAGGACTTGTCTTCAGTGTCGACAACTGTTAAGCTGCTAAAACATGTGTGTTGACCCACATGCAGTGTTGTCCACACAAGTATCAGTTCAAACAGAAAATATACCAAAAAATGTAACAAGTCTCCTCCAAATGTGTCCTTTTGTTACTTTCGTTTATTCTTATGTTCTTAGAGAGACTGCGGACGCAGCAACATTTTGACAGAGACGATGGACATTGAAGCTGATATCGGCATTAAGTTACAATGCTGACATTTCACTTTATATTGTTTAATCCGTGCACTGTAACAAAGTAAGAAACGTTTGTAATATCAAAAAATAGACAAGTCTATATTTTACTCGTACTATATCTTACATAGCCCCTACATGTTTCGGCGTAATTATCTTGCCATCTTCAGGGAGCACACCCCAAAATTTCTGTAAAACTTACGGAAAAAAATTATATCACAATAAGCCTATACACGTTGCGGTATAACTAGTGCAGAATATTACAGGCTTCTGGACAAAATGTTATATGTAAATATCCTATAATGCAGGTGAAAGAGTAACCTACAATCAGTAGGGACATGCGATCAGACTAAGAAACAAAGGAATTATTATTATTATTATTATCATTATAATTATTATTATCTACTTGTCTCGATAATCAATACTTTTATTTGTAGTGGCTGATTTAACCCTTTAAAGACGAAGCGTATCTGTTTTATATAAGGACTCAGTGCGTACCGCGCTGTAAACACTCTCCACTTCGGTTATAAAAACCAATCTCTGAATGTTTTATAAGGCAAAAGTTGCTGTTTGTTCTGAGATCCGTACAAAACACATAAACGCGATGTGGGCACCACGTAGAATTTTTTAACCCTTTAAAGACGAAGCGTATCTGTTTCATACAAGGACTCAGTGCGTACCGCGCTGCAAACACCCTCCACTTCGGTTATAAAAACCAGTCTCTTAATATTTTATAAGGCAAAAGTTGCTGTTTGTTCTGAGATCCGTACAAAACACATAAACGCAATGTGGGCACCACGTAGAAATTGCTAACCCTTTAAAGACGAAGCATATCTGTTTTATATAAGGACTCAGTGCGTACCGCACTGTAAACACTCTCCACTTCGGTTATAAAAACCAGTCTCTTAATGTTTTATAACACAAAAGTTTCTGTTTGTTCTGAGATCCGTACAAAACACATAAACGCAATGTGGGCACCACGTAGAATTTTTTAATGTTAAACCTGGTCGTATGTAAAGTTACCGCTAGGCTTTAAAAGGTTAGAGACGCACTCGGTTACTGTACAGAATCTGATGACTGAACCATAGCGAGTAACGACTTGGGCGGGAAGCGGAACGAAATGGTCAGGGTGTAATTAAGGCACTATATCAGATTGTGTATGAAGGAACTGAGTAAAACAAAAAATAAAAATCAGAATTTCGGCGCTCCAGCTGAGGATAGAACCTGGAATTTCTCCAGTAGGAGTCAGAAAGTTCAAGCTGGAGTCAACAAACTCGATATGAGGCCTTTACTCAGATGGGCCCACACATGAAGATACAGACGTCTCTGTGTCACTGTCAGCTTTATTTGAACATGTAATCGCAGTTTTTGAAGTATTCAAGACGGTACGCGCCTTACTAAACAAAAAATAATTAATTTTTCAAGGATTAGTATGAGTAAAATTTAGTAGTTGTATAAACACCCAGTCTGCTATTCCAATACGCGTAATGATACATCCCGTTATCGCGACATATTTGTCAGAAAACAATTCAAATTCTTTGACGGTGACAAATCAAACATTGTTTTATTTCATGTCACTTACGTTTTATTGCGTGAAGGTGTCACACGAATTGAATTTGTCTCAGCAGGATGCTGCTGTTACCAGTTTAGTGACGTCTTGTCACACACATATGTAAACCGCTGCGCTGGTGAGGCATGGGATATTAACCCTAAAAGAAGTAAGTGAACGTGACCAAAAGAGATGAAGAGAATTTGTATATATAAATACGACATCCTGGTATTCAAAATTTGGTTATCACCTGAATATTTCAGAAATAAAACAAAGATAACACTGACAAAATATCACTTAACCTTTTAAAGCCTAGCGGTAACTTTACGTACCACCAGGTTTGACATTAAAAAATTCGACGTGGTGCCCACATTGCGTTTATGTGTTTTGTACGGATCTCAGAACAAACAGCAACTTTTGNNNNCCACATTGCGTTTATGTGTTTTGTACGGATCTCAGAACAAACAGCAACTTTTGCCTTATAAAACATTAAGAGACTGGTTTTTATAACCGAAGTGGAGAGTGTTTACAGCGCGGTACGCACCGAGTCCTTATATAAAACAGATACGCTTCGTCTCTAAAGGGTTAAAGTAGCATATATTAACCCTCTGTTATGAAAGGAAGTGCAAAAAAAATCAGTATAAACAATCTTCCAGATAAGAAAAATGGGTGTGCGACAGGAATGAAGCCCCCCCCCCCCCACACCGCAATAACTTTCAGTCCCTTCACATATGACGCCTTGATGTTTAAACTAACATCCTTCTGCCACGTACTTGGTTTCTGGAATGTCAGCTGGGACCCTGAATTTAATTTCCTCTTTGCATTTATCGACCTTGAAGAGGTCGATCCAGTGTTGTTATTTCATCAATATGCATGAGCTGAATTAATTCTGTTACACTCGACGTACACACAAGACAGAATGTCGTCACCTCTGATTACACATGCCTTGTGCTGAATGAGAACTGTGTCCATACAGATTATTATTGGTGCCGCGATTTAAAGGAAATTAGTAATTATAAGTATCGTGTATTTTCACACTAATAACACGCATCCCCCCCTCCCCCCCGCAGATGTGTTTTGTGTGTTTCTTGAAAGAAACAAGACTCGCTTACAGTTGCATAGCACATCAACCCTTTAAAGACGAAGCGTATCTGTTTTATATAAGGACTCAGTGCGTACCGCACTGTAAACACTCTCCACTTCGGTTATAAAAACCAGTCTCTTAATGTTTTATAAGGCAAAAGTTGCTGTTTGTTCTGAGATCCGTACAAAACACATAAACGCAATGTGGGCACCACGTAGAATTTTTTAATGTTAAACCTGGTCGTATGTGATGTTACCGCTAGGCTTTAAAAGGTTAATGGATTTACCTTTGTAATGAAGATGTTGTGTAATTGTTTACAGTGAAGTAGAAACGGAATTTTCAGATACAATTTATATGAATTTTACGTTTCAAATTAGTATTTAAAATTAATAAAAAGCAATCCCATTACAGGCCTGGACAGGCCCACAGGGTTCCAGGAGGTCGAGACTCCCAGATTTCTAGACAATCAGCACATGAAGGTGGTAAGGTTGTCAGCCTTACACACCAGCTGCGTTTACCCTCCAGGAAATATTCCTGGTACTCATTTCTGTTAGAGGCTGAGTCGAACCCAGGGCCACAGTACGACCGACAGGATTATGCCAATGAAAAAATGCAATGGCAATCGAACCCGCGACCTTCCGGTTTCTAGCGCAGTGCCTCAACCAAATGCGCCACCGCGGCCTCTTTAAAATCAATACAATCATCAAAATTCCTTGAAAATAATAAAATATTCCAGCTCGAATAAAGTATCTGCTTATCTGTTTCCCCTTCCACATACTCAAAATCGTCCAGTCCGCTGTCTTCTTCACCTTACAACGGTTTACCTTGTATCAAGTCTACTTTACCAGAAGGAAGACCGTGTATCCCTCAGAACCTTTAGAGCAACAAATGTTTGTATCGGTTTCCTTGTAATAAATGTACTTCTCTCTCATAATACCCGCTCCAAACTCTCTTTTGTGTTGCACTGTTTCGCTCTGTCCTTATGCTGAAATGGTAACATAAATCCTACTGCAAACCAAGTGTAAATTACCGGTATAATTAGTTTGCATTACCACCGCAAATATATCATGCGTCACGTGTGTAGTTCCTTAACGCTATTTCATTGCTTTAACGGCCTGCCACCACACGAAACAGCTACGACAGGCACAATTCTTATTTCGTAGTCCTTCCCTCTTCTACTTACTCACAGTAGGTGTCGAGGTTGTTTATTTTCACTTGATCACACTCAGACACACACCACAGTCTGTAGGACTCCTCTGGAGGAGGGATCGGCCCGTCGCAGAGACATCTACCTCACAACACAAACACTGTACAAGAGAAAAAAAAATTCATGCCCCGGTGGGATTCGAACCCACGATCCCAGCAAGCGCTCGGCCGCAGACCTATGCCTTAGACCGCGCGGCCACTGGGATGGGCCCACAATTCTCATGCATACCTCAGATCCTACAACAGAGATCAATAACCAGAAAACAAGTCCTTGTTTTTCCTTCAGTCCTGCTTCTTAGATGATTTTCATATGATCTAGCACCTTTATTTTCCTTGATTTGCATTTACTTCAAACATTAATATTTTCTTAAGACAGTGAGAAAAATATTTTTTCGTTAAGTACCTCTTTCAAATAAGCATAAAAACAGATCTTTCCAATAACACACTTATATTTGTAAGCTGATAGACAATTAATAAATTTACAAAATTCTCAATTAATTTTCGTTTAAATTCTAACCTATAATGAGCCATGCGTCAAACACTAATTTCTGTGCGAACTGCTACAAAACCCTATGTCGTCCAATGCAGGTATCACATAGAAATACACCAGTATATGCTACTAGCCACATGAAGGTAAAATTGTGCTTGTGAAATACAATTTCTCATCACGACCGAGGAAGTCTAATTCTTTAAACGGCAATCGCAAATAAGTGCATTATTTGCTATAACGTCGTGTAAAATGATATTATGCAGAGTTCTTTCCTAGGTTTCGTGTGGTTCTCAGATCTGACAGTAATATTTTTGTAATGGAGTTGCAGTGTGTTTTCTCAAAAATAATAACCTATTTTTAAAATATTTTTCTGGGTAAAGATTTGACCTTTCTTCTGATTACTTCAAGAACCACAATGTTTCTAAGGCCTTCAAACGCCCTTTTATAAATGGGTTCATCCACTCCCCCCTTATTACAAAGAAATGAAATGTCGAAGTGTGACATCATCTTAACATGTCACTACGTAACCCAATTCTATACCCACAAAACACAAGAAGTCATTCAATGCCGAAAAGAAGTTTCATTATATTCAGCGTCTCAGTACAGAGGTTAGTCCAAAGTGGTTACATTACAAACAATACGTTTGAAGTAACGCCCCATTATGATCAATGCTTTTAAAAGGTCAGTACATAATTTTTATTTTCCACCCTTCAAAATATTAATATAGCTATTGTATAATAGGGGTCACGTGGTGGCGCGGTTGGTTGAGGCACTACGCTACAAACCGGAAGGTAGCGGGTTCGATTCCCGATGGTGCCATTGGATTTTTTCATTCGCATATTCCTGTCGGTCGCACTACGGCCCTGGGGTCGATTCAGCCTCTAACAGAAATGAGTACAAGGACTATTTCCTGGAGGTAAACGCGGCCGGTGCGTAGGGCTGACAAACTTACCACATTCATGTGCCGACTGTCTAGAAATCTGGGATCCTCGACCTCCTGGAACCCTGTGGGCCTGCCCAGGCCTGTAAAGGGACTGCTGCTTTTATTTTATAATAATGGTCTCATTACTTTTAACACGTTCCAGAAAGTCAGTAAATGTGTTTTGGCACACCCAGTTCTAATATAAAGACGCTGTGTGCGTCAACGCCTACCCAGCTGCTCGGTTATTGTAAAAAGAAGATGAGATCCTTAAATTTCACAAAGAAATTTCTGCAGTGTTTATTCTTCCCACAGACGGTACCTAGATGAGATGCAAACACATGGAATGGGCTGAAGCAGTGGTGGCTGCTGACACGAGACGGTCTTGCAGCTTGGAATCTTCAGTACGAAAGTTTTTAATTAATGTACTTCTTCATAAATTTCACCCTATAGCCTACCCTGCCATGAAGGCGCTAAGGGTAAGTGGAGCTACAGCTATAGCCTTTCCTTAATCTCGGCGTTAGACGGGAGTAAGTGGTTTAAGGCCACGCTCCGGCCGCTTTACCTCCGGGAAAGAGATCCGGTACCCATTGTACGAGAGACTCGGTGAGCTGCAAGACCAATCTAGACGGGTTCGGAAATCTCGCCCCCCGCCGGGATTCGATACCAGGACCTTCCAACACGTAGCGAATCGCTATCCCGGCCCACGACCTTATTAACCCTTTAAAGACGAAGTGTATCTGTTTTATATAAGGACTCAGTGCGTACCGCGCTGTAAACACTCTCCACTTCGGTTATAAAAACTAGTCTCTTAATGTTTTATAAGGCAAGAGTTGCTGTTTGTTCTGAGATCCGTACAAAACACATAAATGCAATGTGGGCACCACGTAGAATTTTTTAATGTTAAACCCTATGGTATGTAAAGTTACCGCTAGGCTTTAAAAGGTTAAATTTTACGAAATGTATCATAAGACATTTCATCGCCACCACATGAATCATCAGGCTACTTTTTAGACTTCTAACCTACATTTAACCATTTAAAGACGAAGCGCATCTGTTTTATATAAGGACTCAGTGCGTACCGCGCTGTAAACACTCTCCACTTCGGTTATAAAAACCAATCTCTTAATGTTTTATAAGGCAAAAGTTGCTGTTTGTTCTGAGATCCGTACAAAACACATAAACGCTATCTGAGCACTATGGAGAATTATTTAATGTTGAACCTGGTAGTACGTAAAGTTACCGCTAGGCTTTAAATGTTTAAAATCATATCAGTCAATAAATATTCTCCGGAGATGTCATGCAGAATTTTGAACAGAAATAAGTATTTGCTACACACCGCTTCTAGGATTCCAAAAAAGAATGCCCACAAACTCATACTGTTTGGCTTGTGTGATTTTAATGTATACCATACACAGCTACGTCGACGGGCCTTAAATTTATATGTGAATATTATAGCATTTTCTAGCTTTGCATGGTGTTGAAATTTGGACATTTCGGAAAGTATATCAGAAATGCCTTAAAAGTTTTGAAATATGGTGCGGGAGGAGTAAGATCACGTGGACCGATCGTGTGATAAACGAAGCGGTATTACGTAACGTCAATGAGGACAGGAATATCCTACATACAATAAAAAGAAGGAAGGCTAACTGTGTTGGTCACATCCTGCGTAGGAACTGCCTTCTAAAACATGTTATTGAGCGAAAGATAGAGGGAAGGATAGAAGTGACGGGAAGACGATGAAGAAGAAGTAAGCAGCTACTGGATGGCCTTAAGAAAAAGAGAGGGTACTTGAAATTGAAATAGGAAGCACTAGATCGCACTGCGTGGGGAACTGGCTTTGGAAGAGGCTACAGACCCGTCGTAAGATAGGAAACAAAATGAGTGTTATTTTGTTCTATTTTAAATTTTTTTTTACATCAGCGTTAGAATCATGACGTTGTGATATTTGACATCGCAAGCTAAAAATTGCGGTTGTAAGTTTTGACGTTCTACTTTCTTACGCAAAGCCTAATGACGCCTTCCCTTTTCTGGGATGCTACGCAGATTGCCGACGTTTCGGTACAAATTATCGGCCCAATCCTCAAGCGTCAAGCAGTCCAAACTATTCTTCTTGGACGTTTAGACATTTGCAAGTTTGCAGCAGTCATATATACATAAAACTTTCAAAATTCAAGGTAATTTCATCTACCTAGAATCTGTCTCCGTGCTACTGATACCGACGCTGAAAGAGTTGGCTGTTTCTTTGTACATTTAAAATAGCCCAGTCAATAAAGAGACGTGTTACGAACAGCAGCACCGGGGCCTACCTCCTGTATATCGCAGCTGTCTACACACACAGAGCTGCCGACCACCCACTTCCAGCCAGTGCCACGATTATGAATGCAATATCGCCCATATTTCTACTACCACACGCGAGTTTGTGATATATTAATTTATCCAAAGGACAACTAAGCCAACTTTACCTTTATGACAGAATTATATTCTCTTAATTCTTAGTAACATTTCTCCTCAATATACCCATTTAAATATATCAACAAATATAATTACTTCTACTGACTAACACACACACTATTAATTCTAGCAAAATTTATTTCACATATTGAGGATATTTTACATAAAAAATGGCTGACAGCCGGTGGTGGTTCAATGTAACAAGACAAATATCTTAACCTTCGATATCGCCTCTGTAAGTTTCTGTGAAAAAGAACGTGCAGAATGCCTGGAAATACATTTACACGCGGGTAGACGCCATTCGCTTAGTTCCAGAGCGCTTTTCTTTTAACGAAGCCATTTCCAGTGCCTTAAACTGTCGTAACTGTCTTTCCGAACAGCGATATATGTTCGGACGAGTATCCCAAAGAACTCTAACAATTTGGTTTTTAATAAACCTTGATATCTTTCCAGAGCTTTACTAGTAATTTGGAACACGTGTCTACTTCTGAAATGTCAGTTACTTACTTTAACTGCTGTAACATATTGACCTTCCGAAAAGAAGCTTAACCTTTTAAAGCCTAGCGGTAACTTTACATAAGACCAGGTTTAACATTAAAAAATTCTACGTGGTGCCCACATTGCGTTTATGTGTTTTGTACGGATCTCAGAACAAACAGCAACTTTTGCCTTATAAAACATTAAGAGATTGGTTTTTATAACCAAAGTGGAGAGTGTTTACTGCACGGTACGCACTGAGTCCTTATATAAAATACATACGCTTCGTCTTTAAAGCATCGGAGGAAATGCAGAAAAAATGCTGGGTTCAAGTACAGCAGCTGTAGAGATTGTATTATGATAAATATGATATAAAACAGAAGTGTTCATGTAGCGAATTTGATACCCAAATATTACTGCAATACATACTCATTTTTGCAGTACTTTAACCCTTTAAAGACGAAGCGTATCTGTTTTATATAAGTACTCAGTGCGTACCGCGCAGTAAACATTCTCCACTTCGGTTATAAAAACCAATCTCTTAATGCTTTATAAGATAAAGTTGCTGTTTGTTCTGAGATCCGTACAAAACACATAAACGCAATGTGGGCACCACGTAGAATTTTTTAATCGTACACCTAGTGGTACGTAAAATTACCGCTAGGCTTTAAAAATTAACAACTACGTAAAAGCCAATACAACTTGTAATCTTCTCCAAGTATTCATTTAGATTCCATAATATGTTTATAGACTACATCTGGTTGTGCTAATCGAACATATAAAGCAAGCAACTCAGCTAGGCACAACTTTATTTTACATTATTTTTCTATGATATTCAGACTACAAGTTTTGGCCAATTAATTTGCCGCCTTATTATATTACAGGCGCTTTTACAGCTCCGCAAAATGTAGCGGACAATCAATTTTACCGAGAAACTCCCTTTTTATACGAGATGAACACAACAAATTTCTAAATTAACCCTTTAAAGACGGAACGTAATATGTTTTATGTAAGGACTCAGTGCGTACCGCGCTATAAACACTCTCCACTTTGGTTATAAGAACCAGTCTCTTAATGTTTTATAAGGCAAAAGTTGCTGTTTGTTCTGAGATCCGTACAAAACACATAAAGGCAATGTGGGCACCACGTAGAATTTTTTAATGTTAAACCTGGTGGTATGTAAAGTTACCGCTAGGCTTTAAAAGGTTAACTCCTCCCCTATTAGTGAGAAATTGAGATCACATGCCGAACACATTTCTGGAATTCTGTATTGCATACTGGAAACCCAAGGTGTCAAAAATAGATAGTAAGATTTATAGCAGGAGCAGATATCTCATGAGAAGTGAAAAAGTTGCCTCTCTTTTCAATCTGACTCAATTTTACGGAGTTTCTTTAACATTTATAAACATAAAGGATTGCGTACAACCAACAAAACACACAGCATGAACATTACAATAATATTAATTTATATTATTGTATTTCAAACTACGATCACGCAGACTAACAGAAAGTTTTAACACGTCAGGTAAAATAACCACATACACACGACAGAAGTCTCAGGCTTAAAAATCACAATGACAAGGACACTGACGATTATAAAAATAGCTTTTTGTAACAGCCCTGAAAATGAACAGTTAATTGGCCGAAACATGTAGCCTGAGTTTTTACACATACGGCGTAAGATAAACTTGTGGATAACCAACTTTTTTCACGTTATTCTAATATATTCAGTCTCTTATACGGAGATACAAGAGCATAAATACATATAACTGACACATTACTTTCCTTTCATCATTTCACCACGCCGGTTTCTAAGTACATTTGAAGAACCTCCAGTATAAATCTCTGATGGATTCATTGTGATTAATTTGTTTTATAATACCCCATGTAAATGACTGGATAATATCTTAAAACAGGCCACAATCAATTTATTTTTCTTTATATATCTCGTTTGTTTGTTCGTTCGTAGTCCTTCCCTCTTCTACCTACTCACAGTAGGTGTCGAGGTTGTTTATTTTCACTTGATCACAATCAGACATACACCACAGTCGGTAGGACTCCTCTGGACGAGGGATCAGCCCGTCGCAGAGACCTCTACCTGACAACACAAACACTTTACAAGACAAAAACCCATGCCCGCGGTGGGATTCGAACCCACGATCCCAGCAAGCGCTCGGCCGCAGACCTACGCCTTAGACCGCGCGGCCACTGGGATCGGCTGTCTCGTTTGTTATGTAGTAAATTTCGCAGTAGATATGGCATACTTAAGTTCTTTATGGATTAACCCTTTACAGACGAAGCCTATCTGTTTTATATAAGGACTCAGCGCGTACCGCGCTGTAAACACTCTCGACTTCAGTTATGAAAACCAGTCTCTTAATGTTTTATAAGGCAAAAGTTGCTGTTTGTTCTGAGATCCGTACAAAACACATAAACACAATGTGGGCACCACGTAGAATTTTTAATGTTAAACCTGGTCGTACGTAAAGTTACCGCTAGGCTTTAAAATGTTAAGCATTATGCGTCTTTACTCTTCCAAGGATTATGGCCAGTCAATTTTACACGAAGATTAAGGCCGATGACAGCGTGTTTGCCAGGGCTAAATGATAACAATTTTTAAAATTTTTTAAAGGTTTTAAATATTTGCATATTTCTGTGTTACGCAAACAGTTTTGGTTAAAGTCGGAAAAAGTAAGGTATATTTCGCATGAAGACCAGCAGGCATTTCTGCGCGCAAAATTTATTAAATATTTATATAAAGGAAAAGGGTTTTAGAGAAAAGTTTCAGAGAAAAATTAATGAAGAAGGCTATTTTCGGTCCAATAAATTTTTGATAAATCTAACGCCTTTCTACCTAATTCAAAGTCAAGAATCTATACGGTTATAGGGGGCAGCAACAGCGCGACAGATCCCAAATTGTATTGCTGACCTTACATTTCGTAACTTGTTGTAATTTACTGTCACAAGTGCGCAGCATAGCTTCCTAATTCGAGTGTTGTTTTTAAGGATATTCAAGTTTCGTTTGAGGTGCATCATAAAGGAAGAGGAGGTAAGAAATTCTGAATATCTTTAACACATGTAGAAGTTATGTGCGTCGATTTGTTACTTTACACTAAATATGTTGGAACGGAAATTCGAAAAACTATCTTGCTAGTCTTGCAGTAAACCGCTCTGACGACAGGCAAATCTTAGGACTCTGGAAGTCTTATTTGCCAAGCAGTGCAAAGCCCTCTCCTGCATCCTAACTTCTCTGCTATTTGACTCGACATAATACAAGGCAGGGGCCTTCAGTTCTATGTCCACAAAAGCCTTATTGCAAACTAAAGATCTTCTTTATGACACCACACATTTTAACTTTTTAAAGCCTAGCGGTAACATTACATACGACCAGGTTTAACATTAAAAATTCTACGTGGTGCCCACATTACGTTTATGTGTTTTGTACGGATCTCAGAACAAACAGCAACTTTTCCCTTATAAAATATTAAGAGACTGGTTTTTATAACCGAAGTGGCGAGTGTTTACAGCGCGGTACGCACTGAGTTCTTATATAAAACAGATACGCTTCGTCTTTAAAGGGTTAAAATGTCCATAAAAACTTTGTATTTAAGGACTCTTTTTCTTCTAGATGCAACATTGTGTCCTTAGCTAAAATTTGTCATGTTTCGAAGGAATATATTGCTTTTATCTTCAAGGACGTTAAGGTCCAAAAAGAAATTTCATTTTTAGTAACTCTTTTCTTCTCTGATTCATCGCTCATCACTTGGATATTTCTGCTGTATGAAGGAATTCTCTGTCCAATCGCGAAGAGTTTTATGTACATGACCATGCGTGATTAGATGTCAGTGGCGCAGCTAGACTCTGGATCACTACGAAAAGTTTCCCAGTTTACCCAGTCGTGCCAATGAGATATACGGCCGCTTTTTACGAAATTGTCATCAGTACACCTGGTTTTCAAATACAATTCTCGATACCTCTAACTTATGATAAAACCATCAAGTGCTGGCAAATTTTTTGACTTCCATTTTCAACTTCTTTAAGTTTTATTTTCTTCGCCTTACTCATTTTTATTTCTCCATATTTTTTCTGTAAAAATAAAGTTGTTTAAAGTAAAACGGTTGGCAACTCTGATGCGTATTCGCACAAATGCAAGTTCCCGCGATTATGCTCGAATTTTTCCCAATACTATGTTGTATTCAGTTGGTACAAAAATCCATTACGATGCTCCTGTATGCAACTATTTTCTTTCACACTCTTTCTGCGTGCTAATTAAGCCTCTTTCAGGCGTAATGTTAATTAAAACGTTCGCACGCAAGTAATGTAACAATTTTCTAATAAAATATATCCCTGCGTGATTTCAGGCTTCCGCCACCGTGTATATGACATCTTCATTCTTCTGGGATGTTACGCACCGTAGATTGCTAGTTAGTTACTGACGTGTCAGGACAAAGTATCGGTGTCGCCGTTAATGGTCAAGGAGTCCAAAATATGTTCTCATATTTTCCGTATTCATTTTATTATAAATGATATGAAAGCAAGTGATAGTGGCGTAATAAAATAATTGCCTTATCATCTGCCCGTAGGAACTGCGAAAACCACGAGAGACCATAGTTATAATACCGGGTTGCCGGGTCGTGATTCTAAATTAACATATCCCGACTATACAGCACGGTACACCGACCTCATGTGTTTCGTGCCAAGTTCACGATTACCCTTAAATAAATAACTGTATGGTGCGGAGTCCTCATGACAAATACATTGTCCTCGGGGAGCCAAGAAATATCCCGGTTTTATTCCAACTCGAAGGCTGTTTACTACATACCAACACTGTATCATGTTCTGAAACAGAACAGCTCAATCTATATCGTCACAATATCTTCCTTTGAGATCCATTTTAATATTATTCGCCCATCCATGCTAATGTTTTATAATTGGTTTTTACGTTAAAATATTTTGTCCAATGGTACAACGTATGTACATATAATCTCATATTTCACTTCATGACCGTGAATTCTTATCTTTTATCACGACGAATACCCAAATTTTTCGAGTCGTTTCCATGCCATTATCCTTATATTCCTGAAGAATTTGAGTTCTAGAAAAATTACATTTTAAGCTTTTCGAAAGACTCTCTTATTTGAAGACTTTATACTGAATGACTGTAGCGTTCCCCGGATTTTGAAAACCATATATTAAATGAAGGTAGCCTTCCAACATTTTGAAAATCATACAATGTAGGAATGTAGCCTTCCCCAAATTTGAAAACCACATATTAAATGAACGTAGCCTTCCAACATTTTGAAAATCATACATTGTAGGAATGTAATCTTCCCCAAATTTGAAAACCACATATTAAATGAACGTAGCCTTTCACAAATATTGAAGATCATACATGGAATGAATGTAACTTTTCCAAAATATTTAATGTGATATTTGAGTGACGGGTTAGCGCAGTCAATACAGGGCCCTGCTACGATCTGGACGGTCTCCGGATCGAGCCCCTGTGCGACCGAGATTTTCCGCGCCGGTCTAGGTCGTCCTTGCGGCCCAGCCAGCATCCGGGGTCTCTCTCCCGGGTGTAAAGTGGCCGTGGCGTGGTGTTGACCGCCCACCCCCCTCTAGCACCGAGGTTATAGAAAAAGTAGAGCTATACCTCTACTCAATCCCTGGGCCCTCGTGGACTGTTCTAGGGTGAAATTTACCTTTACATTTAACATACAAATCGGACACATATTTATATGAACTTTTTTGATCACAAAGTCCTAGAAAAATAACCTCCTGCTGTAATGTCCATGAGTCATTAATCACCCTGTATATTGAATGTCTGTAGCCTTTTCAAAAATTTGAAATTCATATATTAAATAAATGTAGTCTTTCAGAGATTTTGAAGATCATATATTTAATGACTTTAGCCTTATCCAAAGATCAATATTTGACACGACATCCCTGTCAACTGCGCCTAACGTGACTGTCAAGTAGTCAGGCAGTTCGAAGACTGCTCTTTGATCTTGCACATGTTACAACAATTAGTAGCATAATATTTGCAATTTATTTGCAACAGGGTAAGGGGACCATATAGCAAGTCAAACTACTGTGCTTTAAGCTTTTAAAGCCTAGCGGTAACTTTACGTACCACCAGGTTTAACATTAAAAAATTCTACGTGGTGCCCACATAGCGTTTATGTGTTTTGTACGGATCTCAGAACAAACAGCAACTTTTGCCTTATAAAACATTAAGAGACTGGTTTTTATAACCGAAATGGAGAGTGTTTACAGCGCGGTACGCACTGAGTCCTTATATAAAGCAGATAAGCTTCGTCTTTAAAGAATTCAGCATTTAGAGCAGAGTGTTTATAATTTTCGCCAAATTCTTTGACACATAAAGCTCTGCTTTTTGACCAGAGATTGTGTGTATTTGTCCTGTATACAGACCGTTTATTTCCCTGCACAGTAGTATGTGCAGGGAAAGAGCTACACAGAAAGTAGGTCAGGAAAACAGAAAAGTTGGGGTAAAATTTCTAATGGAAGCAAGTTCAAAGAAGGCACTGAATAAATAAAGACCGCCGTCATATAAGGGATTGTGTATAATTAGATTAATTTTAAACTGAACTAACTTTCGAACTGCTGGATCCTGGCTTTAATTTGGGAGGAACCATCAGTTATGATGTAATTGAATTGCTTCTTATGTGGTTTCAGGTACGCCAACGAGCAGACAAGAACAGTGTGCTACATGCAATGGCCAGATGGCACGTACCCCACATCGATGACCGAATATGTGTAAGTTACAAATCATCAAATTAAGATAATTATTACTTTACCAAAAATTGGTGGATTGAATTGAAAAACGCGGTGGGTAATTCAACATGATGAAATACTTCACAATTCCTAACAATCCTAGCATCTTCTTAAGAACACGAAGTACAACAAAAACTTGTCCGTGTCCATAGCATGAAGGCATAAATGGGACGTGACTTATAACTAAATTAACTCCACGGATCAGAGACCTTCTTCAGAAGCTAACAATTTCTCAGCTAGTCAAGAAATTCCCCGCATTTTATGGAACCCGAAGGTTCATTACCGCATTCACAAGAGCCCGCCACCTGTCCCTATTCTGAGCCAGCTCAATCCATTCCATGCCCCACATCCCATTTCTTGAAGATAAATTTTAATATTATCCTCCCATCTATGCCTGGGTCTCCCAAGTGGTCGCCTTCCTTCAGGTCTCCCCACCAAAATCCTGTACGCACCTCTCCTTTCCTCTATACGTGCTACATACACCGCCCATCTCATGCTTCTCGATTTGATTACCCGAATAATATTTGGTGATGAGTACACGTCATTAAGTTCCTCGTTATGTAGTCTTCTCCACTCCCCTCTCACCTCGTCCCTCTTAGGCCCAAATATCCTCCTCAGCACCCTATTATCGAACACCCTCAGTCTTTGTTCCTCCCTCAGTGTGAGAGACCAAGTTTCACACCCATACAAAACAACAGGTAAAACTGCAGTTCCGTATACCCTAATATTTGTGTTTTTGGATAGCAACCTGGAAGACAAAAGATTCGGGAGGTGACGTATAGCTCCATCAATTCTTAACCTCCGCGTCAGATGGAGATGATTGCTTAACATAACTCCCCGGCCGATTTGCTCCATGCAAAAATCCCACGTACACACTGAGTAGGAGACTGGGTGGGCCCCAAAGCCAATCCGGAATCTTTTGGAGAAAGAAGATCTCGCCCCTGCCGCGATTTGAACGCCAAACCATCGAGCCCGCAGCCTTGGCTCTATACTAACTGCGCTGTCTAGAATCCACCGCTTCTTTAAACTAATACATACGCTTGAGGAAGCGGAAGTGTTAAGTGCAAACTTAACGAATATCAGTTTAGTTTTAAGAGCAAAAGATTTAACATGACTGTCAAGCAAAACTTCAAACATTTCGTGCTCTTAATGCCCAGATTTTAAGAAGAAACACCACCTTTCGTTTCGATATCTTCATGTCAGTAATTCACAAATATTCAACAGGATGTCATGGCAGAATATGTTTCCATTGGTAATATTAAAAATATTCTGACCAAGAAATTACGGTTTTAAAATGAAACTATTCGTAGGTTTGTAAGTATTAACCCTTCAAAGACGAAGCATATCTGTTTTATATAAGGACTCAGTGCGTACCGCGCTGTAAACACTCTCCACTTTTATTTTTTAAACACGTCTTTACAATACCTACGTCTGCGTTTACAACCACCAACTGTCTCAAAATAAAACCAGCTGTCGACAAATCTAATCAAAAGAGATGATCAATGCATAGTCATCAATTACATTGTTAACAAACAAACCAATAAGCGTGATTTCAGGCGTCTCGCGCAGATTGGTAGTTAGTTACGGACGTTTCGGCAAAAACTATCGGCCCTGTCGTCAAGGGTCAAGCAGTCATTCATCTTGGACTACTTTAACCTTAAAGATGAGGCAGACAGTTTGTCCCGAAACGTCAGTTTAACCAACTACCAATCTACGCTACGTGAAATCCCAGAAATTTTAAGATCTGAAACAAATCAATAACATGTTATCGTGTTTTGGTAAATATTCATCATTTGAAAAAACAAATGCACATGAAACTTGTTTTTATTTAAACGTCACGTTTATTTTTGAGAGAAAACCGTAGTAGGTCCGTAGATACGACTAAAATACAGATTGAAAGAAGGTAAATCTGAGCCAGACTTTTGGTAGTGACAGACGCGTTCTTTTCTACCCACACAATCCAGACTGGTTACCGTCTTTTATCCGCATACACAACAGACGCGTGGCAGTGATTCCTCTATAATACAGCCGAAGCCGAGAGAAGACTTACCAGCCAAACAGCAAGAAGATTATATCGCTGCTAACTCGTATGTCCACTGTAGGTAAACAATTTACGTGCCAACGTTAAGAGATGTGTCTATGTGAGACTCTACACAGTACTTTAACCTTTTAACGCCTAGCGGGTACTTTACGTAGCAACTGGTTCAACATTAAAAAATTCTACGTGGTGCCCACATTGCGTTTATGTGTTTTGTACGGATCTCAGAACAAACAGCAACTTTTGCCTTATAAAGCATTAAGAGACTGGTTTTTATAACTGAAGTGGAGAGTGTTTACTGCGCGGTACGCACTGAGTCCTCATATAAAACAGACTACCTTTTATGCTTTTCTTTAAAGAATGAAGCAAGAATACAGCGGGTTGAAGAATTCAGGAATGTTTAATATTTGAAATATGAAATTCACGTAATATTTATTTAAACATTCCGTTTCTACATCACAGTAAACACGTTATGTCGCCAGTGTAGAGACAGATCGGTTAAGATCGTTTACGGAAATAATTGCCATTTGTTCTGGGAATAATATTACGTGCATAAATGCATAACTAGCGCAAAATTCACAGATTTTAAATTTCCTGGTACGTGGGAAATTAAACATGGTCCCTTGAATGATTGACACGTATCCTGAATTGGTATGCTTAAATTCAGGAAATCTCATTGAAACAAATGCACAGATATATGGGCACAAATGAATAATAATACGAGCGCACACACATAGATATAGTACAGAGCAATGAATGACAGTGAGAGAATTAAACGTAATTGTAACGTGTTGTGCAAATGTGGGAAACTGACTGAAATGTAGCCGCCTAAGGTAGCGATAATGATGATTCTAAGACGTGAATGAGGGGATTCTCATGTTCCAAATAGGAAATACGAGAAAGGGCCCTATCGATCTTCTAGAATGAGCTACACCGATGAACCCCGCTAGATGCAAATAACGGCCTGTTGATCATGAGGCTGACTGCAATATGAAAACTGCCCACACAAGCATCCGTTTTCCTAAACCAATCAAATCCACTTGACATTTTCACGTTCTAAGTGTTTTCTTTGTGTTGGTACACAAAGAAGGAATTAAGTCCAGGGTTCGTAAAATATTTCTTCCCATAATATTTCCACAATCCAAATTTGTAACCTTCTCTTCTTCCCCCTTACTTTTTATACCCTCCTACCCTGTCGCGGTTGTTTCTTCACAAAGCCAAACACAATTGTCGCAGCACACAAAAGAGCCATTATGACTTGCAAATTTCTTTGATTTATAAGTTTTGCTGCAGACCACCCTGCATATATTAAAATTCTGGCTCAGAACCTCCTTTCTTAATAAAGGCCACATAATACGATGAAAGAGATATGTAACGTGAGTGATAAAACACAAAATACATAGCAATATTTGGTTGGGAAATTCGCGGAGGGAGACCATTTTGGGGGGCCCAGAGGGGTTCAAGCAGAGTACTGGAGGTTAATGACAAAATTAAATTACATTTCCAACTGCACTTGGCATGTGGTGAATAGGGTTTAGTGTAAGGTAACTGTAACGTTAATAAGGTAATATAAGATAACTGGGATTACAGTAGGTAATGTAAGATAACTGTGGTTCTAATAAGGTAACGTATGGGAATGGTGGTTGTAATAAGGTAATGTAAGGTAATGGTGATGGGAAAAAGGTAATGTAAGGTAAATGTGACTTTAATAAGGTAATGTAAAGAAACTGTGACTTTAATAAGGTAATGTAAGGTAAATGTGACTTTAATAAGGTAATGTAAGGTAACTGTGACTTTAATAAGGTAATGTAAGGTAAATGTGACTTTAATAAGGTAATGTAAGGTAACTGTGACTTTAATAAGGTAATGTAAGGTAACTACGACTGTCATAAAATGACGTAAGGTAATTGTGATGGCCCTTAACACGGAGTTCAGTTTAATTACACAGTATTTTGTCACTAAATTCGTTGGTTTTACACCAAGCAAAGGATTCGCCGCAGCCTGAATTTGTGATGTTGAAGGACAAAGGTATAAAGATTAGAGTTACATATATATATATATAGAGAGAGAGAGAGAGCGGGAGTATTCGGTCTTCTGGGTTTCGGCAACTTGCATTCTGGTCAGTAGGTACCAATATTCCGAGAAAAATAATGTCACCAAATCCATGGTCGCGTGTACGAAGATAACAAAGACAAGACGCATCACCAAAATGTTGGTAACCGCCTACCATAACACACGGTGACATGACCCAGAAGATTAGAATCCAGGTCTGGACTGGTAGTCAAAATTCATTAAAATTTAAAATTAATTATTAATTTAAGATATAGTTATACTTTACATATTACGTCATGTAAACTGGTCAACAATTACCGACGTTTCGAAAGACCTAGAACTCTAACTTTAAGATAAATCAATCCACTGTTTTAGGCTGAAGATGGGACTGTACAAGCAAATAAGGCTTACGTCATCATAAATTGAGGGTGTAACGTCTTGCAAGTATTTACATTACAGAGGGTTTTTAATGGATTATTCTACGTTTTTCATTTGCGACAATAAAACCCTTGTGTTATCCCTTTCTGGATGTTATAAAAACCAAGACAAAGGGTATTCGGTGAAAGGAACTTATTCATTCAAATGCAGTGAAAATATACAGAGTGTTCTTTTCGGCGTTTTCCTAAAACCGTCATCAATAACGACGATATTCGAGTGAATTTCTCAATATACTTTTAAAAAATTAAATTTTGTCTAATATATACTTTAATAATATACTGGCATGTAAATACATTTCATGCTGTAATTTCATTTACTCTGTACAGAGTTCACATTTTGTAGTTAATGGTGGTTTTAGGCACAAGCCGAAATGCATAATATTTAAAATTTAATTCTAATTAATTTAATTAATTTTTAATTAATGTGTTGATCGAAGTGCTCTTACTTAACCTTTTAAAGCGTAGCGGTAACTTTACGTACTACCAGGTTTAACATTAAATAATTCTCCATAGCGCTCAAATCGCGTTTATGTGTTTTATACAGATCTCAGAACAAACTGCAACTTTTACCGTAAACAACAACAACTCTAATTTAATGTGTTCCATGTCCGCGCACTATATTATACAAAAAACATTAATCACCAACAAATGCACAAAGAGTTTTTTTTATCAAATGTAACACACTCCTACATGTTTCGACCCTGCTTGGTCATCTTCAGGGAGAAACTTTCTGCTGTCGTTACATTAACTTGCACTATAGAGTTGAGTGAGAATGTGCTGTTGACTGTGTACTGTGTACTGGAGGCGTGAACTCTCTTTGGTCCCGGCCTGCAGGCCGGGACCAAAGAGAGTTCACGCCTCCAGTACACAGTACACAGTCAACAGCACATTCTCACTCAACTCTATAGTGCAAGTTAATGTAACGACAGCAGAAAGTTTCTCCCTGAAGATGACCAAGCAGGGTCGAAACATGTAGGAGTGTGTTACATTTGATAAAAAAAACTCTTTGTGCATT
>BLKM01000821.1:1528272-1555286 GCA_013340265.1 Coptotermes formosanus
TATAAGGCAAAAGTTGCTGTTTGTTCTGAGATCCGTACAAAACACATAAACGCAATGTGGGCACCACGTAGAATTTTTTAACCCTTTAAAGACGAGGCCTATCTGTTTTATACTAGGACTCAGTGCGTACCGCGCTGTAAACACTCTCTACTTCGGTTATAAAAACCAATCTCTTAATGTTTTATAAGGCAAAAGTTGCTGTTTGTTCTGAGATCCGTACAAAACACATAAACACAATGTGGGCATCACGTAGAATTTTTTAATGTTAAACCTGGTGGTACGTAAAGTTACCGCTAGGCTTTAAAAGGTTAAGGCTCTCTAGATGTGTAGGTGGTCTTGATTCAGGGTCCTTTTGTTCTTCCTCAAGTCCTTCGAGCAGATACTATTAGAGTATTTTCAACTATGACGCGAATACACATTCCACTTTTCAGACACGTTTGCAAAATTGCGAAGAGCGACTATTAGCTTCGTCAAGTCTGTGCGTCCTTCTGTGTGTTCGTCCGCACAGAACAACTCAACTCCCACTCGACGTACTATTTATGAAATTTGATATTTGATGTTTTTTCCAATATCTATTGAGAAAATTCAAGTTTAATTAAAATCTGACAAGAATAAAGGATACTTTGTATGAAGACCTATGTACATTTACGGTGATCACTTCGCTGAATTCATTTTACGTTAGAAATCTTTAGAAAAGTTGTAGAGAAAATTAAAACACATTTTTGTGTTTAGTAACTATTATCCCAAAAATTGTACCGTTTATGAAATAATGTGGAAAAACACGGTAGAGTCCGACAGGTCACAGGTGACAATATAATGTGGCGCATGCGCTTTGCGTGCTGGGTAACTAGGGCTACAGACACACACACACAGAGTATGTAATACATAATGCCTTTCCACGGCAGAAACAGTTCCGACCGCGCCTCGTTGTTATGTTATACGTACATTGCCACTCTTGTTTTATCTTGTTTCTTATTAACATTTTAAAGCCTAGCGGTAACTTTACGTGCCACCAGGTTTAACATTAAAAAATTCTACGTGGTGCCCACATTGCGTTTATGTGTTTTGTACGGATCTCAGAACAAACAGCAACTTCTGCCTTATAGAACATTAAGAGTCTGGTTTTTATAACCGAAGTGGAGAGTGTTTACAG
Source organism: Coptotermes formosanus (assembly GCA_013340265.1). Taxonomy (NCBI): domain Eukaryota; kingdom Metazoa; phylum Arthropoda; class Insecta; order Blattodea; family Rhinotermitidae; genus Coptotermes; species Coptotermes formosanus. Next base: position 1,529,426 of record BLKM01000821.1, read on the forward strand.
CGCGGTACGCACAGAGTCCTTATACAAAACGGATAATCTTTGTCTTTAAAGGTTTAATCACCCTAAAACTGGACATTAGTTTCATCGTTGCATAAACCGTGACAAATAAATTAAAACAAGCACCTAAAAGAGAGGATCTTTTGCTAAAATCATGCAAAAATCTGTGCTTTTATTTCTGTTGTCTTTTGAAGCCCCCGTCTGGTTTTGCTGATCTCCAAATCTAAAATCCGTAATGCTTTTTAGGCATTCAACTCTTATGAATTAATTCTGGCGATTTAGTAGATCAATTCTTGTTAGAATTGCTAATTTGTTCCACGCTTACATTAATTCCTTCCCTTTGTGGTTTATATTACGTAGTACAATACCCTCGGTGCCTCCTGCCATGGAGTATCGACTGGTCAGTTCCAGAGGATTTGGAAGAAAGCGGTCGTGACATAATCGAGATAACACCCCAGCATTTCCATGGAGGGTCTGAGGAATAGCACGATAAATATCAGGATAACCAGTGCCTTCGTAGAGATTCGAATTAGGCACTTCCATATTAGAAATTACGTAATATGGGTTCGGTAAACGAGTGAAAGTCATATGTGGAAAACCTGTAGGAACAAGCAACATAATATACGGGGCGAACATCGGAAAATATCACCTGATGTTTAAAATTTGTTTTTGTAGACTTTTACAAAGACATCAGTGCGAACGAGAGGGTAGGTACTGACTCGTCATTTATTTAACGATGCCTTACCAACAGCATATTTTTCATTTACTTCATCCTTCCGGCCACACTCTGGCCCTGGGGTCGATTCAAGTTCTATCGGAAACGAGAACCAGAGGTATCTACTGGGGGGTAAAGGCGGCCGGTGTGTAGGGCTGACAACTTTACTACTTTAATATGCAGACTGTCTAGAAATTTTGGGAGCCTCTAACTCCTGGAACCCTAAGAGCGTCTCCAGGTCTGTAGTGGGATAGGTTTACTTTACCAACAGCACAGTACTTATCATCGGATAGGATTTCATGAAACAAAATGAACTGGAATGGACTGGAAGAGGTGTAGCAGGCTTTGCATACTGCAGTTCCAGAAGTACCAGTTCATAGGTGAAACAACTGAGTAAAATCAGCACACCTAATTTCGCGCCCTCAAAATGACTAAAACACACACGCATGTTTGTTGAACGAAACTCGAAGATTTGGCTGCTAGGCAGAAAGTGTCCATTAACCCTTTAAAGACGAAGCGTATCTGTTTTATATAAGGACTCAGTGCGTACCGCGCTGTAAACACTCTCCACTTCGGTTATAAAAACCAATCTCTTAATATTTTATAAGGCAAAAGTTGCTGTTTGTTCTGAGATCCGTATAAAACATATAAACGCAATGTGGGCACCACGTAGAATTTTTTAATGTTAAACCTGGTGGCACGTAAAGTTACCGCTAGGCTTTAAAAGGTTAATACCATAAGTGTGCATTTCGTTATACCATTATTGGAAAGGGCCCTCAACTCGCTGATTCACGTTTCCAGCTATGATATTCACAGAGAACACTTAAATTTATCGGTTCATTCGTATTATATTACCATATGGGTACTGCGAAATCCCAGTTTCAGTTAAGACAGCTTCGCATGCAAAGTAAGACGCTGCATTACCGATCGAAACATAGACATCTCTTGACTGCTTCATAGCGACAGTTGTATGGCATCAATAACTTTGCTCCAAGCATGGCCTCACTCTGATTCACAACCGAAGGGCATTGTATAACACAGACGATTCTCGACATAAAACACTCTTCGAAATGTCTTATATAGCCCACTACATGACAGACACTTCAGACAGCAGTGTCTGAAATAACTCTAACTCCATGGAGCAGAGGCCTTCTTGAGAAGCTAACGGTTTCTCAGCTAGTCAACAAATTACCCGCATTTTACGGAACCCGCAGGTTCATTACCGTATTCACAACAGCCCGCCACCTGTCCCTATCCTGAGCCAGCTCAATCCAGTCCATGCCCACCCATCCAACATCTGAACATCCATTTTAATATTATCCTCTCATCTACGCCTGGTTCTTCCAAGTAGACGTCTTCCTTCAGGTCTCCCCACTAAAATTCTGAATGCACCTCTCTTTTCCCCAGTAGGTGCTACATGCCCCACTCATCTCATTCTTCTCGATTTGATTATCCGAATAATATTTGGTGATGAGTACAGGTCATTAAGTTCCTCGTTATGTAGTCTTCTCCACTCCCCTCTCACCTCGTCCCTCTTAGGGCCAAATATCCCCCTCAGCACCCTATTCTCGAACACCCTCAGTCTTTGTCCCTCCGTCAGTGTGAGAGACCAAGTTACACACCCATACAAAACAACAGGTAAAACTACAGTTCTGTATACCCTAATATTTGTGTATTTGGATAGCAACCTGGAAAACAAAAGATTCTGCACCGAACGATAGCAAGCATTCCGCGACTTCAATCGGCTCTTAATTTCTGCATGAATGGAGTTTCGATTCGTCAGGGCTTTTCCCAGATATTTGAATTCTTCCACCCTCTGAAATAATTCTACAGAGGCTAAAAATACTGTGCATTTCCCAGACATACTCAGAAGCTGAAATAGATCGTTTCTCCAGCGCTTTTATCCGCCTACACTTTGCATTTCTTTTGCTGCAGATTTGACCTTTTAAAGCCTAGCGGTAACTTTACATACCACCAGGTTTAACATTAAAAAATTCTACGTGGTGTCCACATTGCGTTTATGTGTTTTGTACGGATCTCAGAACAAACAGCAACTTTTGCCTTATAAAACATTAAGAGACTGGTTTTTATAACCTAAGTGGTGAGTGTTTACAGCGCGGTACGCACTGAGTCCTTATATAAAACCGATACGCTTCGTCTTTAAAGGGTTAACAGATGCATGAATGTCTACTGCAATTATAGATAAGACTTATGGGCAGATTTAATAGGCCCTAGAAACAACTTCTTTCCCCATACACTTGCACATTAATTCCGGAAGTATGTAATGTCATGTCTAGTAAAATTAATGAGTACAGCTAAATCTTATTCCTTTCAAGTGTGTGATTTAGCGCGTTATTCTGAAAGAAGATCGGAACGCTGGGCATGTGATAACGCACGGAAAATATTTAGTGGGTTTGGATTTGGGGAATCTTGCGCACACTGGCGAGAAAGGCTATAACCTACACATTTCTTCAGTCCGTAACATGTCTTGATACTTTGTTTATCCTTTTAAAGCCTAGCGGTAACTTTACATACCAGCATGTTTAACATTAAAAAATTCTACGTGGTGCCCACATTGCGTTTGTGTGTTTTGTACGGATCTCAGAACAAACAGTAACTTTTGCCTTATAAAACATTAAGAGACTGGTTTTTATAACCTAAGTGGAGAGTGTTTACAGCGCGGTACGCACTGAGTCCTTGTATAAAACAGATACGCTTCGTCTTTAAAGGGTTATATGTATAACTAAGGATCTAGCTGGCTATGTAATAAGTATGGATCAAACAGGAAATGTAAACTTAAAGGTGAAAGTCTCCCCGTAATATGACATGCAGGCACAGAGAGGAGTAAAGTAATAGCGCTATTCATTCTTAACCTCAGTAACAGATGGGTGTGGATGCTCAAAGCCACATCTCGGCCGCTTTACTCTCCGGGAAATAGAGCCGGTATCAATTGTGTAGGAGGCTGGACGGAGTCTCAGGGCTGGTTTGGACAGGTGTGGAGAAGTGTAAACTTCTTGCATCGGCTTGGGTTCGAACATCGAAACATCCAGCACGTAGCAAGTCGAAACAAGAAGGATAGTATTTTAAGGTGTTTGTCTGTGTAAGTCAAAAGAAGAGACTATTGAATAAAGAAGGGCGAATACATTAAAAGTACATTGAAAAATACGTTACAAATACGGAATATAATAAGAAAAAAATGTTGTATTCACGAGAACATCGGGTTGGACGTTGGCTGTCCTGTTTCAGGCATGTGGTTTCCCAAATTTCAACAAATAAATTTCCTTCCAAGGCCTTTCAAATTCGTCACGTGCTAATCATCCAAATCTCCAACGCTATCAATCTGAGATACTGAGAATTTCGTAAACTAAACAGCAAAACAAGAATTACTGTCTTAGTTTTTCAGTTTACAGTCATATTTAGAGTGACTTTATGAAAAAAATAATATGTTTTCAACTCGTACACTTGTTTGCGTACAAATTATATACCCCATTGACTCAGTCGCGACTTAGTCACAACATATAGCATTTGTAACAAAATGAATGCTTACAGGATTTATTCAGTGTTGATACTCCAAGTGTTGGGAACTTAAACATCTGCAGAGTCACGGATATCTAATCAAGATCGGATGGAAATTTGTCAGTCTGTAATTTCCTTTTGGTGTGTGGGATGATAGAGCACATGATGTAGACACGATAGGCACGAACGCAAGACGACTGGGACAAAGTTGCACCAAACATGCGCGACTTGAGCCTGAAGCCCTTAAATCTGCCGCGATGTAAGTGAGGAAATTGAATTGTAGGGCAGGGAACAAGGAAAGTAAAGTACTCTAAAGTTGACTGTAAGACGTTAACACAGTAACATTATCGACACTTCCCAATTATTACTCAGAGCGATAGTTACTATATGCCAGAAAATTTTTAATTCAGGCAAAAGGCGTTCCTGTTGTGAATCGAAGGCAACACTGACAAAAGTTTCTCGTCTCCGTACTGATCACACTGTTAGCGTGTATCATATAAAGGTCAACGCTGTCCCGTAACATGCCAAAAAGACGTACAACAGACGTAGAAGATTAGCGTTAACGGTACTCGACCCTAGCGCTACATTGGGGTTGAATGGACAGCCTAGCCGAAGAGACCCGGTACCAGTTATACAGAAAGCTGGATGGGCCCTGGGGCAAGTCTGGATGGGTCCGGAAAACTTCCAGTCACCTGGGCTCAGATATAGATCGTCCAGCCCGTATCGAGTCGCTACAGCAACGGAGCTTCTCCCGACCGCCATGTGTATCATACTCTGCAGCCGACAACGGCGCGTTTCGTCAGTAAACGACACAAGACGGTCATTAACCCTTTAAAGACGAAGCATATCTGTTTTATATAAGGACTCAGTGCGTACCGCGCTGTAAACACTCTCCACTTCGGTTATAAAAACCAATCTCTTAATGTTTTATAAGGCAAAAGTTGCTGTTTGTTCTGAGATCCGTACAAAACACATAAACGCAATGTGGGCACCACGTAGAATTTTTTAACCCTTTAAAGACGAAGCGTATCTGTTTTATATAAGGACTCAGTGCGTACCGCGCTGTAAACACTCTCCACTTCGGTTATAAAAACCAGTCTCTTAATGTTTTATAAGGCAAAAGTTGCTGTTTGTTCTGAGATCCGTACAAAACACATAAACGCAATGTGGGCACCACGTAGAATTTTTTAACCCTTTAAAGAAGAGGCGTATCTGTTTTATATAAGGACTCAGTGCGTACCGCGCTGTAAACACTCTCCACTTCGGTTATAGGAACCAATCTCTTAATGTTTTATAAGGCAAATTGTTTGCGTCATCTGATATCTTAAACCAAACAAAATCATTCTCTGAAATTAGACAGCCGATAACAAATACAATTCCTCTATCAATATTTGATAACTTCAGTGTACTTCAAAGAACCATCATTTAGTTTCAACAACGGTATCAGGTTTACGTAGTTTTAGACGCTGTAATATTGAAACACACGTGTCGTTCTCATCACAAAGTTACTTATTGGCCTGAATGCAAAACGTACGCCTCCTATTACCACACACAGCAGTTTCCTAACACAGTCACTGTCTCCAACTCTAGCCGCAGATACATACATACAGATGAAATTAGTGGAGCATCTCCGCGCCCGACTCTTCACATAATAACAACACAGTCAGTACATGATTAGCCTCAGTGCGTCTTGTGGTCTCGTTATAAACGAACTGCTTCATAACACTGTGCATTTTGTATTTGGCTCGTACACCGCAGTAGGCCTACTGACGATAATTGGGAAATTCAGTATACATGCATAATATTATTTACCGTGGGTCGGGATAGCGCAGTCGGTATAGCGACTCGCTACGGGCTGAAAGGTCCGGGGATCGAATCGCGGTGGGGGTGAGATATTCAACACCAGTCCAGACGGGCCCTGGGGCCCACCCAGCCTCCTGTACAATGGGTACCGGGTCTCTTTCCCGGGGGTAAAGCGGCCGGGGCGTGGCGCTGACCACCCACCCCATCTAGCTTAGAAGTTAAAGACAGAGTAGAGCTATTCCTCTACTCCCTCTCTGGGCCTTCAGGGCCTGTTCTAGGGTGAGCTTTACCTTTACCTTTACATTATTTACCTTAACAACAAAATAGACAGTAATATTGAAGAAATGTTTACATTTATTCTTCGTTTTAAGTATCATTTATTTTTCTACCAGTGCCCTCCATAGAAACATTTCGTAGATTGCCTGTAACGTTAAACGTGTGAAAGCCCTATGTGCTACACCTTCATGTACTTAAAATAAACTCACGGAGCAGAGTCATTCCTGAGAAGCTAACAGTTCCTCAGCTAGTCAAGAAATTCCCCGCATTTTATGGAACCCGAAGGTTCATTACCGCATTCACAAGTGCCCGCCACCTGTTCCTATACTGTGCCACAGCAATCCATTGCATGCCTCCTCATCCCACGTCTCGAAGGTCCATTTTAATATGATCCTTCTATCTACGCCTAGGTCTTTCAAGTGGTTTCTTTCCATCATGTCTTCCTCACCAAAACCCTGTAGGCCTATGCATCTCCCCTGTCTCCCACACGCACCTGCAGCCTCTCGAAAGTAGTATTGACGCCTGCCGTGTTTAACCCTGTAAAGACGAAGCGTATCTGTTTTAGATAAGGACTCAGTGCGTACCGCGCTGTAAACACTCTCCACTTCGGTTATAAAAACCAGTCTCTTAATGTTTTATAAGGCAAGAGTTGCTGTTTGTTCTGAGATCTGTACAAAACACATAAACGCAATGTGGGCACCACGTAGAATTTTTTAATGTTAAACCTGGTGGTACGTAAAGTTATCGCTAGGCTTTAAAAGGTTAAAGGCGAAGCATATCTGTTTTATATAAGGACTCAGTGCGTACCGCGCTGTAAACACTCTCCACTTCGGTTATAAAAACCAGTCTCTTAATGTTTTATAAGGCAAAAGTTGCTGTTTGTTCTGAGATCCGTACAAAACACATAAACGCAATGTGGGCACCACGTAGAATTTTTTAATGTTAAACCTGATGGTATGTAAAGTTACCGCTAGGCTTCAGAAGGTTAAGCAGTAATGGTCAGAGAGCATGAAAACAACAAAGAGCATCTTTCGAAGAGTAGCGGTGCTCAAGGAGGAAGGCTGAAACTGAAAACGTATTGGATTGTGAGTTGTCTACTCAGGGAATTGGAGAGCAGTAAGTGAATATTTTTCTACCTGCATAGAGCAGAACCCTCCTTCTCAATAGCATCCCAGTTAGCCAAGAAATTGCACTCCTTTTAAGCTTACGCGTTTGTTCACAAGAGGCCAGCACTGGTCTGCGAAGAAAGTACATAGGACAACGCCTATGCGTTTTTAAAATCATACAAAAAGAAGACATTTCATAAAAGTGCATTGATTTCGGATTACGACATTCTAATGAAATACATTTTTTATGTTAACCGTTTTCAATAAAATGTAAAAAGAAGGAGTGCGTGATACTAGCACCATACGCAATTCCTTTTTCGTCCAAAAATATTCATAAAGTGCCAAACACTTGCACGGAAGCACACATATGTGTATTCTGAAGCACGTTAAGAAATTTACTTTAAATATGTACACTAAATAATTCCCCAAGACGTAACTAAACTGATGAACACCCTGCTTCACTTAACCTAATTCCTGCACAGTGTCAAAAAAAGGAACGTGACAATTTCTCCTTGGTTCTTTATACAGTACACATTTGATAGCACAATTTGAAAAAAAATCGTACATTTTGTGGCTCCATTGGACATATTTTGTACGCTTTACGATGATAATGAAGACAATTTGTACAATCAATTGAAGTGCTGGAGACGTTCCAGGGACTGCAAGGGAAAACTGGAGACATTTTGTGCGTTTCATACCACCACTGGAGAAACACTGTGCACTTATTTGAACTAACTGCAGATTTGGACAAGTGCTGCACCATACGAGTAAGGTGGCACTCTAGGTTTCAACTTTGCATTTATTTTAGCTATCATATTTAAGGATTCGTGTGTACAGAGTCAATATCCTGTAAGTTTAACTTTTAATGTGTGTTTTCAACATATGGACGCCTAAGCGGACTTATACACCAATGAATGACCTCCTGATGATGACGATGATGATAATGATTTTCTCGTCTATACATATGTAGGGTTTTTTACACTTTTTAATATAAACTGTTCCAGTAGTGCATTAGTTGGTGTTTATTAGTTCATGATTAAAATGGACGGTGTGAATAATACAAAATTATGCGGAAATTTGAACGTGCTTAACTTCCGTCCTGCTCTGTCCATTCCGAAGCAGAAAGCAGCAGTGCTTGATATATTCCTGTATGTCCTACAGTCAGACAGTTTTTGGCAAAACAGTAAACAGGAAGTGTCTGGTCAGTGGGACGCCTGCCCTCCTGAGAACTAGCTAAACTGCTGTGAATAAGGAAAGTGGACGACGATGATGATGACGACAATAATAATAATAATAATAATAATAATAATAATAATAATAGTGTACGTAGGCTGACAAATTTATACAACCAAAAAGTAGGCTTTACGACTTCAACTTGCAGCTCTTTGTTATTTATTTCAGAATTAACAAATATTCCCACATAACATTACATCCATTCCCTTACTCTAACATTGATACATGAAAGTGCTTAACATGTTATTGCGAAGACAGACAGGCAGTCACACAGACAGACATACAAACAGACAGACAGCCAGACAGACGGACAGATAGCCAGACAGACAGGCAAACAGACAGCCAGACAGGGAGACAGCCAGATAGACAGACAGCCAGACAGACACACAGTCAGACAGACAGACGGGCAGACAGCCAGAGAGACAGACAGCCAGACAGACAGACAGGGAGACAGCCAGATAGACACAGAGCCAGACAGACACACAGCCAGACAGACAGACGGACAGACAGCCAGACAGACAGACAGCCAGATAGACAGCCAGACAAACAGACAGACAGAGAGACAGCCAGATAGACACACAGCCAGACGTACAGACAGCCAGACAGACAGCCAGACAGACAGCCAGATAGACAGCCAGACAAACAGACAGACAGAGAGACAGCCAGATAGACACACAGCCAGACAGACACACAGCCAGACAGACAGACAGACGGACAGACAGACAGACATTCACACATGCATACTCAAAGACATAAGCCTTCTTTCTGTTATGATAAGAGGGTTAGACACAAATTATATTAAATTTTGTTACAGCTTTCAGGCTTTACAATCATGGGAAAGGAATTAGATAATCTGACAAAGTGTTTACTTACACAATTACGGTAGAGTGGAAAGTAAAAGCTCCTTTGGGGTTCTCCAATTCTCTTTATATTCTCTCCTCACTGCCATCGCACTAACTTCTCACGAGCATCAACCGGCGGTGTCTTTCCTGCCGACTGCTCCGTACTAAAGACACAAGCCCCTGCATGTGTAATTCGGACCGAAGTATAATGAAAGTTTGCGGGAGACGATCCTGCCAGGCATTCAGTACGCAAGGTGCACAGTGTGCCTGCAGCAATTAACTCAGCACCACTGCACTCCCAATTAACTGCAGGAATTTAACGACGTGGGTCTTGTAACAGTCAAAACTAAAAGCAAAATTCACCCTAGAACAGGCCATGAATTCCCTGAGGGGAAACTGAAATATAGTTCTACTCTTTCTTTAACCTTGGAGTTAGATTGAGGTGGGTAGGCAACTCCAAGCTCCGGCCGCTTTACTCCCGGGAAGAGACTGGGTACCCATATTACAGTAGGCTGGGTGGGCCCCAGGGGCCAGTGGGGAAGGGTGCGGAAAATTCGCTTGTACCAGGATTCGATCCCCGGTCCGTCCAGTCCCTAGCGAGTTGCTATACAGACTACGCTATCCCGGCCCGCCTTGTGACGTCACTGGTAAGGTAAAGCAGTCCCATTACAAGCCTGGACAGGCCCTGAGGGTTCCAGTAGGTCGAGGCTCCCAGATTTCTAGACAATCGGCACTTGAAGGTGGTAAGGTTGTCAGCCCTACGCACCGGCCGCCTTTACCCCCCCCCCCCCAGGAAATAGTCCGGGTACTCATTTTTGTTAGAGGCTGAGTCGACCCCAGGGCCATAGTGCGACCGACAGGATTATGCCAATGAAAAAATCCACTGACACCATCGAGAATCGAACCCGCGACCTTCCGGTTTGTACGGCAGTGCCTCAACCAACTGCCACTACAAATGTTGGGACGGAATATTATAACACAACACTACAGCTGCCTTTCACGTGACCTTCAGTGCATATCCAGATTATACATAAAATTAATCGGAAATGATAAGACCTGAGTCACACGCACAGCTAGCAAACAAACAACAAACCGCAGTAACCTTCCCTTACAGTATTTCAGTTCTGCCAACTAACATCCCTAATATTGTTTTTAGCTTCACAGTTGTGGAGAGAAACTTGCTTTATTCAGAGTTATGAAAAGATGTGTACGTGTGTTCTGGCGCTCTCATTTGCTTTGAGCGTTACTTCAGAACACACCATTAGCGAAATCCATGAAAACGAGGACAGCAGAATTGCGCGGAACACATTAGCTACTGGTCAGTGCCGGCGGTGTTCATTAAAGCAAACACAGTAGCAAATAAACTGTAACTACGTCATAAGGCAGTAATGACATTCGTTTGGAGATGAACGTGCGGGACGCAGTAAGGACATATATACGTACATATATACACACACAGCTTATGCGTATGTATATAATGTAAGTACAGGTCAAGGCATGAGGCTGCAGAACATTAAGTGCTCCAACAAGCAAAGGATAAGAATAAAGAAAGCTACAGGAACATATATCGAGTGTGCGTGAGTGGCTTAGTAAGCGAGAGTGATTGAATGAGTGAGTGACCAATGAGTGAGCGAGTGAGTGAATGAGTAAACACGTGAGCGGAAGAGTGAATGATTGAATGAGTAAATAAGTGAATGGGCGATTGAATTGAGGGAGTGAGTGAGTGAGTGAGTGAGTGAGTGAGTAGGTGGATGAGTGAGTGAGTGAGTGAGTGAGTGAGTGAGTGAGTGAGTGAATGAGTGGGTGCGTGGGTGGGTGGGTGAGTAACTGAATGGGTGATAGAGTGGCTGAGTGGTTCAAAGGGTGAACGACTGAATTAATGAAGAAGAGAGTGAGTGAGTGAGTGAGTGAGTGAGTGAGTGAGTGAGTGAGTGATTGAGTGGGTGGTTGGGTGGGTGAGTGACTGAATGGGTGATTGAGTGGCTGAGTGGTTCAAAGGGTGAATGATTGAATTAATGAAGAAGTGAGTGAGTGAGTGAGTGAGTGAGTGAGTGAGTGAGTGAGTGAGTGAGTGAGTGAGTGAGTGAGTGAGTGAGTGAGTGAGTGAGTGAGTGTGAGAGACAGAGAGAACGGTGCCGATTAGAATTTTGGACCTACGACAGTATGTACAAAATCATAATGAGGACCTTTCTACTTCTTCTCCTGCCACCAAGTATTGTTACGTCCATGTATCGGTGCAAAGGGCCTGGGCAGGCCACACGACCAGACGCCATGAAACACACAAAGCAAAGCACTATTCCTCAAATCCCAAATGAGCAGATCCCATAGGATGCGATGCACAGGTCCGAAGATGACGTCAAAAGATGTTTAAACTTTCATGAAGGTCGGGAGCAGACTCGACTGGTCAGTTGTATATTCTGAATGCGAAACTTTTGTGACACAGTGACGGAGCAATGGGCTCCACACGTACCTTGACCAGCAAAATTGAAGCAAATCCTCAAGCCACAGCCAGTATCATGTGGTTAATGGCGCCGATAATTACTACAATAAGCCAGGTTACAGCTTTTCATATGGCATGAATGCTGGCAACAGTAATTTCACACAGGAAAACCTGTCGTTTAACCCTTTAATGACGAAGCGTATCAGTTTTATATAAGGACTCAGTGCGTACCGCGCTGTAAACACTCTCCACTTCGGTTATAAAAACCAATCTCTTAATATTTTATAAGGCAAAAGTTGCTGTTTGTTCTGAGATCCGTACAAAACACACAAACGCAATGTGGGCACCACGTAGAATTTTTTAATGTTAAACCTGGTCGTATGTAAAATTACGGCTAGGCTTTAAACGGTTAATATAAATTATTATAACAAACACGCCTGCTGCATAATTACACATCTTAGTGGGCGAAAAGGTTGGCACACTTGCAGAATGTTTGACATGCATTCACGAGATGCACGGTTTTATTTCCGAGCTGAGAACAGGCAAATTGACTGTCTTGTATTGTAATTTCACTACGTACAGCCAGGTCAACAGCGCCTTAAGTGTCTCTGTATACCGCAGTTTCCTCCCCCATACCATCCAATTCATTACTTTCCTCATATTACACCTACAGGGCCCCACCTGACAGAGTGTAATTTCCACACAAGATAAAGCGTAATAAAAAAACCCCCAAAAAAACTGACCAAATTCAATATCAGTATTGTATTACAAGGTCGGCCAAGCATACGATCTCCGAGAGTCGCAGTTTAGGAGCAAACTTAACACAAGAGCCATATTTAATGTGTTCCATGTCCGTACACTATATTATACAAAAACTTTAAACACCAACAAATGCACAAAGAGGTTTTCTTTGTCGTCAATTATAACACACTCCTACATGTTTCGACCCTGTTGGGTCATCTTCAGGGAGAAACCTTCAGTTGTAGTTATACTATGTTGCACTATACAGTTTAGCGAGAATGTGCTGTTGACTGTGCACTGCGCCGTTTATGGAGGAGTGAACTCTTTTTAAAACCTCTTTGTGCATTTGTTGGTGTTTAAAGTTTTTGTACAAGAGCCATACCTTTACTTACGGCGTCAGAGGTACGGTAGCAACACTGCTCACTGCGTAAGAGAAAGCAGCCAGCGCTGTCTGTTAGCGACACAACGAAGTACCACTTGCTGGGAAATATAATATATGCACTAGTGGTCTCTTCTACAGAGTTCTTCAAGAGAAACTTCAATTATTATATGTAACAAGCATTTAGCAAGCCTCAGCCCCGGAAGGCGGGAGCCTCTTTTTGGTCATCCCTGTTTTTATATTTTGTAGCACAGAAGAAGGTCCGAGGCTTTGTAGGCTGTTTCGTAACATCATATTTTTTTTACGGTGAGGAGTTATTAGCACCTTGCCCAACCCCCAAGCTGGAGGACCACCCCTTGTCGGCTGTCCGCGACTGCTTATTCAACGCATTCGCAGCTACCCTTCATAACTGCAGGCCGTTCCTCCATCCGCAAACCTGAGGACACGCTATGCCGTGGTGACAGGGACCCACTTAACGCTTTTTTTAAATGCGGAGAATTTATTGACTAGCTGAGGAACTGTCGGCTTCTCAAGAAGGCCTCTGCTCCATGGAGTTAATGAGCACTGAATTTTTATTATTAGGGTTCTTTCGGTAAGAGTGAAAAATTAATAAAAACATGTCTCATTACATTCTAGCCCTCAAATCTGTAGCGACAGCAACAGAATTAACGTACCATGTGTCCAAATGGAATGTCGGGGACTTACACTAGCACAACTCTTAATTTAAAGCCATAATCCATAGTATATTTATACCCTCTTTCGTTGGAGTATAAGGTACTTCGTTTAAATTTAGCGACTTCATAATCCAGTACACTTAAACTCAAAACACGTATACTTCGTCAGCAGGCTTCTTCATCTACAGTGGCGTTACAGCCTTCCTTGAGGAAGGAATTAGACAAACTGATGAACTAATTACGTCGCTGGCGTTCACAGCAACAACATGCGTACAGTTCACACTCGATGACAGCAGAGAAGATGGGGGGAGAAAATTCCTCAGAAATTTCCGTAATCATAAACCGAACTATACAGCGTCTCATTCTAGAAGTTTGCTGTCTTGATACAGCCGTTAAAATATCATATTTCACAAAACAAACCTGGATAAAATCTTAGGTTACGTGCGAACATTTTAACTTAAATATCTGTATTTTTGTAATACGTTATGTCCAAAGGGCCAGTTGTAATAAGTAAGGTGACAATGATTATTGTAATACTAACTAACTAACTAACTAACTAACTAACTAACTAACTAACTAACTGAATCCATATAGCAGAGTCCTTCTTGAGAAGCGAACAGGTCTTCAGCTAGTCAACAAATTCCCCGCATTTTATGGAACTCGGAAGTTCATTACTGCATTCACAACAGCCCACCACCTGTCCCTATCCTGAGCCAACTTAATCCAGTCCATGCCCCATCCCACGTCTGGGACATCCATTTTAATATTATCCTCCCATCTAGTCCTGGGTCTCTCAAGTTGTCGCCTTCCCTCAGGTCTCCCAAACAAAATCCTGTATGCACCTCTCTCCTCCCCCATACGTGCCACATGCCCCGCCCATCTCAGTCTTCTCGATTTGATTACCCGAATAATATTTGGTGATGAGTACAGGTCATTAAGTTCCTCGTTATGTAGTCTTCTGCACTCCCCTATCGCCTCGTCCCTCTTAGGCCCAAATATCCTCCTCAGCACCCTATTCTCGAACACCCTCAGTCTTTGTTCCTCCCTCAATGTGACAGACCAAGTTTCACACCCATACAAAACAACAGGTAAAACTACAGTTCTGTATACCCTAATCGTTGTGTTTTCGGATAACAACCTGGAAGACAAAAGATTCTGCACCGAATGACAGCAAGCATTCCCCGACTTCATTCTGCTCTTAATTTCTTCATGAATGGAGTTTCGATTCGTTAGGGTTGTTCCCAAATATTTGAACTGTTCCACCCTTTCAAAGGAATTATTATCTGTCTTTACGTTGTGATTTTGCCCTGCTTTCTGATCTCGAGACATGACCATGTACTTGATTATTATAATACAATAACAATAATAATAATGATAATAATAATCCGTGACATTAAAACTGCCAATAATAAAAACATATGACTCACCTATGAAATGAACATTTGACCACTCACGTACGGGCCCAACACAAAAATTCATAAGTGGAGGTACATTTACCTGTATAATGAGATTTGTAAACAATATTACAGCGCAATCTCGATTCTCTGAATCTCGACTTTTTGAGCTTTGGTTTTGTCCGATCCGACGCGCTGTAATCATTGTCCAGCCTTGAAAAATTTTTCTGTCTCCGAAGTGAAAGGAAACGTTTTACTGTGTAATGTAATAGTGTGTATTCCGTTATTATTCTGCTGTTGTACTGCTGTATACATTTACATTCTAATACAATATTACTCAAATATACACTCAATATGTATTGATACAAATTGTATATTATAGATACGTCACGGTATGTTCTAGATTCTTGTAACTCGTGTAGTCCGAGCTGGTCGGTAATTCGAGGCATACTAGGACCCGTTCATATTGAACTACCGAGATCATACAATCTTGAAATAAAAGACAAATCTCTAAAGCACTTGTTTTCACATTCTTGATATCTGTGGAACTCTTGTGAACATATCCGAGTTCCTGTAAAACCCCTCATGTAAAAATGAAATGGAACTCAAATTTAATGTGTTCCATGTCCGTGCACTATATTGCACTGCAGTGCAGGCCCGGATCGCAGAGAGTTCACGCCTCCAAAAACAACGCAGTACACAGTCAACAGCACATTCTCACTCAACTATAAAGTGCAACCTTAGTGTAACGATAACAAAAAAGTTCTCCCTGAAGATGACCCAGTAGGGTCGAAACATGTAGGAGTATGTTACGATTGATGATAAAAAACTCTCTTTGTGCATTTGTTGGTGATTGGTGTTTTTGTAAAATGGAACTGGTTACTACGCAAGCCTTTCTTAAGGAAGTGAAATATTTAAGCAGATTCATGGTAAGCAAAATTGTATTACTGGTTTTTTACGCCGAAAATGATCCCAGAGCCGATTTTTCAAAAACATCAGTAGGAAAACAAAAGTACAATTATAATTACAAAAATTATATTTACGGATGTCAATATAAAGGGAACACATTAGTGGAACTTTTGAGAGTACGTCTTAAAACCCCTGCGTTACGGGAATACAATTTTAATACCACTTTTTTAGAGCCTTAGGCAAGTCGGCGAGTGTAACCGGCTGTTTTTCTACAAAATACCCTCTATAACATTCTTTCGTTCGTAGTCCTTACATCTTCTACCTACTCACAGTACGTGTCGAGGTTGTTTATTTTCACTTGATCACAATCAGACACACAACACAGTCGGTAGGTCTCCTCTAGACGAGGGATCGGCCTGCCGCAGAGACCTCAAACTGATAACACAAACACTGTACAAAAGACAAACATCCATGCCCCCGGTGGGATTCGAACCCACGATCCCAGCAAGCGCTCGGCCGCAGACCCACGCCTTAGACCGCGCGGCCACTGGGATCGGCCATTTTGTATTCAAGTCCCTTAAAATGTGTGCTGTTGAAGGAATATTAGAGATGTCACCATTCCTTATTTTCCTTAATATTTTGTCATCAGTTCCTTGCGAATATGTGCAATTTTAAATACAGATATAATTGCGAGGAGGATAGATTGCAATAAACTATGTGTGTAACGATTGAGGTTTTGTTTTTGAAACAACGTGTATCAGTACTTACGTAAATGTATACAACAGCTGCAGACACCTTGTTACAGTGTAGTCTCTTATGCACTGGCTTTGCCTACGAACTTACTGAGCGGAACAGGTTTGTTACGGGGTGGTTGGGTACTGGGTGATGACGTCAAACATATTTTTATGGCCAATCACGTGTTTATCTTTCATTTAGTTTCCTTATTTATCTTCTCTACAAATACAGAATTTCTCTAATGTATCAACGTAGGGGCCTATATTAGAAATGTGCAGTACCTTCATGGTGTTACCTATTGGTCCCATTGAGTGGGAAATGTCAACCAGACTTTGGGCAAAACAGTCTTCAGAACACTGAGATATCCCACACAGAAATATCTACTGTCATGATTCTGGATATCTATACACGTGTGGTGCACTTTCAAAATCCAACGCATAATTTAAATAAACAGATAAAAATATAGCCGCACCTGCTTATAACTACATCAGTTTATACGACATCTCAGGCTACAACGTCGGATATCCTGTGGTTCCAAATAACCCTTTAAAGACGAAGCATATCTGTTTTATATAAGGACTCGGTGCGTACCGCGCTGTAAACACTCTCCACTTCGGTTATAAAAACCAATCTCTTAATGTTTTATAAGGCAAAAGTTGCTGTTTGTTCTGAGATCCGTACAAAACACACAAACGCAATGTGGGCACCACGTAGCATTTTTTAATGTTAAACCTGTTCGTATGTAAAGTTACCGCTAGGCTTTAAAAGGTTAATCCGTCACTGTTAATCATAGCATTACACCCATCGGTTAGAACAACACTCGTTTATAACGTCCCTTTCACAATGTTATAACCGAGTTCGACTCTATCATCAAAATTTTAATGTAATCGCGTAAATAAATATATACTTATATAGGTTTCAGTCTCAAAATTTAATTACCTAAGATCAATTGTAGGAGTACCGCCCCACTACGTTCTCAAGTGTATGAGTGGTCGCAGTCTCAGAGGTATTTCCACCAAAATGTTGCATGTGTTTCTTGTTTTATTGTCCATAAATTGCACCTGTCCAACCAATCGAATATTAAGGGCGCTCAAAAACTATGGAGTACAAAATACAGTCGAATTCGGTTATACCGTCATGAAAGGGGCTCTAATATTTTGTGTCGTTATAAACGAGTGGTGTTATAACCGGAGACTATAATGTTATGGTTAACAGTAAGGAACTAAATGGTACTAATGAATAGCTGACCTTATAGACGATGTGTCACATAAACCGATGTGACATTATAACCAGGTTGTTAACAGCAAGGAACTAAATGGCACTAAAGAATACCTGACGTTATAGCCGAGATGTCACATAAACCGATATGTCGTTATAATCGGGTTCGGTTGTGTTAATAGTGCAACAAGGAATTAATTCTGTGTGAGATCCGAATATAATTTAATCTGTCCAGGTACAACCTGATCTTCCTGGGCCTCACATACCTGGTGCCTGTGACAGCAATGGCTGTCTGCTATACCCTGATGGGCAGGGAACTCTGGGGAAGCCGATCCATAGGCGAGTTAACTCAGCGCCAGGCAGAATCCATAAAGTCCAAAAGGAAGGTGAGTAACTCTTAATTCCGAAATTAAGCCTCTATATCATGACTGGAGTCACCTTTCTGTCTCGCTGCCGTCATCAAAAGACAGTAATATGAAAATTTTCTGACCCGAAAACCTCAAAATGTCGGGCATTTTGAAAATGTTGAATACTTCCCCACTTCCGAATAATGGGAAAAAAAATGCAATGAGATCACGCTGGGGACAATTACCAAAAGCACAATTTCTGCTACTTAAATTTACTTCCTAAAAAACATTGATGTCGCTATCTAATTTCTGTAGTTCTAACAACTTTATATACACTAGAACCCGGTTAAAACGACATCGGTTAATGCGACACCTCGTCTATAAGGTCGGATATTCTGTGGTACCAATTATTTCCTCACTGTTAACCATAACGTTATACTCCCCGGCTGTAAAGACACTCGTTTATATCGACCCAAAATATTCAGTCCCTTTCATGACGTTCGACTCTACTCAGACCTAAACTTTATTTCTTCGTCCTTTACTACATTTCTTTCTTTCTGTTCTTCTTTCCTCATTAATATAAGTAAGTGTAAAAACTATCAATGCTAAATTAAGCCATAGATCTGTCTCTGTGCTTTAGTAAGCACAACGTTATGAAGATATATGGCGGTACAAAGACATACCTTCACTCATTCTTAACCTCGACACTATATGGAGGCACGTTGTAAGATTTACAGGACGCCTTACCCCGACAACATATCCCCTGTCCCCACCTGATAAGCCGCCATTTCCGTCTCAAGCCAATACAGAAACGATAGTGAAGAGGAAATTCCTGCCAGGAATCGAACTCTGGTCACCTGGGCCACCCTTCTCAGTATGCAGACTGAACTACGGGTTCGCAGCCGCTGCACGCTGAGATACTTACAGGTGACAAGCGTGTGCATGTGTTTTCCTACGCAATCCCAAGCAACTAGAGAAGTGCCAGCCATTTCCCAGTTACCATACCCTGCCCCTTAACTGGCGATTATACACCTCGGCGCCAAGGATAAAAATCTAATGACCGCGGGTCGGAAGACGTCTGCGAAAAAAAATCAATGCATCCAGCGTAAAAACACGCCGTAATAAAAACAGACGATGCGAAAGAGAACAAAATAGGCTATATAGGTATAATGTAATATTGAGGCGCGTTCGTGTAACCATTTTTCTCGTGGAAATGCAACAATTATTACACATTCTGAGTGCGCGTCTGTACCCTTAGTTACCCACCACACATCTTGCATGAATAGTATTATATTGCCATCTGCGTCATGTCGGACACTACCACATTTTTTCAATATTATCTCATAAATGCCACGATCTTCGGATAAAAGTTATTAAACATAAAATATGTGTTTTGATTTTCTCTACAACTTTTGTCTGAAATATTTCACATTCTAAAAATAATTTAGCGAGATATTATCGAAAATACACATACGTCTTCATGTAAAGTGCCCGTTATTCTTGGCTGATTTTAATCAAAATTGAATTTTCCTGAAAGATTCTCGAAAAATATTCAAATATCGATTTTCATGAAAATCCCTCCAGTCGGAGCCGAGCTGTTCAGTGTAGACGGAAGGACGGACGGACGGACGGACGGACAGACAGACAGACAGACAGACAGACAGACACGACGAAGCTAATAGTCGCTTTTCTCAAATTTGCGAATGCATCTAAAAATCTCCACCTCATGCCTGGACTCTACTCGCGATTTCTCCGTCAAACAGCCCGAAACTCTTCGGCGTATCGAAATAAAAGAAATCACCCAGTAAGGAACAGCTGCTTACTCCTGCTCCACACGCTAAGCGAAGAAAAGCGTACAGCAATAGACAGCACTGTGTTTCAGAGTGCTTTGGAACAACCAGCCGCTTCGTGACAGTCAAAGTGCGCATGTATAATAGACGTATTCTATTCAGCTACTTTGAACACAAACTTGTCAGTTGCAGCCTAATATTGTACACAAGCCTAGACTAAGTGGCTTCTCATGTCGGACAGTTTCGTATGGAACATGTACAGTGCAATGTTGCAAGTAAAAACAGCTGCCCAAATGTGTCACTTAACAAGATTTTGTTGGCTGGCTGATCAGCTTCAATTTAATCTTTTAAAGCCTAGCGGTAACTTTACATACCACCAGGTTTAACATTAAAAAATTCTACGTGTTGCCCACATTGCGTTTATGTGTTTTGTACGGATCTCAGAACAAACAGCAACTTTTGCCTTACAGAATATTAAGAGACTGGTTTTTATAACCGAAGTGGAGAGTGTTTACAGCGCGGTACGCACTGAGTCCTTATATAAAACAGATAAGCTTCGTCTTTAGAGGGTTAATATTAAAAAATTCTACGTGTTGCCCACATTGCGTTTATGTGTTTTGTACGGATCTCAGAACAAACAGCAACTTTTGCCTTATAAAACATTAAGAGACTGGTTTTTATAACCGAAGTGGAGAGTGTTTACAGCGCGGTATGCACTGAGTCCTTATATAAAACAGATATGCTTCGTCTTTAAAGGGTTAATATTGTAAGTAATTACTGCCTCCGACTAGTGGCTACGTTACAGAAAATTACAAAGGCTGAATATATGTTGTATGTAACACACGCACAAAACAGACCTCCCCATATTAAAGGCCCATCGCTTAATACTGAACCTCAGTTTGCATAACCAATGCCTGAACAGCAGGGCCCAAGAGACAGGCCAGGTGAAGCACATAATTTCAGGGGCGTCATACTTTCTTGTTTTACATCTCTTAACATTAGTTTCTATTGCTCAGATCTTTCTGCGGTTTCAGGTTTCCGCAGCGGTACAAGTGACACCTCTGCTCTTTTGGAATGTTTCGTTTCGTAGTCCTTACCTCTTCTACCTACTCACAGTAGGTGTCGAGGTTGTTTATTTGCACTTGATCACATTGCGACACACACCACAGTCGGTAGGACTCCTCTGGACGAGGGATCGGCCCATCGCAGAGACCTCTACCTGACAACACAAACATTCACAAGAGAAAAAAAATCCATGTCCCCGGTGGGATTCGAACCCACGATCCCCGCAAGCACTCGGCCGCAGACCTACGCCTTAGACCGCACGGCCACTGGGATCGGCTCTTATGGGATGTAACACAGCATATTGACAGATGTTTTGGAACAACCTATCGGTCCCGTATTCAAGAGTCAAGGATTCAAAGAAAACCCTTCAAGATGGGACCGATAGGTTGTTCCAAAACATCTGTAACTACAAGTAACTATCAGTCTACGCTGCATAACGTCCCAGAAGAACGGTGATCTGATAGTATCTTATTTTTAACCCTTATTTGGTGTTATTGTCAATTTCTGAGATTATACAAAGCCGATTATGAATAAACCAATGAAGCAGTATGGAGCTTAGATGGAATAATACTAATAGAGCAGAACTGCAATACTCAGAAACCTGTCCAATTGTCACTTTGACTACCACAAATCTCACACGCATTGGTCTGGAATCCTACCTGGGCCTCCGCGGTGATACCGGGCGCCTAACCTCCACAGAACATTAATATTGGTCGTCCCACAACTATCAAAACTGTGAAGAAGAAGCATATCTGCTTTATATAAGGACTCAGTGCGTACCGCACTGTAAACACTCTCCACTTCGGTTATAAAAACCAGTCTCTTAATGTTTTATAAGGCAAAAGTTGCTGTTTGTTCTGAGATCCGTACAAAACACATAAACGCAATGTGGGCACCACGTAGAATTTTTTAATGTTAAACCTGGTCGTATGTAAAGTTACCGCTAGGCTTTAAAAGGTTAAACTGTTAAAGATCTGCATTCACGTACGCAAACGCATGTAGGAAAACAGCCCTAGAAAATAATTTTATATATTTAGGCAACAAGACACTTTAGGGGTTTTTAAGACATGCTGCATAATCTCTGTTTTATTTTCCATAAAATGCCATTTGTTTCATAATTTTATCTTGTTTCTTTTCACTTAATACTTTTTCGTAAACCATGCGCTAAAACTTGAATAACCACCCCAGTATGATAAGGGTTACTTGTTGTTCGTACAAGACTGTTATGCAACAGAGCTTCAGAATTACTGTCCAACTCGGTTATAACGTCAAGAAGAGGACGGAATACTTTGTGTCGTTATAACCGAGTGTTGTTATAACTGAGTAGTGTAACGTTTTGGTTAACAGTGAGGAATTAATTGATACCGAAGAATAACTGACGCTATAGACAAGGTGTCATATATACAGATGTCGTTATAACCGGGTTCGACTGTACATGTTTTTCGTCAGTGCCGTAGTAAGCTTGTGCTGCCAGTTTTGCCACAGTTCTCATAAACCTCATCGGTTTTTAACTGAGAGAGGCTGTTCATTCTCTTATCGCCTGGAGCGAAGGACATTTAGAGACACACCGACCCAGAGAAAGCTTCACATTAACGTTAGCATCGCGTTACGAATCTCAAGTCAGATTGCAGAAATTCATGTAACATGTGAAGATGCATTTCTGTCGGCAAGAAACAAAATGAGGTAATATCTATACTTCAACATCATTTAAATTCTACATAGTATATTACAAATTAAAATTTCAAAAGAAAACTTAAGACTTAAAGAAACAGATTACGTAGGCTCTAACTAACTAACGAACGAACGAACTAACTAACTAGCTCCGTGGAGCAGAGTCCTTGTTGAGAAGTTAACAGGTCCTCAGCTATTCAAGAAATTCCAAATATTTTATGTAACCCGAAGGTTCATTACCGCATTCACAACATCCCGCCATCTGTCCCTATCCTGACCCAGATCAATCCAGTCCATACCCACCATCCCGCTTCCTGAAGACCCATTTTAATATTATCCTCACATCTATGCCTACGTCTTCCAAGTGGCCTCTTTCCTTCAGGTCTCCCTACCAAACCCCTGATTGCACCTCTCCTGTCCCCCATACGTGCCACATGCCCCGCCCATCTTATTCTTCTCCATTTGATCACTCGAATAATACTTGTTGAGGAGTACAGATTATAAACCTCCTCGTTATGTAGCACATAATTAGGGTCTCCTGTTGTACAGTCTGCAAGTAAAAAATTGCATAATTTGAAGACGCAAATCTTTGATACAAAGCCTTGTAGACTGTTAGAGAGTTACACTACGTTTTGAAGGGTCGGTGGTTCGCCAACCGAATTTACTTCTTGTATACAATATGCATGTAACTACCCGCGTAACTACTCTTCTTTGACAACTTGACCCTGAAGATGGCGGTATTAAATCCCTCCGAAACGTCGGTGATTATATGCCTACCTACACGGCGCAATATTCATGAGGCTTCAGCAAGAGCACTGTGAGAAGCCCAAATCTCACCTTTCATACTTTGCCTTGAATTATCTATTTTTTTGAAAAACCTAAATTCGAAGAAAAAGTAATGTTACGCAAAGCGACTTCACACTTGGCACAGCTTCATGCACGTAACTCTGAATGCTACAGCGTCTCTGTTCGTCCTTTTTGCATCATCTTGAGGCGACCCCAGTGGCCGTGCGGTTTTCGGCCGCTTCATTGCTGCAATTGCGGGTTCGAGCCCCGCTGAAGATATGAAGGTTCGTCACTTGTGTTTGTTGTATGTCGTGTAAGTAGCGGCCTCTGCGACGGGCTGATCACTCGTTCAGAGGAGTCCTACCGGGTGTGTGTTCGTGTGTCTGTGTGTGACGTAGAAACCTCAACAATAAGACGGCCTAGTCCCGAGTTGGGATGTTGCACCACAGGAAAAAAATCCGTGTATAAAACACCTCGCTATACATGAGTGTCACAACCAGATGGCAACATAGCGGTAGACAAAATTAACTCCTTGTTTGTTTAACCCTTTAAATACGAAGCGTTTTATATAAGGACTCAGTGCGTACCGCGCAGTAAACACTCTCCACTTCGGTTATAAAAACCAGTCTCTTAATGTCTTATAAGGCAAAAGTTGCTGTTTGTTCTGAGATCCGTACAAAACACATAAACGCAATGTGGGCACCACGTAGAATTTTTTAATGTTAAACCTGGTGGTATGTAAAGTTACCGCTAGGCTTTAAAAGGTTAAAGAATAATGAAACGACCGATCAAATATACCGTGGAGCAGCGCGTGAATATTATCAGTGCGTCATATGACGTCATGTAGCTAGTATACGTTTAAGATTATATTCTATAAAAAGGTCAGCATCAATAACTCAGACTAACATGCTCTAGGCCTTGTCACTACACAAAGTTTCTGCTAAATCAGCACACGTTCTACACTATGCAGTACACTGGTAGAGTTTTAGTATAATTTGTATGTAAAGTGCTCTGAAATATTATAAGAGTTAGGTATACCATTCGAGCGACGTAGTAGGCCTGAAGCTGTCCAGATATGCCAAAATTTGTGGGTCACATATTAGCAAAAATATCTGATACTATGCTACTATAGTATTTTAATGCAACAATACTTTACCGGCTTGTGACTACGGACTTTACACTCGAACTAAACACGAGAGTGTGAGGGAAATATAAAATTGTCACGTTGTCTCTACTGTTCCCAACCTTAAAATTGAACTGTTTGCACATATGGGCGTGCCAGGGTGCCGTAATCTATATAGCGACTAGGCTACGGGCTGCACGGTAAGGCGTTCGAAGCCGGGCCAGAGCAACAAAATTTCTTTTTTCTTTTTCTTCAAAACTCAGCGTCGGCTATGGGCCATATTCAGCATCATACTGAAAAGTCCCAGGGGTTCCTTCCCGTAGGTAAAGCCGTGGTGTATTTTTAACCACTCACTACCCCAACAGCGCCTAGGTTAAGAATGCATGGAGCTCTACCTCTGTTCGTCCTATATCCCTCCCTGTTGTGGACACGTGCTACTTTATATCTACCTTCTACCTTCGCGTTACGCATACTATGACTGTCATTAGTATAGCGATAAAAATTGCTTCTATTAGCTACCAGCAACAGCCTGGTGTAGCGGCAAAAGGCTATGCCTGTATGATACTTGGGAGATGTTTAACTCGAATATTAGACGAAACATCGGCAAATATGAAAAATGTTTCGTGGTTTCTCTCAGTACCACTATACAAATACCAGGTTAATACCCCGATTACGTCATAACGGCTTCTATGCAAATCGTTCCCAATTCAATATTCACCAGCCATATTACCACGATTGAAGCATATTTGAATATTTTGTTTTTAATTTTTTATTTTTAAAAATTATTCATAATACTTTATATGAATCTAACATTGCACATATTCCGTGCAACTTATCGACAACTAATTGCACATTTAATTGTAAATAAATGTCATTTTGTAATATATGCAAGAGTTAAAACGAAATAACACATAGTTAGTGTAATTATAAGTGCAATTTTGACATTCATTGTCCCAGTTGGCTGATATTAATAAAATGTATAAGAAATCAGTCAGATAGCCAAGAGTGTTCATTAATGACATAGGTTAAAGAGAGCAACTAGTTTCGGCTTTTATCAGCCATTTTCAGGTTCAAAGTTCAAAAACGTATTCTATAAAAACT
>BLKM01000821.1:1555685-1711888 GCA_013340265.1 Coptotermes formosanus
ATCAGCCATTTTCAGGTTCAAAGTTCAAAAACGTATTCTATAAAAACTTGAAGGCCCCCCTCCCTGTTTTATTTATGTAGAGTTTTTATAGAATACGTTTTTGAACTTTGAACCTGAAAATGGCTGATAAAAGCCGAAACTAGTTGCTCTCTTTAACCTATGTCATTAATAAACACTGTTGGCTATCCGACTGATTTCTTATACATTTTATAAGTACAATTGCTTGGAACAAATGTCGCATACTATATTGTACGCTTTGCTATACATATGAAATTTCGTAGTATTTTGTATTGTAATGACTTTGTAAATTTTGAATATTTGCTACATTTTGTATGTTTATGACTTATTTCACATCCTCCACTCATTTCGGCAAACTTATGGATTCCTGGAATGTATTCGTTTTTGTATGTATATATGTACGTACATATCAGCACCGTACAGTGCTATATACGGGCACTGTCCTTACGTAGACCGTAAAAACAAATCCGCTTATGAGATTCATTTCATTTTTAATGTCTTAGCACGCATCTTATTAGCAGAAATTTATTATCCTGTTCCCTAACCTATCCTTCTTTTATTACTTTTCCTTCTATACTTCTCTAAGGCAGGGGTCCTCATTCGTTGTGCCGCGATGCACAAGTTTTCTAGTAGCTTCCGCCAAATACGCCGAGAGATTTTGAAAAAAAATTTATTATATAAAATTCACTACGCAAATTACAATTACAAAACTTGTAGATGGATAGAAGTATTCAAATACAACACACGTCCAACCAGTGCACTGTTTTTAATGTCTTTACATTACAACACTTGTATTTTTACATCTTGGTACAACATGTTTCGATCCTGTAGGGTCATCATCAGGAACTCATTTGAAGTTAAAAATTATTAAAATCTGTATGTGTGTAACTTTGTTATTTAATTTTTAACTTCGAATGAGTCCCTGATGATGACCCTCCAGGATCGAAACATGTTGTACCAAGCTGTAAAAATATTATAAGTGTTGTAATATAAAGACGTTAAAAAAATGCATTGGATGAACGAGTGTTGTATTTGAATAATAATCACGCATGGAATGAGCAACATTACATTTGACAGAGGCATTCTTTACACACACACACACACACACACACACACACACACACACACACACACACACACACACACACACACACACACTCACTCACAATTTAAAAGGAATTGGGGGTTTGACAAACTCTTTGCAAAGCTCAGGGAATGCAGTTATACAGGATGTTTCTTTCATCGTCTCACCAAGTACGACACAGAAAAGCTGCATCCGCCGGGATATCCCGTGACAGCTGTGGTGTTCAAAGCAAAAAGATATGCTGTGCATGAAACTTGGAAACAACTGCATTTATTTAAGCTTTTTCCCGCCAGCAGGCTTTTTTATATCAAAATTTCATCTTCCTGCTGTGCTGTAACCCTGTCGCTTGTTCCCAAATTTGAGAGCCATTTTACTACAGGTTGCATGTGATCAACAGAGACAGTTCTTTGTAGGACTCTAGAGCAGCAGGGGGAAACAATTAGGACCAAAGAGATGTGCAACAGCTAAGCTTCCTTATTAACTTCCTTAAATTAAACGACCGTAAGTGGATCAGCAGCGTTTCGTTTGATGTGTTTAAACCAGCCTTATTAATTCTGCTTCTGCTATGTATTCTGATACCGAAATTAAAAGCATAGTGAAATACTTCCATTTAACTAACTAACTAACTAACTAACTAACTAACTAACTAACTAACTCCATGCAGCAGAGGCCTTCTTGAGAAGCTAACAGCATCTAAGTTAGTAAAGAAATTCCCCGCATTTTATGAAACCCGAAGGTTCATTACCGCATTCACAACAGCCCGCAACCTGTCCCTATCCTGAGCCAGCTCAATCCAGTCCATGCCCCATCCCATGTCTTGAAGATCCATTTTAATATTATCTTCTCATCTACGCCTGGTTCTCCCAAGTGGTCGCCTTCCCTCGGGTCTCTCCACCAAAATCCTGTATGCACCTCTATTTTTCCCATACGTGCTACCTGCCCTCCCATCTAATTCTTCTCGATTTGATTACCCCAATAATATTTGGTGATGAGTACAAGTCATTAAGTTCCTCGTTATGTAGTCTTCTCCACTCCCCTGTCGCCTCGTCCCTCTTAGGCCCAAATATCCTCCTCAGCACCCTATTCTCGAACACCCTCAGTCTTTGTTCCTCCCTCAGTGTGACAGACCAAGTTTCACACCCATACAAAACAACAGGTAAAAAATAATTCCAGTTATAAAAACATAAACATTTATAAAACTTCAAGTTGTCCCTTCCCACGTCTTCAAGTCGTACAGGGGGAGTCGAGACGCAGTGCTGGAGTCTAAAAGAACTGAGAGTACGTAGATTTAAAGGCACTGGATCTTCATGTAACAAGGCA
This sequence comes from Coptotermes formosanus, assembly GCA_013340265.1. Lineage (NCBI taxonomy): Eukaryota > Metazoa > Arthropoda > Insecta > Blattodea > Rhinotermitidae > Coptotermes > Coptotermes formosanus. The sequence goes on from BLKM01000821.1 coordinate 1,558,108, forward strand.
TGACTTCTCGGAAAGAAAACATCTTTCGCAAAGCCTCTATACCATTACGAAAAGACGCATAAAATCATACACTTGCAGAATTAACCCTTTAAAGACGAAGCGTATCTGTTTTATATATAAGACACAGTGCGGACCGCGCTGTAAACACTCTCCACTTCGGTTATAAAAACCGGTATCTTAATGTTTTATAAGGCAAAAGTTGCTGTTTGTTCTGAGATCCGTACAAAACACATAAACGCAATGTGGGCACCACGTAGAATTTTTTAATGTTAAACCTGGTGGTATGTAAAGTTACCGCTAGGCTTTAAAAGGTTAAAAACATTAACGAAACCAAACGGACCCGAACAGTTTGCTCCCGTGTGCAGGTGGCTGTGAGACTTTTTGCGCTAGGCATATTTTTATCACAGAAAGTCACGTTCACCTTTTATGAAAGTGTACAGTTTTACTTTTTTGTGTTCATGGCAAAAAGGGTTGAAAGTTTTGATACAGTTCTTCGCTCATTAATCTCAGTTAATTGATACAAGTCAGAGATTCAAGTTACTTGTTACTTGCGTAGACGACCACTGCGGTAGGGTTTTGATTGCTGTCCCCGTTGCGTGAAGCTTCAGTCCCAAATTAAATTAGTTTAGTGACGAGTTAATGCTTAATCTTTGTAACATTTCTGTAACGTGAGGTTGTATCTAATTATTCATTAATTCTAATGAAGTTTGCAAGGGAATAGGATATACGTAGCAGAGACCAGAGTACATGTTCGCTGAGGCCCATAACACAATACACAGCTGCAGGTGGCATGGCCCTCACATCAGCATGGCCAGGCAACGTTGTATTCTTCCAACAGTGTTTACTCCCCTGAGAGTAAACTCATAGGCTCTGCCATTGTGGACTTTTTATAACGTACAGAAAACGTTTGTTGGTGGGCACGCAGTGTTTCCCTCCTAACCAGTTTGCCTTTTGACCCCCGCGCCAACAAGTATCAAATTAACTAATCACAACTACAGCTTCTCAGCAACGATGTCTTTCTTTCTTTCTTTCTTTCTTTCTTTCTTTCTTTCTTTCCTTCTTTCTTCTTTCTTTCTTTCTTTCTTTTTCTTTCTTTCTTTCTTTGTTTCTTTCTTTCTTTCTCTCTTTGTTTCTTTTTCTCTCTTTCTTTCTTTCTTTCTTTCCTTCTTTCTTCCTTCTTTCTTTCTTTCTTTTTCTTTCTTTCTTTGTTTCTTTCTTTCTTTCTCTCTTTCTTTCTTTTTCTCTCTTTCTTTCTTTCTTTCTTTCTTTCGTTCTTCCTTTCTTTGTTTCTTCCTTCCTTCCTTCCTTCCTTCCTTCCTTCCTTAAACTTTTTCTTGATTGGCTTTATTAAACAACGAATTCTGGATGATTTTACTGCCTAAAATAAAAAACAGAACGTTTTAAGTTAAATAAATAAATCAATCTTACTTCTGTTGCCACATTTCGCAAATGTTCTTGCATTTAGCGAATAATGTTATGGTATTTTTCTTTCAATCTGAGGTAGTATACCACGTTGTGACGGGCTGGTTTACTGACGTTTCGGGGACTCTGTATGTCTACATATTCAAAGCGCAGTGACTTCAAGAACCGACGAGGAAGCTGAAGGCGAATCTGAAGCAAGAAGACTTCCTGTTTACATATACGAAAGGCATAGCTCGAATTTCTAGACAGTGCCTTATATATTGTAACGGGAGGTGGAGGCGTTACGCTAACGGGTTTCACGTCTTGAATGATGTTCCTGATATGTTCATACTAAGGGTTGTTTCTGCCTATGGGTAAAGGTTCTCATCTGTTACTTTGTCCCATGGCAAGAAAACTTTGTTTGGATGAATTCCTGGGGCTTGAAACCAGAAATGTTAGTACCGAAATAGCTGAAGAGGTCTGCAATCGAGCGGGTGAGAGAGGGACTCGCCATGGATAAATCCCCTAGTGGCTGTCTACAAAGGAGCATTTTTCTATTAGCTAATGTAAGTTGTTAGCACTGCTATAAAATTAGAACTCATGTGGCGGCCATGGAAATTAGCGAGGTTAATAAGACATGGTAACAGCAGCATTAAATATTTGCAAAGGAATTCGTCTTCGATAAATACTTCAACTGCGGCCAGGATAGCTCGGTCAGTATAGGGACTTGCTACGGGCTGGAGGGTCCGGGGATGGAATTTCGGAGAAGAGGAAATATCTACAACCGTCCAGGCCGGCCCTGGGGCCCACACATTCTCCTATAAAAGGGTACCAGGTCATTTCCGGTGTAAAGCGGCCGGGGCGTGGCGTTGACCACCCACCCCCATACAGCGCCGAGGTTAAAGAAAGAGTACAGCTATACCTCTAACCCCCTGTGCGTTCATGGCCTGTTTTAAGGTAAAATTTACCTTTATTACCTTTTAAACATTCAAAATATTTTGCATAAATATGTATCAAACTCCGTGTTAAGTAGGTCCCTGTCACCATGGCATGGCGCGTCCTCAGGTTTGCGGATGGAGGAACGGCCTCCTGTTATGGAGGGTAGCTGCAAATACATGGTATAAGCAGTCGCGGACAGCCGACAACGGGTGGTCCTCCAGCTTCAGGGTTTGGCGAGGTGCTAACAACTCCTCACCGTAAAAAATTATGATGTTACGAAACAGCCTACAAAGCCTCGGACCTGGACCGATTCTTTGGTATGACCCCAACTATGAAAAAGGGGATTGAGCTGGCTCAGGATAGGGACAGGTGGCGGGCACTTGTGATCGCGATAACGAACCTCCGGGTTCAATAAAATGCGGGGGAATTTCTTGACTAGCTGAGAAACTGTTAGCTTCTCAAGAAGGCCTCTGCTCTATGGAGTTATTTAGTTATGTATAAAAGAATTCGCTGGTGACAGTGTGTGTTTTCTTGCAGGTGGTGCGGATGTTCATCATTGTGGTGTCCATCTTTGCGTTCTGCTGGCTGCCTTATCATGGCTACTTCATATATGCTTATCACAACAACTCGATAGCATCAAGCAGCTATGTGCAACATATGTACCTGGCCTTCTATTGGCTCGCCATGTCCAATGCAATGGTCAACCCTCTCATCTACTACTGGATGAATAACAAGTAATAACAGTTCCACCCTGTGCGAGCACAGGCGAAAAAAGTCACCCTTTTGCCCGAAGAAATTTCAAAATCACCTCTTCCCAGATTTTAGAACCAAGAGATTAAATTCTATAACATCCGTCCTTTTCTTTTCTCGGCTGTTAGTTAGATTTGTGTAATCTAGATTGTTCTTGCTTTTCGTGGTTAATGTAATGACATTTCCTGCTTCCGGATCTGCCATAATGCTCACCCTCCTCTTCCTCTTTTTCTCCCTCCTTTTATACGCAATGCTCAACCAGCGAAGGAAGACAGGAAAAAAAGTCATACAATTCCGTTTCTGCTTGTGACATGTAAACTAAGTAAACTGATTCCGTAAAAAACACTAATTACCAACAAATGCACAAAGAGAGTTTTATCATCAATTGTAACACACTCCTACATGTTTCGGCCCTGCTGGGTCATCTTCAGGGAGAACTTTTTTGTTATCGTTACACTAAGGTTGCACTTTTACTGCGTTGTTTTTGGAGGCGTGAACTCTCTGCGGTCCCGGCCTGGGAGAGTTCACGCCTCCAGTACACAGTACACAGTCAACAGCACATTCTCACTCAACTGTAAAGTGCAGCCCTAGTGTAACGGTAACGAAAAGTTCTCCCTGAAGATGACCCAGCAGGGTCGAAACATGTAGGAGTGTGTTACAATTGATGATAAAACTCTCTTTGTGAATTTGTTAGTGATTAGCGTTTTTGTATAATATAGTGCACGGATATGGAACACATTAAATTTGATTCCATAAAATTTGCTTTACTTCGGTAATAAGGAATTCCATTAATCAGCATGTGTCTCGTTGACAAAGAAGTGAAAAATCGTCATCAGATCTAACCAGTGGACAGTATCTTGAGAAAACTTACACTATTTAAAATCCTGACACCCACGCATCACTACGAACAGCTTAACCTTTTACAGGCCTGCGGTTACTTTATATGCCACCACCACGTTTCGCATTAAACAATTCAGCATTCTAACCACAGAGTTTTGATCTCAGAACAAACACATTATTCCCCTATACAACATTAAGTGACTGGTTTTTATAGCCGAGATAGAGTGTGTCTTCTGCGTGGTAACAGCTTAATCTTTAAATGTATTTTAGGTTCTTTTTCGTCTTTTCACTGCGGAACCCCAGGTTCGACCCAAGGTTAATACACGTGAGATTTTTTGGTAGACAAAGGGCACTGGGTCAGGATTTTCAAGGAATACTTCCGTTTTTCCGTTTCAGTATAATTCCACCAGTGCCCTATACTGGTCTAAATCTATAGCGTTCTTTCAAAGCCACTTAAACAGACAGTGTGTAGTACCTTATTTTTTTTCTTAAAGTCATCCAGTAGCTGCTTACGTATTCTTCCTCCTCTTCCCGTCCATTGTAGCTTTCCTTCAATAACAAGTTTTGGAAGGCAATTTATACACAAGATGTGACGAAACCAGTTATCCTTCCTTCTTTTTATTTTATTTAGGATGTTATTTCCTTCTTGACTTTTTGTAATACTTCTTTATTCTTCTTAGATCAGTCCAAATGATGTTCTCCATTCTTCTCCAGTACCATATTTCACAACTTTCAAGATACGTATAACTGATCTATTTTTCCAAAGTGTCCAAATTTCAGCACCACACAAGTTATGCTCCAAATGTAGCATTTTGCTAGTTCCTCTCTCAAATTTAAGTCCAGTTTCCTACTGAAAACGGTTTCCTTCTTGTTGAACACCGTTCTTGCCATGGAAATCCTGAATTTAATTTCACGTCTACATCTTGCGTCATTTGTTATTGGCCTTTCCCACATATTTATATTAACACTTTAAAGATGAAGCGTATCTGTTTTATATATGAGGAGCTAGTTCGTACCGCGCAGTAAACGCTCTCCGTCTCGCTTACAAAAACCAATCTGTTAGTGCTGTATAGGAAAGTAATCTGTTTGTTCTGAGGTCCGTACAAAACACATAAACGCAATGTGTGGGTAGAACGTAGAATTTTTTAATGTTAAACCTAGTCGTATGTAAAGTTACCACTAGGCTTTAAAAGGTTAATAAATAACATAGTAACATATAACAATTAACTGAGGTATAAACGTACACGATTCTCAAAATAAATACCTGTTCTTTCCGTCAAAAATATTCATTTTTGGTCTTTATAATGAAGAAGCAGTGTACTCTCTCTGTGATATAATTTGAAATTTTATACATAATTTATGTGAAGACAATATTTAACAATGCTAATAACATTTTGATACGTAATTCAAAATATTAATGCATTGCCAGTTTTCAGTACCATACATTACATTTGGAGATTTAGTCTTTAGAGTCAAATGAGATTAGAATACACACCTCCCAACTCTATTACCAGGTGTGTGTATATATATATATATGTTTGTGTAACGTATAAACACGCAAACCTCAAAAGCACATTTAGTATTGCAATTAACTAAGATAAATGTAACGTGAACTCCTCATTTTCTTGTTCTCTAATATGGGGTGCCTAACTTCTACCACGCACTTTTTGTACACCAAATATCAAAGCCCCCCAGTGGCCGCGCGGTCTAAGGCGTGGGTCTGCGGCCGAGCGCTTGCTGGGATCGTGGGTTCGAATCCCACCGGGGGCATGGACTTTTTTTTCTCTTGTACAGTGTTTGTGTTGTCAGGTAGAGGTCTCTGCGACGTGCCGATCCCTCGTCCAGAGGAGTCCTACCGACTGTGGTGTGTGTCTGAGTGTGATCAAATGAAAATAAACAACCTCGACACTTACTGTGAGTAGGTAGAAGAGGGAAGAACTACGAAACGAAACGAATATCAAAGCCTTCATGAAACTAGTGTCTACAAAGTGGGTGTTCGTAGCTGCAGGATGGACAGACACACGTATTTCGCTAATAGGGTTCTCAATAAGAAATGATGTTCTTCCAGGCTCTCTACTTCCAAGGTAATTTCTGTCTGTCGTTTGTTGCTTTCAGGTTCCGAGTCTACTTTCAGCAAATTATCTGTCAATGCTGCTGTTTCCGCAGGAAAGACACGGACAGCATGGAGCTTCGACCTACAAAGCACAACAGTCAGTCTGAATTGGCGCGATCCAGGTCGGAGAAATGTAGAGGCAAGCATTTTACTTCAAAGCGAATCCCAGCTAATTCGATTTGCTGCTGCAAGAATTAAATCGTAAAATTTACGCTCTTCACCAATTGGATGGGAGAAACGGCCTGACAACAAATTTCGGTTCAAAACTCTTGAAAGTTTATGACATAAAATTGTGTTGACATTACCACCCCACCCTCCGAGAATTAAGCCTACTTCGCCGAAGTCCTCTCTTCTAATGAATTTTTCTTCCATCCGTACTACACGTTCGGCCCATACATTCTGGCCGTAATTAAACGTTTTGAAAAGTGAGTCGTTCAGTGAAAGCTATTGATACTTTACTGCAGAGATTTGCACCTTCTCATTTCTTCACTCCTGTGTATCAACACTTGCGTCGGTAAATTCAGTATTTGTTCGCCGACGGAAGTGATTCCTAACGTCCTCCTCTCTCCTCCTTACCTTCTCCTCCCGCCTCCTCCCATTCACAACTAGCTCTATTCCCTCTCATGCTATTTCCCCTGTTCCATATTTCAATTCACGTGTCTAATTGCTTTTTTTTTTTTTTTCAGAAAAGTTATTACTCGTGTAGGAGTAATAATTTAAAACGAACAATATTAAACCGGAACTTAAGTAGACCGGTTGGGCGTCGTGGAATGAATTGATCTCGTTTATGATATGGGCAAGTGGCGGGCACTTGTAAACGCGGTAATGAACTTTCAGGTTCCATAAAATGCGGGGAATTTTTTGAGTAGCTGAGAATCTATAAGCTTTTCAAGGACTCTGCTCCATGAAGTTAGTTAGTTAGTTAGTTTGTTTGTTTGTTTTTTGTTTGTTTGTTTGTTAGGTTGTTTGTTTGTTTGTTTGTTCTTTTGTTGTTTGTTCGTTCTTTCGTTTTTTGTTTGTTCTTTCGTTGTTTGTTTGTTTGTTTAGTCTTTCGTTGTTTGTTTGTTTGTTTGTTTGTTCGTTCGTTCGTTCGTTCGTACTTTCGGTGTTTGTTTGTTCTTTCGTTTTTGTTTGTTTGTTCTTTCGTTGTTTGTTTGTTTGTTTTTTGTCTTGAATAACTCCAAAAATAACTTTGCAAAACAGTTAATGAAAAACTAAATGCTCCGGTAGTTAGTTTAAAGTGTGATGTTGCCTTTCTTCAACAATGGAAAATCCTTCGTGTCTCACCGTTTACTTGGAGGGCCCAAAATGCTTCGAGCTACTTCGCCCCCACCCCCACCCTCCCGCCCACACACACACACACACACACACACAAATCACCACATTCGAGGGAACATTCTGCACGACACAAATAAGGTTCCAGGAGCTAAGTTGCATACAATATTATTTGATATTAACTCCCTGGTAATGACTCCTTGCGGAGTGAAACATGTAGCAGCACTCAGTGTGACATCACGATACAAACATCCAGAGAACAGCACTGTTCATTTTGTTGGCTGCGTGTTATGATTTGTTTATCGACGATGTACAGAACGAACGAAATGAAATTCCTGGATTAGTAGCCTACATTTTGAAGCGTGACAAGAAGTCTATTGAAATTTAGAAATCCTGTAGGTGTGGAAAGTGAGTCTGGTGCACATTAGTCCGTAACGCAGTTTGACTAAACACGTGAGAATCAAATTACCGACAGAACATTAAAAAAGCAAGTTGGGGTAAAAAGTGACACGTTTTCAGATCATCAAACGATTTCCCCTACGTTTTTTATTGTGGCCCCCATGATGGCTTAACAAAGAGCCAAAGCATGTAGCTACTTTTATAAAACAAAGCCATTTGTTTTATTAATAAATATCTGGCTTTGTTCTCCATTTGCTGCAGCCACGAACGGGGGACTGATAGATGCATAACAAGTGCAAATTTTTGGGTCTACATATGTTCCAAAAGTCGGTGCTGTCGATTACAGCAATCTTCTGGACTTTATTTATTACAAACAACTGACTCAAATACAAGACTCCTTGTCTGCAAGTTGACGGTCGCTCAGTTTGTTAGCAAGTTCCCTGTTTTTCACAAAACCTGGATGTTCACTCACGTCCTTGTCCATTATAGCCGACTACACGTACCCGTCTTCAGCTACGTAAATTCAATCCACATTAGTTTATTCCCTCCGACAACAATTTTAATAATATCCTGTCAAGTACGACTTGAATAATTCTTCCCATTTGTAATTTCTTCTATCGTTTCCCACTGAAATACTGCATTTAACATTCCTCCCATGTTTGCTACATACATACCAACCTCGCCATACTTGAGTTTAGTATATCCAGCTCGCTATTTTGCAACTTTTTACAAACTTTTATTACGCCCTACGCCCTGTACTCAAGCATATTCGAAATTTGCAAGATCTGCGCTTGTCATAAAGCTGTTAATGAGGATTCAGGTCGTCTTCTAAGTCATGCTGTGTCCAGTTTGACTGTTTACACTGAAGATAGAGGGCAAATCCCTCCTCCGAAACGTCGATAACTATTTCCTAATCAACACTGTGCAACATTCCAGAAGACTTGAGTCTTTGTCTTCAATTTAACTAACTCCATGTATTCGATTTGACTAACTCCATGTCTTCGATTTAACTAACTCCATGTCTCCAATTTAACTAACTCCATGTCTTCAATTTAACTAACTCCATGTCTTCAATTTAACTAACTCCGTGTCTTCAATTCAACTAACTACATGGAGCAGAGGCCTTCTTGAGAAGCTAACAATTTCTCAGCTAGTCAAGAAATTCCCCGCATTTTATAGAACCCGGATGTTCATTACCGCATTCACAAGGGTCCGCCACCTGTCCCTATCTTTTGTCTTCAATCACTGCTCTTAACTCCAGTGTTAGAAAAATAATAAAATTGCAGTATTGATTGAATCGAACTGGATTAATGTACGTGCCAGCCACTTATCACGGTAGCTAAATATCAAATTTACTTTCTCAAGAATACGTCAATGTAAAAACATTAAAATTGGACGTAAAATACAAATCTCATTCAAGGGCCAAAATATGAATTTTTAAATAACTTTGTCACATCGTAAATATGCATGGAATTATTAAGGAAAAGTGTTTAAAACTTGCGCATTGCAACCACTTTTCAAAAGGCATAACTTTTACCTTCCACAATAAGTGAAAACGAAGCTTAATCACGAAGGAATTAGTCTGAAAATACGTACGCACTGTATTTAACATTTCAGTTAATAATCGTGAGAAATAACACCTCATGACGCTGTATATTTATTTTGGAGTACAGGAAGATGCCGATCCCAGTGGCCGCGCAGTCTAAGGCGTAGGTCTGCGAACGAGCGCTTGCTGGGATCGTGGGTTCGAATACCACCGGGGGCATGGATGTTTGTCTTGTACAGTGTCTGTGTTGTCAGGTAGAGGTCTCTGCGACGGGCCGATCCCTCGTCCAGAGGTGTCCTTCCGACGTGGCGTGTGCTTGAGCATGATAAAATGAAATCACAAAAACCCTCGACATTTGCTGTGAACAAGTAGGTAGAAGAAAGAAAGAAAGAAAGAAAGAAAGAAAGAAAGAAAGAAAGAAAGAAAGAAAGAAAGAAAGAAAGAAAGAAAGGAAGGAAGAAAGAAAGAAAGAAAGGAAGAAAGAAAGAAAGATAGAAAGAAAGAAAGAAAGGAAGGAAGAAAGAAAGAAAGAAAGAAAGAAAGGAAGAAAGAAAGATAGAAAGAAAGAAAGAAAGGAAGGAAGAAAGAAAGGAAGAAAGAAAGAACAGGAAGATATTATCCCATAGTCTGTTTGTTAACCGCCTAGGGTAGAGAAACTGACGTCAAGATTTAGCAAGATAAGAGCGCCCACTGCGGAATGTCCTAAAGCGATCTTTCTGTTTGCTTCAATTATAATAAAATACGCACTGTTTAAATGTTAACAAAATAGCAATATTTAAATTTGAGTAAATCGGACACGAAGCGGCAAGTTTCTGTATATTTTAATTAAACGATTTATACACAGGCTCGCTACAAATTGTGATGTCAAGAAGATAAGTTTTTATTGTTGTTCGAAAATGTATTGTTGATTCCTGAATACAAAAGTACGGAAATACACACCGAAGGCCGATAATGAAACATCTAGAAAATATTAAAATTTTCCTAAATATGTATTGGAAATGAACTTCTTTTTATATTTTTGCATTTGTTCCAAATACTTTAGGTATGATAATTTTAAAGTTATGCATGAGATGCACGCAGGAAAGCATTTATGTCCCAACGCAATGTGGATGTTACGAGGGTCCTGTGTAATTAAGAATAAAGTTGCTTAAATTTCTTTTTCCAAATTTTCTCATTAAAAGATCCATGAAAATCTGCCCACAAACGATCCTCAAACTGTTTTGTATTTCCAGACGAACGGTCACACAGACAGACAGAGCCCAGGTTTGAGAACGGGCCTAACGAAAACAATAATATCATTAGTAAAATAAGTTAGTTATTCCGTCACTCACTCACTCACTCAGTCATTTATTTAGTTAGTTAGTTACTTAGTTAGTCAGTCAGTCAGCCAGTTAGTCAGTCAGTCAGTTAGTGAGTCAGTCAGTCAGTCAGTGAGCCAGCCAGTCAGTCAGCCAGTCAGTCAGTCAGCCAGTCAGTCAGTCAGTGAGTCAGTAAGTGAGTGAATAAGTCAGTCAGTCAGTCAGTCAGTCAGTGAGTGAGTGAGTGAGTGAGTGAGTGAGTCAGTCAGTCAGTCAGTCAGTCAGTCAGTCAGTCAGTCAGTCAGTTAGTTAGTTAGTTAGTTAGTTAGTTAGTTAGTTAGTTAGTTAGTTAGTTCCAACTCTGTATTAAAATGATTTATCGATTTTTTTAGCACTCTGTGTTCAGGATTTCTGTTCTGAAGCAGATGGACACAATTTTATGACACATCCTTTCCTTAAACGTCATGAAAAGAAAAACTGAGAAATTCTGTGTGTGTTTATCGACAATCGAGATGTCAAAGTGCACCAGCAACTGATGTAACTCAGGAAATCTTTATGAGGCGTAAACTTCGTCTTCCATAAAACAGCCATCTTACTGTCAGAACTGCAGGGTCCGCAGATGCTCTGAGCTATATAAATTTCAGATCTCGTCACTTTCAACTCTGACGCCGCCGCTAGGAATGTCTCTGCTCAAGTATTCAGGGAGTACGAATTTGCATTCCTTGCTCAGCGGGCGTGTGTAGAACGCACGTTTCTATGCTGCAGACACCCATGGCGTATCTGTGCATCACGCACGTACGGTTGCACTTCATACTTCTATTTGTTTTATACACAAGTGGCACAGAAGGAATTCCTGTGCTATGAACATGCCAATGCACCGCATATTCCTTCGCTGTGTATATTTCGAATTGCTGCACATTCCTCTCCTCTACGTTGACGAACAACATTGTTCAAAATTTTTCATATTCCGTGCAGTAAGACAAGTCACCCTATGTATTCCAACAACTGCACTAAAATTACATGCAATAATATAGAAACATATATTAAACCTTTAAAGATGAAGCGTATCTGTTTTATATAAGGACTCAGTGCGTACCGCGCTGTAAACACTCTCCACTTCGGTTATAAAAACCAGTCTCTTAATGTTTTATAAGGCAAAAGTTACTGTTTGTTCTGAGATCCGTATAAAACACATAAACGCAATGTGGGCACCACGTAGAATTTTTTAATGTTAAACCTGGTGGTACGTAAAGTTACTGCTAGGCTTTAAAAGGTTAAACCTCCTACATACTTCTGCTTATTTCGACCATACCCAAAGAGGTACTCGACAAAATAATACAATAATGGACAGTAATAGTCTTGATGTACAAAAATAAACTTAAAATGCAAATATTAAAATGCCTGAAAAATTAAAAGGCATAGTACAGACTGTGTATCATAATAGTGTCGAACCCGGTTATAACGTCTTGAAAGGGACTGAATACTTTGTGTCGTTATAAACCAGTGTTTTTCTAACCGAGGAGTATAATGTTACGGTTAACAGTGAGGAATTATTTGGTACCACAGAATATCTGACGTTATAGGCGAGGTGTCGCATAAACCGATGTCGTTATAACCGGGTTCGAATGTATTTGTTACTTGATTGCAAGCAAATATCTATTGCAGAACTTCATCTTCGTTTTCAGGGGTATGTCCCTGTGTCTCCTGTAGCTGTTTATATCACCATGGATAAAAACACGTTTTAAATTTTTTTAACCACTTTAACCTTTTAAAGCCTAGCGGTAACTTTACATACCCCCAGGTTTAACATTAAAAAATTCTACGTGGATCCCACATTGCGTTTATGTGTTTTGTATGGATCTCAGAACAAACAGCAACTTTTGCCTTATAAAACATTAAGAGACTGGTTTTTATAACCGAAGTGGAGAGTGTTTACAGCGCGGTACGCACTGAGTCCTTATATAAAACAGACATGCTTCGTTTTTAAAGGGTTAATATTTTTCTTTGTTGAATACCTCCCTGAAGATGGCCGAAAACGGTCGAAACATGTGGGTTTACCACAGTTTTGTATATTATTAGACCTAATTATAAAACAGTTGTCGAAACATATACAGCGATCCACACTGTATTTTTTTCTGTACGTAAAGTGGTGACACGTGTATATGACCGTATTACACACAGTCGACACACCGTTTACCGTCGCTGCACCTGTAGGTGTATAGCGCAGTATTGCTCTAAAAACAGTCCTCCCAACCATATCATTGTTCTATGGGTGCTTCTCAACATTACATAGCTACAAACATGTGAAATTTCAGCTAATCAAAAAGGTGACTGTGAGGACCAATATCGTTTGGAATGTGATGCCGTGTAGGGTCGTAGAAACATACAAACGTGTCTGAAAAATTTTCTGCCTCCATTTTCAGAGACAGAGATTTACCTCTGAAAAGTTAATAAATTTCTACGCGCCAATACATTACGTCACATTCCGGAAGGCAGTATTCTCCACATTCATATAGCGAGAAGAATCGCATTTGTCTCAGTTTTCTCGGGAGAGTCGCAGTCTTATGGGCTTTAACCCTTTAAAGACGAAGCGTATCTGTTATATATAAGGACTCAGTGCGTACCGCGCTGTAAACACTCTCCACTTCGGTTATAAAAACCAGTCTCTTAATGTTTTATAAGGGAAAAGCTGCTGTTTGTTCTGAGATCCGTACAAAACATATAAACGCAATGTGGGCACCACGTAGAATTTTTTAATGTTAAACCTGGTGGTACCTAAAGTTACCGCTAGGCTTTAAAACGTTAAAGAGCTCAGCCCCAGTGTCCCCCAAAATTCGGTTCGAGATTTTAAAGGTCCCAGAATTTTCGAAGTCATAAAAATACGACATTTTTTAAAATGCGTACGAAGGGTTTGACTTCCACACAATCGCAGAAAATATTAATAGGAGTAGGATAAACACAAAGTAGCCGCTAAGAGTAAGCAATGGAACAGGGACAGAAGGATGTGTGGACTAGCGATTATAGATTCTGGTCTGAGACTGCGAAGGATGAGGTAAGAAAATGTAAAGACAAATAAACAAAACAAAACAAAACAAGTGTCTGAGTGTCATTTCATCTTCCGCCGCGGTGTAAATGAGATCTCCGCTCTTCTGCGATGTTACGCAGCTTAGATTTTTAGTTATTTACTGAAATTTGGGGGCAACATATGGGACCCGTCTTCAAAGATCAAGCAGTCCAACCAGTCCCGTCAGCAGTCCAAGAATACTTCTTGGACTGCTGACGGGACTGATAAGTTTTCCCGAAACGTCTTTAAATAACTACAATCTACGCTGCGTAACATCTCAGAAGAGCCTGATTATTATTACCATCATCATCATCATCCCCTTTATGCGGGGTATTCACACTTGTATACCTGAAACAAACCATGTTTCTAGGGTACACAGCGCCGCAGCTATTCCGCGCGTAGTGTTAATGGTGCGTATAGCGCTGTCTGCAATATTAAACTGTTTTGTGCTTCTACATTAGCACTTCCCGCAGTGTGTGTGCTGTGCCCAGTACAGCTGTTTTCTGCAGTTCCTTGATACCGTGCTTTCCCGGTACGCTGCTCAAGTATTTTCTGAAGGATTTTGAAATGGTTCCAGTTGCCCCTATTATTACTGGCGGCACTTTTGTTTTTACATTCCACATGCGCTGTATTTATGCTATAAGGTCTTTATATTTTAGAATCTTCTCGGCTTCTTTCTTTATCACATTCCTGTCTCCCGTGATTGCTACGTCAATTAACATACATGTTCCTTTTTCATTATCGCGGATTATGATGTCCGGTTTATTGTTAGGGATGGTTCTGTCGGTTTGCACTTGTTGATTCCATAATATGGTTACCTTGCCCACTTGACTTGTTTCTACTGATTTTGGTACACGTTCATACCAGAGTTCATCGGCTAATTTTACCCCCAGTTCCTTACGTATATTGAGGTGTAATTGAGCACACAATCTATCATGTCGTTTGATGTATTGTTCTTTTGCCAATATTGTGATTATTATTATTATTATTATTGCTTAATATTATATGATTTTTTCTCAACTACCTGTATTTGTAGCTTTACCTTCTTAGTTTTCTCAGTGTTCTGTTTTCTGAGTTATGGCTTCTGTGTGTTGTATTTAGTTTACTTTTCTCCCTTAATATTTGTTTGTGATGTTTCTGTAATTGGCCCTCGGGCTGTTGAGTCAGCACGTGAATAAACTTGAGTTGAGATGAATTACATTACCATCACTGTTATTTAATTTTCATACCTGTACATCATAAAATTTAGATTATTTACTTAATTTTAATAATAATATTAATACATTACTGTGGTCATTATTGCGTGACGCTTCGAAAATTTTATCTTCTACCGGCAGTCCCCCCCCCCCCCGCCCCAGCCGCTTCGTATCCCTGCTTTTTATTCTCAAAATAAGATCACTTCATAGACAACTTAAAATTTCACCAAGACGAAACTAACTAAATAACTAACTAACTCCATGGAGCAGAGGCCTTCTTGAGAAGCTAACAGTTTCTCAGCTAGTCAACAAATTCCCCGCATTTTATGGAACCCGAAGGTTCATTACCGCAGTCACAACAGCCCGCCACCTGTCCCTATCCTGAGCCAGCTCAGTCCAGTTCATGCTCCCCCCATCCCACTTCCTGAAGATCCATCTTAATATTATCCTCCCATCTATGCCTTGGTCTCCCAAGTGGTCGCCTTCCCTCGGGTCTCCCCACCAAAATCCGGTATGCACCTCTTTCCTTCCCCATACGTGCCACATGCCCCGCCCATCTCAGTCTTCTCGATTTGATTACCTGAATAATATTTGGTGATGAGTACAGGTCATTAAGTTCCTCGTTATGTAGTCTTCTCCAATCCCCTGTCGCCTCGTCCCTCTTAGACGAAACATGTTCTGCAATTAGATGGCAAAAGCGTCAAGGGATGTACAGTACAAACTGAAGTAAATATCTCCCAACTGTTGCAGATCAGCTACGAGGATCGTCTATCCACTGGCGGCGACGGACAGAGGAGACACAGGTGCGGCATTTCATTGGATCCATTCCGTGCAGCAACGGCGTCATTGCCGGAGTCAATTCCTCATGACATTCCCCCAGGCACGGCTCCTACCCCGATTGGTCACTCAACAACTCTGTATAGTCTACAATGTGTAACGAGAAAGGCGAGGTTAAATTACTGTATGTCAAGCCTAGCAAGCCAACTGTCGTACAGATTGCTTCCTAACCACATAACTCCTTACTCTGTGAGAAAGGCTATTTGATCGTAGACTCTGAGTGTGAGTGTGCTCACTCCTAAATCCCAGTTGAAATATTATCTATGTGACTAGCGCTATTATATAATCTCATTTGTAGTTCCTTGCAATCAATAATACAAATACAACGGACGAAATTCTGAGGTGAGAAGAATATACATAGGATGTTCAATAAGCAACGTTCCCTAAGTCAAAAAAAAATTAAGTAGAAAGTACAAAATTAAATATACAGTGAAATTCGCTTAAGAAAAAAGCCGGTTAAGAAAATTTCCCGCCTAAGAAGTCAGGATAAAAAGGCACGAAAATTCTCCCATTTGATTAATATTACAAGTCCTACACTTTTAAGAAATTTGCCGCTTAAGAAGTAGGATTTTCCTGGAATTTTCAAAATTTTCTTAACAGGGTTTCACTGTATATTTTTTTTGTCACTGAAGTCATTCATCATCATTCCGCAGTCTGTCTTACGACAGGTCCATAGCCGCTTCCAAAGCAAGTTCTCCACACAGTGCGATCTAGTGCTTCCTCTTTCAATTTCCAGTATCATCTCTTTTCCTTAAGGTCATCCAGTAGCTGCTTACGCCTTCTTCCTCATTTTCCCCGTAATTTCTATCCTTTTCTCTAACTTTCCTTCAATCATTTCACGAAGGTATCATTATTTGTCAACATACTCCCGAAAGACGTTCATGCATTTTTCCCAGTTTCGTACGAGTTTTAAACTTCCGTCGCGCGAACAGATTAAGCGCTTGCATTCGCAAATATTCACGAATATTTATTTCTAGTTTCTCTTTACTGTGGAATTGACTCAGCACCCCAAACAATATGGCGGTTTGTCCACGCGATCCCGATGAAATGTCCACAAAGATCTCCTGTCAGACTCGCTTTGCGTGGGGTTCCATTTCCCTACTGAAGAATCACACGTTGCAACACCGTGTCTGGCAGACTTCCACTAATATCTGGCCGTAAATTTCGTGAGATGGATTTATTTGTTTCGCCCAAACCAATCACATCACTCTGCAGTCATTTGGCGGGACCAAATTTCCAACGCCATTTCCAATGACTATCCACATATACCATTAACCCTTTAAAGACGAAACGTAATCTGCTATATATAAAGACTGTGCGTACCGCGCAGTAAACACTTTCAACCTCGGTTCTAAAAAACGAATGAGTTGCTGATGTTTACGGCAAAAGTTGCTGTTTATTCTTAGATCCGTACCAAATACATAAATGCGATTTGAGCACCATGAAGAACTATTTAATGTTGAACCTGGTGGTACGTAAAGTTACCGCTAGGCTTTAAAATGTTAATACACTCTTGATTGGTTGACAGTGTAGCCATCTCCTGCGAGTTCCCCTATCATAAAATACTACCTCCTACCTAAGCATAAAATCTTATAATTAAGGCAAAGTTACACACTAGGGAACCCTGCTTATGGAACATCCTATTAATATACTCTCAAATTTTGGTGTTTTTAGAAAAAAGTTTTTTTTCTGCAGCCCGGAAACTTTATATCAGTCCAGTATTTTTCCTTAAAATAATCCTCATTTTCAAGGTCATTTGTAGATGTTTCAGCTGAAAAGTCAATATCACTTCAATTTCCAGGTTTGTCATTAATTTTCTGCGAAAGTTGAGGGCCGAAATGAACAAATATCTAGGCAAAATATCAGGGGGTGTAGAAAAATACCGGAACACACGCATGGGCTTAAACACGTTCTTTCGTTTGTTTGACGTTTTTTTATTTCAGCACCGGGTGTTGTATTTAAACTTCACCCACGTAGATATCAATTTACCAGGCTAGGTTTAATCCGAAAATTTGGGGTATCCATAAAGTGTTAGGGTAAACTTCTGCAGATAAATTGTGAAAGGTTTTGACGACGGTGTATAATATTGTGTGGTGTTGAGTTTATGGACTTTATCCATCGTCCGAAGAGTAAAATATTAAAAAATATTAAAAAATTAAAATCACAACGTTTCGTAAGCTGGCTCTGCCTCCGTCCTCAGGCGAATGGAGAGGGAGAAGCCCAGCAGAATAGGTGTTCTTCCCTTCTCCCCCTCCATTCACCTGAGGACGGAAGCAGAGCCAGCTTCTGAAATGTTGTGATTTTTATTTTTTAATATTTTTAATATTTTACACTTCGGACGATGGATAAAGTCCATAAACCCATAACCACACCATAAGCTTCTTTCTTTTTTATTTTGATACAGGATATCCCAGTATGTTTTAAACTACGAATTAATAAAAAAACCTCCACCAAAAACAAAGATATATATATATGGCGTAAAAACATGCTTTTACCAACGAGCCACACGTTTCGGCCCAAAAGAGCCATCGCCAGGCTTTGTATAAAACATAACAAGATAAGCAATTACGTATCACTTAACACCGTGGCGCGTTCGCGGAACAGTTTTGCAGTGGAAACAAAACAATGCATTATAGGTATCTATTGTTCAGCTACATGTCTCTGTCAGCTATATAAAAATATTTATTGTTGCACAGCAATGCTCTTATGGTAAATTTATATCACCGGCAAAAATGCAACTTATACGTACCAGTTTTTGAAATAGATTGTGTACCAACAAATTTTCACTCTTTCCACACGTTACATAAAAACGCTGCGTTCAAACAAGAAAAAAATGTTTGTTTGCTCATGGCCTTCTTTAGAGGTACAATCTGGCTAAACATGACAGGTAATGACAGGTAAGTCGTTGCGCAGTTTCTCATTTTTTGTAACTTTTGCCGTAAAACATTTTACGAGATCAGAAAGAATTAATCAATAATGAAACAATAAGTATTAAATATTACCAGTGTGTCTGTATCGTTGCCTTAGTTATCCGGCATGCAAAGCGCTTCGTTTCTATGCAGCATTATATTGTCACGGGTCGCTGTTTCGCTGTACCATATTTTTCCATATTATCTCAAAAACGGAATGATTTTCGGAAAATAATTATTGGAAATAAAACGTATGGCTTATTTTCTCTACAAATTTTGCCTGAAACATTTCTCATTCTAACAAAAATTCAGGGAGATACTTTAAATTTACGTAGATCTTCATGTAAAGTATCCGTTATTCTTGTAACATTTTAATGAAACTTTAATTTTCTCGACGCGTTTTTAAAAAATCCTCAAATATCATCTTTCATGAAAATCCCTCCAGCAGAAACCGAGTTGTTCCATGCGGAAAGACAAACGGACCGACGGAAGACAGACGGACTGATGCGACGAAGCTAAGAGTCGCGTCCTAAAACGCCTGACGACGGCCGTCTTGGGCGATACAGTACATTAACCCTTTAAAGACGAAGCGTATCTGTTTTATATAAGGACTCAGTGCGTACCGCGCTGTAAACACTCTCCACTGCGGTTATAAAAACCAGTCTCTTAATGTTTTATAAGGCAAAAGTTGCTGTTTGTTCTGAGATCCATACAAAACACATAAACGCAATGGGGGCACCACGTAGAATTTTTTAATGTTAAACCTGGCCGTATATAAAGTTACCGCTAGTCTTTAAACGGTTAATGATAACAGCATATTGTTTCACAGTAACTACTCTTGTGTTGGAATAAGGTTTTTGTTAATTAAATTACCTTCACTTTACATTACAGCTACGAGTTTTGGTTGACACTGAACACACGACCAATATTGCATGGGTAATACGCAGCGAAATGGAAGAAAGATATTCTGCATTACCAAGCAAACTTTAGCGCTTATGCTGATCAAGTATAAATCTTGACCGTTAAACGGACAATCCACAGGGACATATCTCATTGTTATCCTCAGATATTCCAAAACAGATTTTGCGATAATGTGTCAGATTAGGTGACGATATCTTCCTTACTCATACTTTACCGTTCAGTCTTCAGTAGGGGAGACCGGGTTTAGTTGGCACACTTTTCACTTCTTAATTTTTTACAATTTTCATACAAATGATACAAAAAAGAAAATGGTACTGGTGGCACGTGTCATTCTTAGACTATGCAAGAAAATATAATGAAGAAGTTATATCAACAACTAATCCAAGAAAAATGAACTTCTTCTAACCTCTGCACGTGTGCCAACTTGCCCCATATATCGGGTAGGTTGGCACATATGATGGGGTAGGTAGGCACATAGTAGAGCCTGATTTATTATTATTGTCAAAAATATTCCAGGGCAGCGTGAATGATGCTAAAATATTTAACTGTTAACAACATAATGAAACTGATTTACAGTCCGTACAAAACTAAGGACAAACATTACAAATTACATTGGAAAATGAAAAGTGGTACAGATATATATGTCCACAAAACTGCAGAAATTTTCATCTGATACATCCGACTTGCAGTTGGGACAAATATATCCCCAGGAAACGCCAGAAGTTCATTTTTCATGGGCCCACATTTGGCACTGGGTGCGTTGAACCCATATTTCCCCCGCTACACTATTGCAGTATGTGTCCATGGAAACCAAACAAAATGTTTCCCCACCATTTTCGTCTGAGCAGTCTGAATTTTCCTCACTATTTTCCTCTTCTTCTTAGAACCTATTTCAGGGTTACCAAAAGGCGCCTCTTGCTTCACTTCTGATGTTCTTTTTCCTTTTGTCACTTGTCTCAATTTCCGCGCATCTCGGAAGGCTGCTTTCACCGGCGTATCAGTCAGGATTGCTATACATCTTTTGTTTCTAGTAGCGTTTGCTTTTAGGAAAAGTACGGACAAGTTCAGGAGTCAAGGACGTGCTTGATTTGTTTTGGCATGTGTTCTTTTGGAAGGACCTGCTTCGGGAGAATGAATTCTTGAAGGGTCTGGTCCTGCAGACCCTTCAGGTTTAATGTTTCCGTTGCTGCGGCTCGATGCTGCAGTGTCTGTGGCTGGAGCTGGTCTGTCTTACATAGGAGAACAGAAACTCCTCATCAACAAAGATATCTCTGCTGTAGGGAAAAATTCCAGTGGCCAGGTATCCAGCCTCGATATTTGCAGGAGTAGCTGTAAAGTTGAGAGACATGTTGATAATTTCAGGTCAATCGCAAATCGTCATCGTTTTTCCTGCGTGGTTTGTGATCCATGCTTCACATGCACGACTGACATAGGTTTAGTGACCAACAGACACTCCCATCAAGGCGCTGCCGCTTGTGACTAAAATGAGGTGGGAAGGAGAGAACTGTCACACCGTCTTCCTTACAGCAATCGAGTGCAACATGTGACAAATGCGAATCATGACTCTCCAAAGGAGAACTACTGGTCGTTCTCTTTAAGTTTTCACATGGGGATAAAAAATGTTTCACAGACTTCACAAATAATTCCGCCTGCATCCACCCAGGACGACTACCATCACCTTGAATCTCTGCAGGAACACCATTCAAGAAATGGGCACGAAATTTCACCCTAGGGGAAATAGAACATGGCGGCACTGTGTTTCCTGCCGCTGAAACGTCCGGGGCTGAAGTTGCTAATTTTCCAGGTTCAGCGGACATCAGTGTCTCTATGTATTTGCAACCACGGCGCGCAATAACTCTGTCATATATCTGCACCGCTTTTATACCCGTTTCGTCCATGTTCCATATGTCGCCCGAACCAAGCCGCAGACGACCAAACACTTCTTTCAGATTTATAAAAGAAAAGCATTAACATCAGTCTTGTTAAGCTCTGCTGATGCTTGTTGCCTCAGGTTTGTGCAGTGAATCAGTCTTACGCCTTTTCAAGGACTTCGAAAACCATTCTGTGCCTGCCATTTTTGTATCCCTCCAACCTTCGAGGATATTTACATTTAAAGCCATCACGTACTCAAAAGAAAACTTTCTCACCTCCCTTGCAGACAAGCCATAGTAGATGTCTGAGGCCATTTACAATGATTTCTCTGAGTTTTCTTAATCACCATCAGTGAACAAACGCGCAGAAATTACACTTATCCTATTTTTAAAAATTCACCTTTTAAAGCCTAGCGGTAACTTTACGTACCACCAGTTTTAACATTAAAAAATTCTACGTGGTGCCCACATTGCGTTTATGTGTTTTGTACGGATCTCAGAACAAACAGCAACTTTTGCCTTATAAAACATTAAGAGATTGGTTTTTATAACCGCAGTGGAGAGCGTTTACAGCGCCGTACGCACTGAGTCCTTATATAAAACAGATACGCTTCGTCTTTAAAGGGTTAATGAGAAATACGGTGAAAGATATAAGAACATTTTACTTTATGTAGCAACCTATTTATCAAAAATAAAACTACGGAGCACTTTTGATTTATTTCCCTGTTCATTTATACCATACAGCAGAAGCACACGTGAACTCAACTGGCGAGTTTTCTTGTACTCAGTACTGAAGGTCGGATTCTGTGAAATTCCGTATATCTTCAAAAGCTCTACTGCAGTATGTCGTTGGAGAGAAAAACGGGATTCCAAAATCTCTTGCTAGCTTCTGATCGACCTATTTTCTATTCTGGCTGCCCTAACGGCTCGAAGAACTGTATCTGGGGCAATGTTTCCCATTTCAGATTTCCTTTTGCACGATCTTGGCATAATTATATTTCCTTAAACAACATTGAAATGATGAAAGTAATAAGAAGCGTACAGAATACTGCACTGTTGACTGCGGAGTAAGGTGGCACGGTGAGCCAACTTGCCCCATAGCAAGTGTGCCAACTAGACCCAACACGAACTTCCAGTTTTGAGGTTTGTTTCCTCTGAGATTAAATGCACAAGGAACGCTCTTATTTCTCAGTCATATTGCCACACATATACTACGTAACTACACGCTTTTAGTTCAGATAAATCCCTAGCAGCCTTCTCAATAATACGGAATTACCAAACTCTAGTAAAATTACTCGGCGTTGTGCAAAACACGTAAATTGAAATTTTGCTTCCGATACAGCTGTCAGCACATTGCCAACTAACTTCCCTCCAATGAAAGATGTAGCTCTTCATACTGCCCCACAGGTGCTGCGCTCTTACAATGGAGAGGCGAGATATTAACGTTGTGCCAACTTACCCGTGTAGCCAACTAAACCCGGTCTCCCCTACCCACCCTAAAAACCTGAAGCTACGGATGGTCTCAC
Organism: Coptotermes formosanus; assembly: GCA_013340265.1. Taxonomy (NCBI): domain Eukaryota; kingdom Metazoa; phylum Arthropoda; class Insecta; order Blattodea; family Rhinotermitidae; genus Coptotermes; species Coptotermes formosanus. The sequence continues at coordinate 1,580,993 of BLKM01000821.1, forward strand.
TTGACGACAGTAACTTAAATAACAACAACTAATATGGAGAGCTTATTAACCGCTTTGATTCACGTAACGAAAATTCATCAGTTACATGGGTTTATACAGCGTCTAGTGGAAGTGTTTTAAGTGTGTTGTTTAACGACGCTATCAGTTCCTAGTCCTTCCCTCTTCTACCTGCTTGTTCACAGCAGGTGTAGAGGGTTTTTATTTTCACTTGGTCACACTCAGACACACACCATAGTTGGTTGGACTCCTCTGGATGAGGGATCGGCCCGTCGCAGAGACCTCTACCTGACAACACAAACACTGTACAAGAGAAAAAAAATCCATGCCCCCGATGGGATTCGAACCCACGATCCCAGAAAGCGCTCGGCCGCAGACCTACACCTTAGACCGCGTGGCCATTGGGGTCGGCCGCTCTCAGTTACTAAGATTTGATAGAGTCGGTGACAAATTAAATATGTGTACAGCACCAGTGGAATGATACTGACTAAGCACGATACTAGCACTCGGAGGCAAACCTGTCACAGTGTCACATTGTCCACTACATATTACATACGGATTGCCTGGGATCGAAATAAGGCCTGAGCCTGGCCTGGTGACATACCGGTAACTAACCATATGAACCATGGCACAATGTTCTAGTAACTAGAATCTAGTTTAACCCTTTAAAGACGAAGCGTGTCTGTTTTATATAAGGACTCAGTGCGTACCGCGCTGTAAACACTCTCCACTTCGGTTATAAAAACCAATCTCTTAATGTTTTATAAGGCAAAAGTTGCTGTTTGTTCTGAGATCCGTACAAAACACATAAACGCAATGTGGGCATCACGTAGAATTTTTTAATGTTAAACCTAGTCGTATGTAAAGTTACCACTAGGCTTCAAAAGTTAAAGAGAATTGTGGATTACGGTCTAGTGAAGGAGAAATGTCAATGATAACAGAAATTAGTGGTGCCCTATTTAGTACTCTGTCTTGTTTAGACTGGGATAACGCAGACGGTGTTAACTACTCCCTACAGTGTGCACGGTGCGGGTTTCAAACCCCGGTGGAGCAGAAATTTTCTCTTCTCCGCACCCTTCTAGACCGGCCCTGAGGCCCATGCAGCTGCCTATACAATAGCACCGTAGCCGTTTTACGGGGTAAAGCAAATGGGGTTTGGCGTTGACCATCCACCCCAATTTAGAGCCGAAATTAAGAAGAAGTACATTTATACCCCTACTCCCCCACTGCGTCTTCGTGAAATATTGTTGGGGGACCTTACGTTTACCTTGTCTCCACTGAATGAGAATCCCAAAAACCTTCAGTAAACAGGACCAAATTAGATGTAAGAAGGCCAGTGGCGACACCGCAACATTAGTTGACTTGTTACTGGGGTTACTGATGTTTCACTACCGTACTGTGCAATGCAACATATAAATACGCAATTCTGAATATTATACAGGTGAGTGTAATTACATAAACTATTCAGCTCTAACCCTCTAAAGACGGAACGTATCTGTTTTATATAAGGACTCAGTGCGTACCGCGCTGTAAACACTCTCCACTTCGGTTATAAAAACCAGTCTCTTAATGTTTTATAAGGCAAAAGGTGCTGTTTGTTCTGAGATCCGTACAAAACACATAAACGCAATGTGGGCACCACGTAGAATTTTTTAATGTTAAACCTAGTCGTATGTAAAGTTACCACTAGGCTTTGAAAGGTTAATTTAAGAAAATAAAATTTAAAAATGCAAAGTTATTAGTTAGGGTGTGTCACTAGTTGACATTAACAGCAAACAGGTAAAAGAGTGCTTCAATATATATATATATATATATATATATATATATATCAGTGAGCTTAGACTAGATAAGCAATGTACGTGTAACGTAGCTAATGTTTAGGCACGTTCATACCTCTGCATCCTAGACTCTCTTCATATGATCACACAATTTAATCCACTGTGTTTACATATTTAGACCACGTCGAAAGCTGAGGCGTAGATGGGAGTATAATATTAAAATGGATATCTAAGAAGTGGGAAGGGGACATTCACTGGATTGATCTGGCTCAGGATAGGGACAGCTGACAGGCTCTTTTAAGTGCGGTAATTAACATTCCGTTTTCCTAAAATGCGGGGAATTTCTTGACTAGCTGAGGACCTGTTAGCTTCTCAAAAACGACTCTCCTCCATGGAATTAGTTACTTAGTTAGTTAGTTAGTTAGTTAGTTGGTTGGTTGGTTGGTTGGTTGGTTGGTTGGTTGGTTGGTTAGTTGGTTGGTTGGTTGGTTGGTTGGTTGGTTGGTTGGTTGGTTGGTTGGTTGGTTGGTTGGTTGGTTGGTTGGTTGGTTGGTTGGTTCGTTCGTTCGTTAGTTAGTTAGTTAGTTAGTTAGTTAGTTAGTTAGTTAGTTAGTTAGTTAGTTAGTTAGTTAGTTAGTTAGTTAGTTAGTTAGTTAGTTAGTTAGTTAGTTAGTTGCTTGCTTGCTTGCTTGCTTGCTTGCTTGCTTGGTTAGCGTTCACATATTTGTCAGCGTTCACAGTTATACACATCTTAAATGTTATTACAGTTATTATATGTCACATTTCTTTGCATAAACCATATATATATACACATACACTCACAGTAATTGTGTGAAACATATCGGCCGTACATAGGCCCAAACCTGCACCCCGTCTAAATTTCCTTTAATTCATAAATTCAGAAGAAAAGTTTGCACACAATGTGTACGTATATTTAAAAATCAACCCACATAAAAATCTAATATCCCCAGATATAATGATCGAATATCAATTTTTCATGGCACGTCATTATTATCCTTCATCACGAATCGTGTAAGTCGCAGGAAGATACCATGCAGGTGGTACAGATTAGGCCTGCTGTCGGTAGTTATCAATGTCAGTTACTACGAACGGAAAGTGTGTTAACGTTAGTAACCAAATGTGTGTAGCTCTTCACGCAAAGTATGACTTTTTCGATTTAAAAAAATTAATTTTCTCCAGAAAGTTTAATAAAACGACCCAATATAAAATTTCACTAAAATCCGTATAGCGAGATAAGAGTTATCCCATGAAGGCGGAAAGACAAGACAATGCTAAAAGTCGCTTTCCGTCACTCTGCAAACGGCCGTAAAAAGTCAAAGCCTGCTAGCAATCTCTTTATCTGCAAAATGCAGAACATGTCAACAAAACCCGAGAGACGATCGATGTTATGTGCAGAAGCAAGTAACTTGGCTCAAGCTACACTTCGAACTTTGATTATGGAGTACCTCATTCGTAATCTTGAACGGAAAAGTCACTATCCCAACTGATCAGGATGATTTCCTCAGTCGAGGAGAGATGACAAGCTTGGTTAAACTACAGGGTGATCGAAAATTCGCGCAACCCGAAATTTGATTTGTAGTACCAGCTAGGAATAAGTGTAATGACGTTGAATTGGTGGATTAATATGTTGGTATTACTGTGCATAAGCTGTGTAAGGGGAAGTACAGGTCACGTGAGCTCACGCCATCTCAGCAGTGGCTTTAAAACCGTGCGTCTACCGACATGTATTTTGCACAAGCGCGGACCGTGGCCTCCGCGATCTCCGAATCTCTCACGTACAGACTTTTTTGTGGTTTTTTTAAAAATACAACTTGTGCAAAAACAATCCATATTCAGTTGATTAACTAAAACAAAACATCAAAGACAGTATCTTGAATGTTACAACAGAAACTCCACGCAAGGTTGCCAGAAACATGAGGAACAGACTGGATTCCTGCATTGCCGATCACGGTAGACGTCTCCAGCACCTACTCTAGGGCTGTAGTCTAACTTCAATTGTAGAATAAAAATATCACACATATTGAGATATTTATTAATTTATATTTTTTTTTATTTCAGTTGTGTGACTTTTCGATCACCCTGTATAACCTCTTGCTTTTTCCTTATTCCTGAAGAGCCCAAGTTCCAAACAGAACAAACACTCGAGGAAAAGTGCACTTCTTGTAAGGGGCAACATTGCGAGATATGACTGTCGATACAGAAGGGCCTGCCACTCACACAAGTGAATATAGCGCTATTGAATCTGAAACTTCTATATCACTTATCTTCCCTGATATTGAATTATTTCTATGGCACTAAAGCCAACAAGAAAATGTATCGATTTACTTCTAAATCGCAATATAGAGTTGTAAAGAAACACGTAAGGTCGTGCCATGGCTCAGGCGGTTAGCCACCGGCATCCCACCGCGGAGGCCCGGGTTCGACCCCGGGTCAGTCCATATGGGATTTGTGGTGGACAAAGTGGCACTGGGACAGGTTTTTCCCCGAGTTTTTCGGTTTTCCCCTGTCAATTTCATTCCACCGGTGCTCCATTACTAGGAAAAGGACAAAAAATAATAATCATCATCATCATCTTCATCATAGGGTTGCACAATAAGCCTCATGGCTGCGGTGTGTCCGTAGCGTCTGCTGCGGGGCCCTTCACCACTAAAAAAAGAAACACGTAACTGAAAAGAATTACATGCTACTAAATTTTCTTTCACAATATTAGAATTTCTTTTATGATACGTGGTTCAATAATTTTGCTACCTTGAAAATGGAAGCATTATCATACTTAAAAACGATCGTATTTATCTACCGAAATATACAGCGTCACATACCACAGCGCAGTAACTGTCTAGTCACCGTTGTGGAAACTTCAAATTCCACACTACTCTTATTAAAGATGCAGATATTCTGCGCTATTTTTCTTTCCACCGAAAATAACGCGCATGCGCACATATAATAATGTGCAGATTCCTATAAACAGCGTAACCTTGCATCACTACGGACTTAACCTTTTAAAGAAGAAAATCAACATGAATTATAATCAAAAAATTATCTTCGTACCGCGCAGTAAATACATCCCATCTCGGTTATAAGAGCCAGTCGCCTAATGTTGTATGGGAAAATAAATGCCGTTTGTTGTGAGATCCATACAAAACACATAAATATAATTTGTGGGCAGAATGTAGGAATTTGGAAATGTTGAATTTTGTGACACAAATAATTTCAGAACCTATTGCTTTGTAACTAAATCGATATACATGAGAAAGTAACTTAAGTCTCAAAATGTTTTGCTTCGTACCTCATACCTGTGTCCCAGTGTACATACAGTGCAAATAATTTTAGCTGCACGCGGGAGACATTTTTGCAAAAGCCAACACTTACTCATTCTCTCAAAAAGTTCCCTTAAAATTATGGTGAATTCGAGGATCCCTTACCGCATTTAAAAGAAACTGTTACTATAAAAATTTAAACAAATATCTCTCCAAACACAACTAAATTCTATTCATTATATGGACTACATGTTTCGACCTATCGTAGGTCATATTCAGATTCAGAATTGGTCTTTAAAATATACTGAGGAAGATATTTTTTCCTTAATATTGTTTAAAGACCAACTGTGAGCTTCAGGATCACCTGAGATGGGTCGAAACATGTAGTTCTATACAATAAATAAAATTCAATTTTGTTTCGACAGATTCTGATTTAATTTTTTATAATACTAAAACACAAGAGGATGGCGTTCTTTAAAATTTTTACTAATTTCTACAATCAGCACATTCGAATATAGGCCCTAAGTATCTTAATACAAGAACAGGGGCCGGGATAGCGTAGTCAATATGGCGAATTTCTACGTATTCGACGGGAAGCGCATTTAATAGCGCTGTGAGTAAGAATTCTCCTCCAGACCGGCCACGGATCCCACCGAGCCGCTTTAACCACGGGTACCGCGTCTCTTTCCTGCAGTAAAGAGTCCGAGGCGTGATGCTGAACACCACACTCCATCTACCGCTAAGGTTAAGAATGATTGTAGCTAGGTCTATGGTCCCACCTGTGTCTCACGGCATGTTACCGTCTGACCTTTAACTTGATACACAAATATGCCACCATAATCCTCGACTTCATGCTTCCCCCGCGATGCTGATGAAAACTGCGCTATTCTGGGATATAACGCAGCGTCGAGCGGTGAGCCTTTACCGACGTTTCGGGACTTCTTGACCCTTGAATATCGGACCGATATTTTATCCCTAAACGTCGGTAAAGGATTACCACTCGACGCTGCGTTATACTCCAGAACAGCACACTTCTCACGATAATCCCTGTTTTTATCCGAAAATCACAAGATTTCTTTGACTCGTCATTCCACGGAAAACAAACTGGCACCATCTTATGAACAACTCAAGCAAAAAGGAAAACAAAACAAATAAGGCGAGAGACAGAGAGAGAAAAGGTGACAGACGAAACGCACAGATCGATAAAGAAAGAGAAATTATATAGCGAGCAACAAAGAGGGTTGCGGGAGAGAGAAAAGGGACTGGACAAAAATCAAAGAACACGCCTGTGTGCTGGAAGTCAGGAACGCCTTTGTGCACACGTATGCCTGCATACTAGCGGCACGGTGGCTGTACTCACAGATGGCGTTATCCAAAGTGCTGTGCTGCTCAGACAGCGACAAGGGGTCCGTACGTGCTGGTGTCAGTATTTCACGGCTATTCAACACGCCAGTTTTTGTAAGGTTATGTCAAAGACACATTTTTCTTTACATTTCACTTCAAATTATTTAAAACCTGCACAGAATTAAGGTACTCCTTATTCCACTAACCATTTAAAGCCTGAGAGTCATCTAGGTAATATTAAAAAATTAACTTCCTGCCTAAAAGTAAACACTACCCTTTATTACAAAAATCAATTTGTTGATGTTCTTTAGGGAAATAATCGATGTTAGGAAAATTATATTTAATACATACGACCACAACAATAAACTTTATATTGTTACCACTGTGCATTTTGCAGTGTGTACCAGCTAATGCACTTAGTTGGTGCTGTTTTATGTATACACAAACAATAAAGTTCCCGGACTGATACTGTCACGAAAATATGGTTTGCAGCATAACAAAATTTGAGGCGGTTACCTTTACTTCATGTTATGACCGCCCAGGATTAAGCTTTTAAAGCCTAGCGGTAACTTTACATACGACCAGGTTTATCATTAAAAAATTCTACGTGGTGCCCACATTGCGTTTATGTGTTTTGTACGGATCTCAGAACAAACAGCAACTTTTGCGTTATAAAACATTAAGAGATTGGTTTTTATAACCGAAGTGGAGAGTGTTTACAGCGCGGTACGCACTGAGTCCTTATATGAAACAGATACGCTTCGTCTTTAAAGGGTTAAAGAGAAGGAAGCTTTTAGCGCCATCAGTTCTTTCATTGCAACCCCGTGTGTTCTTTTATGGAGCAACGAGCGAAAAACACGTTTCGTTTCAAATTTAAGAAAAGGGTGACAAAACGCATAAAACTATTGAAATTCTTATATGGAATAACGCTCCCTCTCTTGTGAAAGTCCTTGAGTCCTTTTAAGACATTCAAACAGGAACAGGAGGACCTTGAAGAGTCACACAGGAAAGCAGAACTGTCAGCTGCCCAAACTGCAGAAACAGTTACAAAAATTCTTGAAATGTTCACCGGAGAGCGCCGAAGTACCCTGAAACTAATGAAGGACATGCACATACCAACTGGGAGACAAGTCGCCAGATTCTTCATTATGATTAGGAAACTAGGGACAAGTGAGCGAAAATTTTTCCACATTCTCACGAAAGACCGAAAAGATGAGATATTCATAAGGTGTGAAGATTTCATCCAAAATTATCAAAACAACCCACACTTTTACAACCGAATTTTTACAGGCGACGGGTCTTGGGTGTTTCGGCATGATCCTGAAATAAACTTTCAGAGCGTCGACTGGAGAACAGAATCATCAACGAGGCCCAAAATATTTCGCTTTCAAAACTACAGGAGCCAAAGGTCATTAATCACTATTTTTTTTTTTTGCATAACTGATTGTGACTGACAGAATTTTCACCTGAAGAAAAAACAGTGAACAGTGAGTTCTACGTGCAAGTGTTTGAAAGCTGATCGAAATTGCTGTAGAGGTCGAGGTCGCAATTTAGAGAGAAAGGCATTTGATTTCTTTTGCACGTCAACCCGGTACCCATTCTGACATGATGGTGAATGTCTTCCCAGCGAAAAGCGGTTGGGTGAAAATCAGCCATCGACATCACTCGCATAAAATCCATCTAGCTGTTTTCTTTTCCTCAATATAAATATCGCCCTCAAAGAAGAATATTCCTGAATGCCAAGGATATTAAGGACAGGGCACTACCCTTGCTGCTTGCAGCCCCTTTGGACGCCTTCGGTGATATTACCGCACCTTCTATAAATATTCAGAAAGTGTTTTCCCCTCAAAGGAGACTACGTTGAAGGAAAATAAAACAATTTTCCCCCCAAATGTATCTGTTCTTACAGATAGGGTTCCGAAACTTTATTGTTTGACAACGTAAATACATTTTTTGAAATGTAATCAAAGATTTTGGATGTTTACTTCGATATCATGTAAACCCTTAATGCACCAATAGAAACAGAATATGTAATTCGGCTTGGTTTCGACAAAATTATTTAAACCGACGTTTCGAAAATTCTGTATTTTTTTGTTCCGTGACATAAGTCTCAAGGCACAAATACTAATAGAGTCGAACTCGGTTATAACGTTATGAACAGGACTGAACACTTTGTGTCGTTATAAACGAGCGTTATTATAACCGAGTAGTGTAATGTTGTGGTTAACAGTGAGGAATTAATTGGTACCACAGAATATCTGACGCTATAGGCGAGGTGTCGTATAAACCGATGTCGTTATAACGGGGATTAGACTGTCCTTTCTGAGCGCCCTAATACCTTTATATACTTCATCCTCTCGACAAGTGAATAAACTCCGACAACAGGCCATAATGCTTCTCCCGTCATGTAAACCAGCGCTACGTTAATTTTGCCCGGCATTTATGTTACTCATTTCCTTCTTTCACAAAATTTTGTTCATATTTAGAAAACAGTTCAATTCTCTGCGCTAGTCAAATTATGTGTTTTCTGCACCTTCTAATCACAGTCCAAAAAGCGAAATTCCCGAGTATGTAGATATTTGCACATGAGGTCTTTCACATTTGTTTACTCATCACCAAATATTATTCGGGTAATCAAATCGAGAAGACTGAGATGGGCGGGGCATGTGGCACGTATGGGGGAGGAGAGAGGTGCATACCGGATTTTGGTGGGGAGACCCGAGGGAAGGCGACCACTTGGGAGACCCAGGCGTAGATGGGAGGATAATATTAAGATGGATATTCGGGAAGTGGGATGGGACGACAGGAACTGGATTGAGCTGGCTCAGGATAGGGACAGGTGGCGGGCTCTTGTGAATGCGGTAATGAACCTCCGGGTTCCATAAAATGCGGGGAATTTCTTGACTAGCTGAGAAACTGTTAGCTTCTCAAGAAGGCCTCTGCTCCATGGAGTTAGTTAGTTAGTTAGTTAGTTAGTTAGTTAGTTAGTTAGTTAGTTAGTTAGTTAGTTAGTCTTGTTTTACTTTTTGAAGACAGGACAATGTAAGTAAAGTTTATGCCAACGTTAAATTTGTGAATATAAACTCAAAATTTCATATATTCTCCAAGCGTATTGCTTCCTAGTTACAAGCTATGCTTCACACATGTTGTGCAAGAATTTGGTTTCTATTTCTGTAAAGAAACTCACGTACCTAGATCTAATACTTCATTAGTTATCACCGTCAAAATTAAGGCGGAAGAATTCTTATGATCGCCATGCCGTTACATTTTACGGAAAAAAAATACATTATGATATGTTTTGCCGTTTTTAATATGCTATATTGCATAAAATCTGACCTTGTATACACAAGCTTTTTAAACATGTAAATATATACCCTAGGAATAACATTCCAGACCAAAGACAGACGCAACTTTGGTCAGAGAAGGCCCTCGAACACATTGCGGCAAGCAAATTTAACAACTACCCTGACATATAGTTATCGGGCGGTGGGGGAGGGGGGGGGGAGTCCGACAACAAGGCGAGCTGGCTAATTGATGGTGAACTGTCAGATTAATCTTACCCTGGCTGACCTTCTCTCCATTTGCGTGCCAAACCACGCTCTGTTATGTTGACGTAGTGTCCCGAGTTCTAACTTATTTCATAAACGGGTTTTTTTAACTCGGTATGATTTAAGGAAATGAGCGATAAGTAAACGTCACTTTGTTCGTGGAGTTGATGAAAACCACCAGTGAAACTTTCAATTTATACGAGGTGTGTGCAGAAGACGGCAGTCTCAGAAATGCCTTCAGTTATGCTTCGGGTCTGGAAGGACCGTATGGAGCATTATGTAGCTTCCGATGGGAAATTCTTTCGACGGGGTAACACAGTTACGTCACTAACAAATAATCTATACGAAAACATTCCCCATGTGTGATATCCAAATACGATATATGCTGCAGCAAAATAACTTCGAATTTCATCATTTATAGATGCGTTCTTTAAACAAAGGGAGGGCACTAAAAACCCTATGCCAAGGCCATCTGTCGCTTTTACTGCGTGTTTTTTTTAATTTGGATTTCGATTACCTGCCAATAATTGAGCACTTGAAAGCTCTCTGTAGAATTTAATTCTGGCTCCTGTCGCTTGAATATAACACCCAAATCGACGTGGAAAATTTTTATTAAAAAAATTCTCACTTAACTTACACACCAAGTGTGTGTGTACGTGCGTGCGTGTAGATACGCACGCACGCACATAACCACTCATTATGATCTAACACTTCATTTGAAAGAATTTTCCAGGAGACAAATATTTATTGCCGCACGGTGTAAGGTGTAGGTCTGTGGCAGTTCGCTTCCTGGAACTGCGGGTTCGAATCACGCCAGGAGCATGGATGTCTGTCTCTTGTAATTGTTGTGTGTTGTCAGGTAGAGGTCTCTCTGCGACGGGCCGATCCCTCGTCCAGAGGAGTCCTACCGAGTGTGTATGTGTCCTTGAGCGTCATCAAGTGCAACTACAACCCTCTACACCTACTGTGAGTAGGTACAAGTGGTTGGACTAAAAAAATATATATTCAATGGGCCAGTCCCAGTGGCTGCGCGGTCTAAGACGTAGGTCTGCGAGCGCTCCATTGCTGGGATGGCGGGCTCGAATCCCGCCGGAGGCATGAATATTCGTTTCTTTTATTTGTTGTGTGTTGTACAGGTAGACGCCTCTGCGATGGGCCGATCCCTCGTCCAGAGGAGCCCTACCGAGTGTGTATTTCTGAGTGTGATCTAAACGCCTCAACAATGCGGTGGCTTAGGCCCGATTTGGGCTGTTGTGCCACAGAAATAGAATACAGTCGAACCCGGTTTTAACGACATCGGTTTATGCGACACCTCGCCTATAACGTCAGATATTCTGTGGTACCGATTAATTCGTCACTGTTAACCGTAACATTATACACCTCGCTTTAACAACACTCGCTTATAGCGACAAAAATATTCAGTCTCTTTCATGACGTTATAACCGAGTTCGACTGCATTTATTGGAATTAATGGGAAACAAAATATTGTCCTATGCAGCGTGATATCTTCGGTGTGATTAGCTTTGCGTTAATAGTATTGGCCGATCCCAGCGGCCGCGCGGTCTAAGGCGTAGTTCTGCGGGCCAGCGCTTGCTGGGATCGTGGGTTCGAATCCCACCGGGGGGAATGGATTTTTTTTCTCTTGTACAGTGTTTGTGTTGTCAGGTAGAGGTCTCTGCGATGGGCCGATCCCTCGTCCAGAGGAGTCCTACCGACTGTGGTGTGTGTCTGAGTGTGATCAAGTGAAAATAAACGACCTCGACACCTACTGTGAGTAGGTAGAAGAGGGAAGGACTGCGAAACGAAACAATAGTATTGTACAATAATAAAAAAATAACATTATGCCTTGCGGTGCAGATGTAGCCCCCGCAGACTCCGCGGTGTGGACGAGCCCCATGGAACACAGTCTTGATTATAATTACTTGGTAAGAAAGAATATTTATTTCACAGAATAGAGTGAGATATAACGCATAGAAATTAATTATTTTAGTGGGCATGCGCGTATAGATCAACTTTTTAAAGCCTAGCGGTAACTTTACATACCACCAGGTTTAACATTAAAAAATTCTACGTGGTGCCCACATTGCGTTTATGTGTTTTGTACGGATCTCAGAACAAACAGCAACTTTTGCCTTATAAAACATTACGAGACTGGTTTTTATAACCGAAGTGGGGAGTGTTTACAGCGCGGTACGCACTGAGTCCTTATATAAAACAGATACGCTTCGTCTTTAAAGGGTTAATCGCCCTCTGTATGTAAATATTACGTACTTTAATACAGAAACATAAAAGTATGTGTGAATATATCAATACGGAAAACGCGATGCTTAATTAGTGATATTTTAAGACATAATTCTCATTAGAGTCCTAGGTGACAATGAATTCGTTTATTCATAAGCATTTCCAGAATGAAGACCTCGTGTATAAAGCGATGACAGGCTTAATGCATGTGATGACAGGCTTAATTACAATATCAGGCACAGAGAATGAAAGTGTTCTAACGCATTAGTATAGTTCCGTACACGATATAATTGAAATGTTACTGTCGATACGTTAAAATCGATATTTTACTGTTCTTTCCCAGACAACACAAAGTGTTATGGCTTCCAACTTAGGTCAAGAAAATTTTGTGGCGTTTTCATTTTCGCGCAATATCTTCTACTTTACTACCTGCCACATATTTACATTTGGTGACACGTTGCGAACTGAAATCACACAAAGGGGGACATAACTGATACACACACTACACTACACTGCACTGCACCACACTACAACAGAAGCTGTGACCTCATGCGAGAAAGGTTTAGAAGATGTATGAGGAAATATTTTCTTTGAAGACTTAAGCCACTCCTGATACCCTGAAGGAGGCACTGCGTATCGACACTAACGTGAGAACTGACTCGGGCAGGAAAATCAAATTCCGTTAAGCACGGCAAATATACAACGCATTAGCTTTTTAAAGCCTAGCGGTAACTTTACATACCACCAGGTTTAACATTAAAAAATTCTATGTGGTGGCCACATTGCGTTTATGTGTTTTGTACGGATCTCAGAACAAACAGCAACTTTTGCGTTATAAAACATTAAGAGACTGGTTTTTATAACCGAAGTGGAGAGTGTTCACAGCGCGGTACGCACTGAGTCCTTATATAAAACATATACGCTTCGTCTTTAAAGGGTTAATGCCACTTCACTGCAGCGCAGTCTACACAAATTATGGCACATCCATGTCTATAAATTCAAATCTACATAAATATCGAAAGATACTCGGTACAGATATTATTAGAGTACTTTTGAAGAACGACAGTTTTGAGAACTGCGCTGTTCTGGGATATTAGGCAGCGATGAGTGGTAGTTATGTACCGACGTTTCGGAACAACCTATCGTCCCCATCTTCAAACGTCAGAAAGTCCGCGAAGAAAGCTTTCTTCTTTGACTTCTTGAACCTTGAAAATGGTATCGATAGGCTGTTCCGAAACGTCGGAACATAACTACCTTTCGACGCTGCCTAATATCCCAGAAAAGTGCAGATATCATCTACAGCGCGGCAGAAGCCTGAAACGAAAAACGAGTTTTCAACAAAAATCAGTTAAATTGACACGAAGTAACGGTGTATCCGACGCTGGTTGCAAAAAGGTTGATTTTGACAAACAGAACCGTAGTTTATATGAGGTTATCTCTCATTTTAAACCGATAATAGTACTATGTCACTTGATCCGGATTTTATACGCTGTCTGTGATTTAAGACGTAATTCTGAAACTTACTGCTTTGCAGAAACAGTGAATATATAGAAAGGGGAAGTTATTTTATGGCGTCCTAAAGTGGCCAAAAAAGCTTCACCTTTTGTGTTTGCCTGAAGTGGGATTCGTAGACACTATCCCAAAACATAGATTTCGTATGCTGTAATTTGAACTACAGACAATGACTAAAGTTAACTAAACTGCCGTAACATAGATAATAAAACGTACAAAAAGAGTAATGTTATCCCTTTCGACACCATAAAGTTATATGGGAGAGTGGATTTATAGCTCCAATCATTCTTAAACTTGACAATGGGCGAAGGTGAGTGATCCTATTCATTCCCTAGCCGCCTCATCCCCCGATAAAGAGATCCCAGTGCCTATTAACCTTTTAAAGCCTAGCGGTAACTTTGCGTACCACCAGGTTTAACATTAAAAAATTCTACGTGGTGCTCACATTGCGTTTATGTGTTTTGTACGGATCTCAGAACAAACAGCAACTTTTGCCTTATAAAACATTAAGAGATTGGTTTTTATAACCGAAGTGAAGAGTGTTTACAGCGCGGTACGCACTGAGTCCTTATATAAAACAGATACGTTTCGTCTTTAAAGGGTTAAATACGAGACTGTGTGGACGCCAGAGCTGGTCTTTTACCCCTCCCAGGATGGAAAAGTTGGACCTTGCAGCCCATAGCCTAGTCACTGCACTGAGTACGCTATCCCTGCTATATAACAACAAGAACAACAACAACAACAACTGCATAGGGCAGAGTCCTTCTTGAGAAGCTAACAGGTCCTCAGCTAGTCAAGAAATTCCCAGCATTTTACGTAACCCGAAGGTTCATTACCTCATTCACAACAGCCCACCACCTGTCCCTATCCTGAGCCAGATCAATCCAGTCCATGCCCCCATCCCACTTCTTGAACATCCATTTTAATGTCATCTTCCCATCTATGCCTGGGTCTTCCAAGAATAACAATAATAATGGTAATGATAATACTAAAAATAACAATAATAATGGTAATAATAATGCTAAAATAACAATAATAATGGTAATGATAATAGTAAAAATAACAATAGTACACTCATCCCTCCCTTTTCCCCGTTTCGTCCTTCGCGGGGTCGCCTCAAGAATAAAATTACATCAGTCGGATCTTTCAATGGACAGAAGTATCGGAATTTTTCGAAAACTCGAACACGTCTTCGCTTCATAACGCATATTGTTCAAGGAACTGAAGAGCAAAAAGCAAATCCCACCACAGTGTTTCTGCAAGGAAAGGCACAATCATAACAAAAACTAAAATATCGTTTTTGGCCGGGAAGGGTGGGGGTGTCTTGGAACCTAAATCCAGCGAACAGCGAGGAAAAGTGTAGGATTTCTCTCTTTCTCACATCGAGTATACTATTCGTGATGTTATTCAGAGTCTTTACACACTACAGCGCAATGTGCTCTGCTCTGCTTCGGGGGAACATGTTACCTCCATCTTCAGTGACTGAATCTGTTTCAGGTAGGTGCCGACGTCAAGACAATTAGGCGGCTACCTGACCCGAATCCAGTCACCATAAAGACAGAGGCAACACATGCTCTGAAAAGTCGTAATAAATGCTTTATAGTAAACAGTGCAAAAACTAATAATACAGTAATAATAATAGTAATAATAATAATAAACAGGTATTTATTAAAGTGCAGGTTTAACAGCACAAGACCCTGTTATAAATCCAGCATAAAAGCAGACATAAAACACAAAAACAGTACAAATACACAGAAACAAGACACTAAACAGACAAAAAATATTGAATAAAAAGTAATATAAAAGAAGCACTGGGGCAAAAATCCCTATACCCTGAAAACGCATAGATAAGTTTATATAAAATATCGCCAGACTAGTGCAGAATCTGTTTTAAAAAGATAATGTGTTTGCTAAAGGTATCGACGTCTTTGCACGCACATGATTAGCAGCCGAAACACGTCTAGCACACGGACAGTCTTTACAAGTGACAGTAAAAATAGAGGAGTTTCTAAAATAACAAGGAATAATAATAATAATAATAATAATAATAATAATAATAAAGTGTTTTCTTAAAATTGTAGAAATATATAACAGTATTACCCGCCAAACTATGCATATATATATATATATAAGCACGTGTATATATATTTGTATTTATATATGTACTCTTATATAAGATACTTATGTCCGAAGTGCCATACCCTAGCCAGTACGTGTAACCATATCGAGCCACGAGCCCGTTACTTAAATCTCAGGACTATGGCAGGTTCTCATCCTGAAAGTTAGACAGCTACAACAGCATGACAGTTATATAAAATGTTCTAACATCCTCTTTCTCTGCTTCTCTCACAGCTGTCTGAAGCAGACTGATCAAATATTCCGGCTTCCTATCGTATTCTTGGTTTCCTACTATTCTAGTTATTTTCTGGGCGAACGTTTATTTAAAATTAAGTAACTCTAAGATTTCAGTTCTACGTGTATCCTTTAGCAACATTGAAATACTAGCAAGAATATCAACAGATCTTTTCTCAAATTAACCCTTTAAAGCCGAAGCGTATCTGTTTTATATAAGGACTCAGTGCGTACCGCGCTGTAAACACTCTCCACTTCGGTTACAAAAACCAGTCTCTTAATGTTTTATAAGGCAAAAGTTGCTGTTTCTTCTGAGATCCGTACAAAACATATAAACGCAATGTGGGCACCACGTAGAATTTTTTAATGTTAAACCTGGTCTACGTAAAGTTATATATATACATATATATATAACACTATGTCATTTACTCTAAGGTTGTGCCAATATACTACATGTTTCGGCTCGGCCAAGCCATCATCAGGTATATGTATAAATGTTAAAACTCAGATCCTGAACTACATAACACAAAAAGCGTAAAAACAGTATAAAAACAGTATAAAAACAGTGAACTGGTGAAGTTTCACTAATACTTTTATACCATTTGACGCTACTTTATGTTACATGGTTAAGTATCTGAGTTTTAACGTTTATACATGTACCTGATAATGGCTCTACCGAGCCGAAACATGTAGTGTATTGGCACAATCTTAGAGCAAATTACATCGTCTGCAAAATATATATGTATACATATATATATATATATATATACTGTGGTGTGCCTGAGTGCGTTTATCATTACTAGCATTGCTACAACGTGTTAAAAGGATGGAACACTCACAAACACCCAGTTTGGACTGGATTACAAACAAAAAGGAAAAAGCAACATAGGTCGACGAAAAACAGGAAGGACAGATCTACAGCATCTTCAAGACTGAGTTTGCACAGGACAGGACCCGGGTGTCCTACATCTGTTCACGTTCAAGATTATTATTATTATTATTATTATTATTCCACAAATACGCCAATATATGCCATGGTGTTTACTAAAGCGTCTTCGTCTCCTAAATCTAACTATACACAATAATTCATAGCGCAGCAAGGCCTGTAAAATTTAAAATCCTTTAAAAGCTAGATCTGAGTTCTAACTTCACATCTTGGGCCGAAATATTTAGTGTCATTTTCTGTCGTTTTTCACATTTATAAATTTTCAATGTAGGAATACCAAGAGTGTAAAATATTTCTTGGCATCCATTTTGTAGGATTTCGTATTTGTATCACACAGTAACAGTACTAAGACTTGAAAGCGAAATTTTATATACGTAAATATAAAACCATGAGCGGTCCACATCGTCAAGGTCTGCGGGTCACGTGCTGGACAGAACTGGAATAGCCGAATAGAAATGCTCATATTACATCCTTTAGTGATGGCTCATAGTGCAGTTCCACATGATAGCATTGCAGCGTTTGGAGCATAGCGTGTTCGAGTGCACTCAGAGACGCAACGCACCCTTGCCTCAACAAAAACACACGCACACACACACACAGCTGCCTACACAGATATACGCAACACAACGCATAATCCAAACATTCTACCCTAGTCTGACGAGTGTAACTATATACTGCCTGAAATAAGATCCACCGCAGAGCAGAATGTCGTTAAGTTCGAGTTGATTGGAAACAAGATTTCCTCGAATCACCGAAAGCTAGGTCAACATGGATTACCACAATTAATACATCAACCAACTTACGCACTTAATAAAATACATTCAGAAGCAAGTATAAAACTCCTACATGTTTCGGCACCCCGGTGCCAAAACATGTAGGAGTTTCAGCGAAATTTAACCTTTTAAAGCCTAGCGGTAACTTTACATACGACCACGTTTAACATTAAAAAATTCTACGTGGTGCCCACATTGCGTTTATGTGTTTTGTACGGATCTCAGAACAAACAGCAACTTTTGCCTTATAAAATATTAAGAGATTGGTTTTTATAACCGAAGTGGAGAGTGTTTACAGCGTGGTACGTACTGAGTCCTTATATAAAACAGATACACTTCTTCCTTAAAGGGTTACTATTGGGTACTCTCATGAAAATCTGTCGAGAAACACCAAATTTGGTTAAAATCGGTAAAAACACCAGACATTCTACATGAAGACCTAAGCAGATTTTAAGAACTGCAGCCGAACACAACAATTCATTTTTCGGTATAACCTCAACAACATGTTTCAACCCAGCGGGCCATCATCAGGTTGACAGGAATGGAAGATTGAATACATAGTTTAGAATGACAACTGAAATGTCAGTTTGTTACATTTATACATCTCATACATAAAACTTGGTAGACTTGAATAGTGAAAAAGAAATAAGAGAAAGAATCATATCTGGTAAAAAAGCATATTATGCAAACAGATCCATACTCTAGAGTAAATTGGTCTGCAAGAAGTCCAAACTAAAAATATATCGGGCCATCATAAGACCTGTAGTCACGCATGGCTGTGTGAAACTTGAGTCTTGAAAGAAGCCATCAAACAAAAACTATTAGCCTTTGAAAGGAAAATATTAACAGGGCTATTTGGACCCACCAAATAATTAAATGGCACGTGGAGGATCAAAACAAATAGTGAACTCAATAAACTGATTAAAAACCACACTATAATTAACTTTATTAAAGCACAAAGGCTAAGTTGGCTTGGACACATTCACCGAATGGATAGTGACAGAACGATCAAAATAGTTTATAAGTGGAACCAACATCCACGACACCACAAGGCAGACCAAAACTCAGATGGGAAAATGACATAAATAATAATCTAAAAGAAATGAAATTACATAACTGGAGAATATGCATCCAGGATAGAAACAAATGGAAAAGAATAGTTGAGAAGACCAAGACTTTCAAGGCATGAAGTTGTAGCGCCTGATGATGATGATGATGATGATGATGATGATGAAGAAGAAGAAGAAGAAGAAGAAGAAGAGTTGAATAGTTATTGTTTGCAATGTTGAAGATCAGATTTTAAAAAACACAGATCTTAAAATTAAGTTGGTTTTATTGTTGCCTGTGACATCAATTCACCACAAAAACATTTTTGTGCAAAGTTCAATATTTGTATATATATTTATTGGTAACATGTATTTCGGCAATACACACAGAACGCATTATTGCAATTCCATTCCAACAATGGTTAGGCGAAGGCGCCATGAACTTATCTTATAGGTACATGTCCTGTCTTTTATTTTATTTATATTTATTGCGTTTATTCTGTTTCAGCTACCTATATCACAGTCTCCAGACTATAATCCAATAACAAATATTGGAATATTACATTCCCTGTCACAGGTGTTTTGTTGTGCACGTAAATGATTGTAGAGAAGCCTTTATTCAATATAATATGACGTCACCAATTTTCTATTTTGTGCGAGTTTTCTGGTATTCCAAAACAGCAGGAATATTGTCATGATACAGCTAGTCCATGTACATTCATCACACGTAACAACACACAAACAAACATTTACTTCGCATATAATCCTATGAATTGATGCTCTTGGCAAATATAACTCTGCATAACACGGTACAATTTTATAAACCGGAAAAGGTTGTTAAACTAACATACTCGGTGTAACTAGGGGATGTTTTTTTATTGCCGTATAACGCAAACACTACCATTTTTGTGTTGAAGATAAGTACATTTTAATGTCATGAAAAATGGACACAAAATTTTAAACAGAAAATTTATAAGAATGGATCAGTTGGAAGGGCTATATGTAGATGGAGGAAGCATACTATAACAAAATATAGCTTAAATACGCAGTGGGTAAGGATACGGTTTGGCGCCATCTGGCACTGGATAGGATCTGGTAACAGAATCGCAAAAACGAAAATCATAATTCACCCTTTACCACAAGCACGGAATTTCAACAGATAATGACTGTTAGACTTTCAAAAATGATTCTTTTCAATATAGTAACTTAATTGCATTAAAAGACTTTCTAAAGACATTTGCCACCTAAATACTCTTTAACCTTTTAAAGCCTAGCGGTAACTTTACGTACGGCCAGGTTTAACATTAAAAAATTCTACGTGGTGCCCACATTGCCTTTATGTGTTTTGTACGGATCTCAGAACGAACAGCATCGTTTGCCTTATAAAACATTAAGAGACTGGTTTTTATAACCGAAGTGGAGAGTGTTTACAGCGCGGTACGCACTGAGTCCTTATATAAAACAGACACACTTCGTCTTTAAAGGGTTAATATGACCCAGCCCCGGGCAGCTACTGGCCTGCTTACAGGTCATAACGCCCTGAGAAGACACCTTCACATAATGGGACTGACAGACAGTCCCTTGTGTAGGAAATACTGAGCAGAGGAGGAAACCTCAGCTCACGTCGTCTGAGTGTGAAGCCTTGGCGACACTCAGACGTATTTATCTGACTTCCTTCTTTGTGGACCCTGAGGACATTAGAGGTCTGAGTCTGGGGGCGATCTGGAGCTTTATTAAAAGGGACAGGGCTCTCGTGACTTGGACCCAGTTAGGGGGCAAAAAGGGCCTGTAAAATACCTACGTGCATCGGGACCGAAAGGGCTGGAACCCATTATTCATTCATTCATTCATTCATTCATTCATTCATTCATTCATTCATGACTATATTCTGTCAAATACATATATATATACATATATTTCATTAACAGCACAGGGTGAATGAATAGCCTTAAATTTATGGCAGAAACTCGAGTTTCCACATCCGGTCAGAATAACGTCACTGCGGAGCTAAGACGAATAGTTTTGCAACTTCGTTTCGAGGTATTATGTGATTTATTTAACGATGCTGTCTCAAGTGTTAACATTACAAAGCTTCGACGATACGTAAATGAAAACTGAGCAGAGATTATTGGTGTGGTGTTTTTTTCTGCGGTGAAGGGCCCCGCAGCAGAAGCTACGGACCCACCACAGCCTTGAGGCATACTGTGCAGCCCTGTGATGAAGATGGTTAGTTTCATTTTTCCTTTTTTCCGTGTAATGGAGAACTAGTGGAATGAAATTGATAAGGGAAAACCGAAGTACTCGAGCGAAAACTAGTCCCAGTGCCACTTTGTCTACCACAAATCCCACATGGACTGACCACGGATCGAACCCGGGCCTCCGCGGTGACAGGCCGGCGACTAACCGCCTGAGCCATGGTACAACCTGTTGTAGTGATAACAGGGGAAGAACGAAGTACTAGAACAGCCAGTTTCATTGTTACATTTTTCGACCACAAATCCCGCATAGACTGGCCTGGAATTGCACCAGAAACTCAGCTGTAGAAGGCTCGCGACTACTTCGCTGTAATACAGAACACGCTTATTTTTGTTTCGAAAATGTCAAAAAAAAATGGATATGTAATTTTATCGTCACATAATTCAAAAACGTACAGAGAAACTAAACGAAAAAAATAATGGCATTGCATGTATTATTGATGGACAAAGTAATGTCTTCTCCTTACGAAAGACGCCACTTATCTGAAGAGGCTTTATATCAATGCCATTATGTATCAGGATGTCAACGTACTTGTTTATTCTGTCCTATATCCACATCTCAAGGATTTAAAACTTGTACAAACAAAGTTCTCGCCGTTCTGTGTAACAATCAATCGCACACGCTGCAGCTCTGTTTGTTTGGCTACCAGCGAGAACAGCAAACACAGTACGGACAAATGCAGCGGACTGCTGGAAGCGTAGAGCGATTGATCAACGCGAGAAGCTGTCTTCAGTAGGAACTACCCTTTATTACACTAACATGTGTGCAGAGAATCTTACTGATGTTTGGAGGGAAAATACTATCAATTTTTAGGTACATTCGCAAAATTGGGAAAAGCGACTCTTAGCTTAGTCATGTCTGTTTATTCGTCCGTCCTTCCGCATGGAACAACTCGGCTCCTGCTAGACAGATTTTCATGAAATTTGATATTTGAGGATTTTTCGAAAATCTGTCATGAAAATTTTAATACCATTACACTATGACAAAAATAACAGATACTTTATACGAAGAAGTATATATAGCCTACATTTACGAGAATATATCACTGAATTCTTCTTAGAATGAGAAATGTTTTTACACAAAATTTTATTCGAGAACGTTTTCCAGAAAATCGTTCCGTTTATGAGATAATGTGTAAAAATACGCTAGAGCCAGACAGACCACAGATGGCAATATAATACGGCGCATGCGCTTTGCATGCTGGATAACTGAGGCTACAGATACACACTCAGAATATGTAATAATTATTGCTTTGCCATGGCAACAATGGTTACGCGAAAGCGATTCAAGGTTACTTTGTGAGTGCAACGCCTGCCTTGTAATATGAAATAAACTTGATTGTCACCGCACATTTCTGTCATTGAGGAAATAAAATGCTTTCGACATTAATGGCCACTGAACAAATTAAAACGGGTTACATAAAAAAGGAGGTGAATTCATGAGTTATGCAATATTGTCTTTGTAAGACATACTTTATAAATTCGTCTCCACAACGTCTCGGACTGAGCCCATAACAAAATATTAGCTTATATTTTTATTTGTAGTTTTTTTCGCTTCGAAGTTGTCCGCTTCCAAGTTTATATAAGGGATCCAGCGTTTCTGTCGCTAGTGGCAGCCACTGACAAAAGTTTTTGCGGCGTCGCGTAGGACGGAGAGAGACTGCTAATGGATTTTAGGCCATATTCCTGGAAAACATGTCTCTTATTTGTACGTAGCCTATTTCTAAGATTAATGGCGTCACAACCAAGTAGACCAGAATTGGAATTTAAAAAGTATAGGCCACGAAAGGCTTGAAAGAAGTAACCTTTAGTAAAAATAAAACACTCATTTGACTAGTTTAACCTTTTAAAGCCTAGCGGTAACTTTACATACAACCAGGTTTAACATTAAAAAATTCTACGTGGTGCCCACATTGCGTTTATGTGTTTTGTACGGATCTCAGAACAAACAGCAACTTTTGCCTTATAAAACATTAAGAGACTGGTTTTTATAACCGAAGTGGAGAGTGTTTCCAGCGCGGTAGGCACTGAGTTCTTATATAAAACAGATAAGCTTCGTCTTTAAAGGGTTAATGTGTTCCATATCCGTGCACTATATCATACAAAAACACTAATCACCAACAAATGCACAAAGAGAGTTTTATCATCAACCATAACACACTCCTACATGTTTCGACCCTGCTGGGTCATCTTCAGGGAGAACTTTCCGTTACCGTTACACTAGGGTTGCACTTTACAGTTCAGTGAGAATGTGCTGTTGACTGTGTACTGCGTTCACGCAGTACACAGTCAACAACATATTGTCACTGGGTATTGTGTAAATACCCAGATTAGCTGTTGGCATTGTACTACTTTGTTCTCAATAAATCCCTGATGATGGCACCCCGGCGTCGAAACATGTAGCGAGTTTAACACTACTGAATGTATTTTATTAAGTGCATAAGTTGGTTTATATATTAATTATAAGAATATGCACGGTACGAATAACATAAAAATTATGCAATCATCTTTCTTGAGCCCAACAAACCTAATTACAACTTCGCTTTCAATTTCTTACAGTTCTTTTCCTTTACATTGTAACAAGACACACGTACGGAATTTTGGTGGCAACTTCATTAAATTACTCAATTTGGATGATCGAGAGAGACAGACGAATGCATTACATGCTATCAAAATGGACATTACTGTCACAGTATGTGCGCAGACAGGCTTAGGCTAGGATTTAATAGCGGGTCAGCAGGTGCTGGCCATAATTGTGATGGTCTTCTAAAGGGTCAAAGCGGCATATGTCCAAAAACATGACGCCATCCCTCCCGGCTTTGAGTCATAGAGCTGTATATGTTAATCACTGAAATGTTTCAAGGGTAATAAGAGTTGAATCTGTTTCTAATCCTTCAACGCCCAGACTAAGAATGAAAACGTAGCCTAATTTTAAAAATGTATACTGTAACCATTAACCTTTTAAAGCCTAGCGGTAACTTTACATACGACCAGGTTTAACATTAAAAAATTCTACGTGGTGCCCACATTGCGTTTATGTGTTTTGTACGGATCTCAGAACAAACAGCAACTTTTGCCTTATTAAACATTAAGAGATTGGTTTTTATAACCGAAGTGGAGAGTGTTTACAGCGCGGTACGCACTGAGTCCTTATATAAAACAGATACGCTTCGTCTTTAAACGGTTAATGAAGTAATGGCATATCCAGGCTGAATGCTGATTACTGAACAGATGTGGTAGCTTCAAACACTTCATCTAACAAAGAATGTTTTGTTTCCAGGATTTTCGCTACCAGACCCTTTTAGCACCCAGCAGCCTAAGATAAACTTCTAAGTTCCATGTATTATTGTGTAAATGTCAGCTGTCCCAAAGTGCGTGCTCTTAAACAGCCAGAGGCGCTTCATCGACTTGACAGTCTCCAGGCTCCACTGATGTTACCCTAGCTGCATTTTAAGACTACTCCTTTGCTAAACCAATGCATTAGTTTTGTAGAAGAAGAAGTGCCCAGATAGAAATATTAGCAATGGCACATTAAAACTAATACTTTTCTTCAAAATCGTCAGTAAGGTCTCTTTAAAATTTCAGCTCCAAATTTTATAATTAATCTGTCGCATATCTTTCAGAGATATTTCTAAATCTTTTCTTCCCATCTGAGCTGCTTTTACAAATTATTCATCTTCCACATGATCCAAATATGTAATCTGATTTTTTTATAAATATTCTTTTTAAAAATCTCATTTGCTCTTCAAATTTTCGTCTGTTAACCTCAGCCCATTTTAGAAACTTTAACTGTTCACTTCATTGAGACTTCGTGTCCAAAATATTCGCCGTTTTATTACAAAACTAAATTCTATTGATGCGTGCGTTCAAATTTTAATTTCGTCGAAGTTTTTGTTTTTGTGCCAAAATGAGTGCAAAGAGGGAAGAAACACGGAAGACATAAAGATCCAAAATGAGTAAACATTATGTCTAAATCAAATGGAGTATTTTTCAATTTGAAGATAACTTCAAAAAGGTTTAAATACATGGTCTGTGTTGTTCAGAGTTAATAGGATACATAAGAAAGCGCATTTTGTATGTCGGTTTCATTACGGTAATGGTGGTCTTAACAAAACCGACCTTTCGTAGTTCAATGGTCACGATTTTTCTTTTGAGCATCCTATATAATCTCGGTTTTTAAAACTACCACGTTAACAGAGACTGTTTCTATTCCCAACATGAGGCAAAAAACAGCCCTACTTTGTCTACCTCTTGGTGCAGTAACACTGAAATAATATAGCCGCTGTACGCAAAGATCCTGTTTGTCACATGACGGCTGAAACGGTCAGGTTCTGTGACGCGATAATTTAAAAACAGCTGAGACTAATACAGGGTACAAAAGAAATAATTTAACCAACATTTCACATTATCTTTAAAAAGACTTTCACTATTGACTACCAGGCTGTATTATGAGTTGGTGACAGCAAATTTCACGCCATAAAAATATGGCGTGTCCGGCTAAGAGAATGCTCGTTTTTAAAATCTGAATATTTACTGAAAGCAGCACGGTACACGAAACGCATTTCCTTAAGAATAACAACCAGAATATTTTACTTTGAATGTTTTATATCGAGACCCAACCCGTTTTGGGCCAAAGGACTTCCAAATTGTAATTCTGATTTCGCCATTATTTAAATTGCGTAAGATAAATATGCAGTGAATAGAAAAGTGGGAGGGCAACAAAATGAGACTTGAGTGCCAGAAACGGCCGAGTCAAATGTGAATAGACGCCAGGTGGTTGGATAGGCCTTTTGCATCCTTAGTGGCGATCACATTAACCTTTTAAAGCCTAGCGGTAACTTTACGTACCACCAGGTTTAACATTAAAAAATTCTACGTGGTGCCCACACATTGCGTTTATGTGTTTTGTACGGATCTCAGAACAAACAGCAACTTTTGCCTTATAAAACATTAAGAGATTGGTTTTTATAACCGAAGTGGAGAGTGTTTACAGCGCGGTACGCACTGAGTCTTTAAAGGGTTAAACACACAAAGGTACTCTTGCTTCAGAACAATGCAGCCAATAAAATAAAATGGTACGATGCAAATTTTTGGAGATTGTACCTTTCACGCGATATCGGTGTAGGTTCTTTAAAACACACTTCTGTGGACTAAATTCCAATAAATATAAAAGTGTCGAAAGACAGACGCCTCCTTCTTAAAGGCTTAAATGTACCCAAATAGTACAGCAAAGTCAAGACTCTTGAAATTTTTCATTTCTTTTGTTTTTCAGGTTACGTTCGTGTGAACACGGCTTCCCTTGCGCCATCAGTGTTATGCATACGAAAATAAAGACAAAAAACTAACCGCACTGACGCCAACATAAAGGATTTCAGAAATATTATTTATGTTATTACAGATATAAACGCAGTGCCAACAGACGCTACTGGTCAGCCCTCAGATATTTCTGTGTGAATTGGTAATCGGTAATGACAAAGAGGGATACGCATAAATAATTAAAGTTGCAAATTACCGTGTACGCTATGAAGAAAAGAGGAAGTCTGTCAGCTTGCAAATAATCAATTTACATTTTAAGAATTTACAGCTAAGGCACTAATGTTCTGACGTCCATAAACACATTCTGCGTGTAACATATCTTAAACTAATAACAAAATCTCTTTGCAATCTATTCCGTTTCATCTTTTTTCTATCTCCTTCCTCCTGTTTGTGTTATAAAATACTTAGCAAAACTTTTATTCACCAAAAAGCTCTATTACGTACCTTTTCTTTATTCATGTTTCTTTTGTTCTGCACAGAAAAAAACATAAACACTAAAATCAACTACTGATACTATTTCACGACTATCTTTACACCACACAATTGCAACACACCTAAGAACTGCGAAATTTAGACATATCTAAAAGAATTCAATGCCAGGGCACTAAACGGTTTCAGTGTTTAAACAGCATATATACTTAACCTTTTAAAGCCTAGCGGTAACTTTACGTGAGACCAGGTTTAACATTAAAAAATTCTACATGGTGCCCACATTGCGTTTATGTGTTTTGTACGGATCTCAGAACAAACAGCAACTTTTGCCTTATAAAACATTAAGAGATTGGTTTTTATAACCGAAGTGGAGAGTGTTTACTGTGCGGTATGCACTGAGTCCTTATATAAAACAGGTACGCTTCGTCTTTACAGGGTTAATTTATGTGTTTTGTACGGATCTCAGAACAAAGAGAAACTTTTGCCTTATAAAACATTAAGAGATTGGTTTTTATAACCGAAGTGGAGAGTGTTTACAGCGCGGTACGCGCTGATTCCTTATATCAAACAGATACGCTTCGTCTTTTAAAGGGTTAAACAAGATAAACCACGAAAAGCTTTAACTCTATAAAGATAAGTGTTGTGTAAAACAAGGAAGAGTTCAGGCTTAAAATGTCAGATATGTTTGTGAAGATGGAAACTTTGATGATCATGTTGACATTAGTTGGGTCAGAGAAATTATTACACAGAAAGACATACGTCAGTTTGTTATGAGTTAAAGCAATATACGCCACGGTTTTTCCATAACCGATCCAAACTATAAGAATAAACTACGCAAGCTGCTTTGTAATATTTACAGAATCTGCACGAAACAAATGGAGAATATCAGTGGAAAGTACGATGTGCACTTAGGACAACTCTCACGCAAGAGTGAAAAATTAATTAATTACCTTAAATTAAAGAATAAAAATAAAATTTCAGAGACGTATATTGAGAGACTGCACCTGGAATCTATCCACAACAATGTCACACTTGTCGACCTGACTGCATATCGCAGTTACTGAAATTATCAACAGATTTCGCAGCTGTCGCTATAAGATCCAACTGACTACATTAACCTCTTAGTGACCAGTAGTTACTACAGGTACCAGACTGTTTAACATTCAAAACTTGTACATTCTGCCACAGAGTGTACATAATTTGGATGAATCTCAGAATAAACAGCGATTATGTCCCTATAACTAACTAACTCCATGGAGCAGAGGCCTTCTTGAGAAGCCCACAGTTTGTCAGCTAGGCAAGGAATTCCCCGCATTTTATGGAACCCGGAGATTCATTACCGTATTCACAAGAGCCCGCCACCTGTCCCTATCCTGAGCCAGCTCAATCCAGGCCATGCTTCCATGCTACTTCTTGAACATCCATTTTAATATTATCCTCCCATC
This sequence comes from Coptotermes formosanus, assembly GCA_013340265.1. Classification (NCBI taxonomy): domain Eukaryota; kingdom Metazoa; phylum Arthropoda; class Insecta; order Blattodea; family Rhinotermitidae; genus Coptotermes; species Coptotermes formosanus. The sequence continues at coordinate 1,609,256 of BLKM01000821.1, forward strand.
TACGCCTCGGTCTCCCAAGTGGTCGCCTTCCATCAGGTCTCCCCACCAAAATCCTGTATGCACCCCTCTTTTCCCCCATACGTGCTACATGCCCCGCCCTTCTCATTCTTCTCGATTTGATTACCAGAATAATATTTGGTGATGAGTATTATGTCCCTATACAGCATTAATATGTTTGTTTTCATAACCAAGACGCTATGTGTTCACTGCGCGGTACGGACTGCAGATTCGAATATGACTTAGGTTAGTCTTAATGTTTCTTCAAATTATAACCAAAAGTGGTTTTCCGTGGCTTTCCTCGGTTCTAGAATAGATGCTAAGTTGTTACAAAAATTCACATTGCACTGCATGTTTTTCATATTGCAAGCCGCGACTTTAAATTCTTAAATTCAGCATTTTCGCCAAAAAGCAACTTTCCCAATGCGATCAAAATTTCGTCATAATGCTGCCGTCTAAAAACCAAACTCAACCCAAATGCTCAACTTCTTTCCTCCGCTGTATACTGCCAACAGTCGACTTCCCACCAACTTACCTTCTTCACTTTCCAAAGCTGTGTGCTGTGAAAAGTCTAACCCCGCCAGAAGGAAGAGTTGACTTCCTGCGAACCTCCAGAGCAATATACCTTCTGCATCCCTCCTTAAAAACTAATAACTCCAGGAAACATTCCTTCCTGACAAGCTAACAGGTCCTCAGCTAGTCTAGAAAGTTCCTGCATTTAATGGAACCACAAGGTTCATCGCCGCATTCACAAGAGCCCGCCACCTCCCTGTTCTGAGCCACAGCAATTCAGTCCATGTTCCCATCACACGTCTTCAAAATACATTTCAATATTATCCTCCCATCTACGCATAGGTCTGCCAGGTGGTCTCTTTCCGCCAGGTGTTCCCACCAAAATACTGTACGCAACTCTCCGGTCTCCCATGCGTGCTCCATGCACCACCCATCTGATCCCCTTCTATCTGATTGCCCGAATAATATTTGGTAAGGACCACAGAGCATAATGTTCCCGTTATTTATAGTGTTCGGCCCTCCCCTGTTACTTCATTCCTCTTAGAGCTCCTTAACACTAAAATAATAATAATAATAATAATAATAAACAGAAAACAGCTATATTGGGCACAGCACACATACTGCAGAAAGTGCTAATGTAGAAGCGCAAAAGTGTTTAATATTGCAGACAGCGCTATATGCACCATTAACAGTACGCGCAGAATAGCTGCGGCACTGTGTACCCTAGAAACATGGTTTGTTTCAGGTATGTAAGTGTGAATACCCTGCATAAAGGGGATGATGATGATGATGATGATGATGATGATGATGATGATGATGAAATAATAACTATAGTGCTTCTCACTGCCCCCCCCCCCCCAAGTTTAGTCCCATCATCGTCGTCGTCGTCGTTATCATCATTTTCTTATCATTAGTATTATTATTTTTCTTCTTGCCAGTGTTTAAACTGCTAATAAAAATATTCTGTCTCAGTGTGTAAAATTCGCTGCCAGCAGAACAAATTTCCCGAACGTTGGTTTTCTAAGACAAGCCGCCAGATGTCATCACAGTAGCATCAACCCTCCATCAGAGCCCCCCGACAATATAGACCTTAACGTTGGCATTGATCGCAGTGGTTATTTTAAAACTGTAAGTGCTGCAAAGCGGTAGGAGGACATTTAAGGGTTGTGGGCATAAAATGGAGTTTATTCTGTGAAACTTGACCAAGAATTCGAGCTTGAGTGATGCTTAAAACACAACGAGTAACACAGCGAATATTAAAGTGCAGCTTGTGAACACAACATGCCACGCAACTCAGCACAGAACAGCTGTTTTCGTTTCGTTTCGTAGTCCTTCCCTCTTCTACCTACCTGTTCACAGTAGGTGTGGAGGGTTTTTATTTTCACTTGATCACACTCAAACACACACCACAGTCGGTAGGACTCCTCTGAACGAGGGATCGGCCCGTCGCAGAGACCTCTACCTGACAACACAAACACTGTACAAGACAAACATCAATGCCCGCAGTGGGATTCGAACCCACGATCCCAGCAAGCGCTCGGCCGCAGACCTACGCCTTAGACCGCGCAGTCACTGGGATCGCAACAAGTGTTTTCATGGAACACAAATGTCCATTACCTTGTTAACAACACCCACATACATGTGGGCCACTTTCTTAAAACATTTCTCTTCAAGACCAATTCTAATTTTTCTTCCCTCCTATGCCTTATGAAAAGGTCTATTCATTTTCGATATTCCGATTACAGCGGTCAGTTTGTCACTCTTTCCGTCCTACATGTCCTGTCCACTTCACTATATCTTTAAGTATTACTTCGCTGTGTGATATAGATAAGCTACATGTGGGGACTGACTCTTTCTATCCCTAGGTCTAACATTTCAGCACACCCTATATATAATCCCGGTGAGGAGTACAAATTCCTAAAACACCCTCTATGCAATTTTTTCTTGCCTGCTTTTACTTTCTGCATATTATCTCGAAATATTATCTTCAACCGAGTGTTTTAAAAATGTCTCTAGCAATGTCCTTATACCAAAGTAGAAGACCAAGTTTTCTAACCACAAAAGCAGGTCAAGCTTATTTCTCACCGTTCAGGCATGCCCACGTACAAAAAAAAAGTGTTTTTAACGCTGCTAATACAGCTACCGAAGTCAATCAGCAAACCGTACAGCCACATTTATCTGTTCTTTTTATTTGGATTTATTTAAAAACGTCAAGTGATACGATGATCACTGTAGAAAGAAATGGAATAGACGTGGTAGGAAGGGGTGTGGTCAAGTTCCCGGTGCTATGCCGGTATTTACCTGGGAGAACTGAGGAAAACATCGATGAATCCCAGTCACGATAATTCGTTACCGACGGAGATTCGAACTGCGTCCGCCTCTATTACTATTCGGAAGCTTTACCGAGCCAGCCAGCTTGCTCCAGCGACAATTATTTGAACGTGATCAATACTGTAAATTACTACCCCAGCTTTTGCCTTAAAAACTTATAAAATAAATGCATAAGTACAGGAAATCCGGTATTCTGATATTTTCCCCAGTGGCGAAACAGGTATTAACCTTTTAAAGCCTAGCGGTAACTTTACATACCACCAGGTTTAACATTAAAAAATTCTACGTGGTGCCCACATTGCGTTTATGTGTTTTGTACGGATCTCAGAACAAACAGCAACTTTTGCCTTATAAAACATTAAGAGACTGGTTTTTATAACCGAGGTGTAGAGTGTTTACAGCGCGGTACGCACTGAGTCCTTATATAAAACAGATACGCTTCGTCTTTATAAAGGGTTAATGGGCTAGGGCCTCCTCATTATCGAGGCTTCACGATCATACTCAGACACAGACCACAGACGGTAGGACTCCTCTGGACGAGGGATCAGCCCGACGCAGAGACCTCTACCTTACAACACACAACACTCACAAGAGACAAACATCCATGCCCCCCCAGTGGGATTCGAACCCGCGATCCCAGCAAGCGAAAGGCCGCAGACCTACGCCTTAGACCGCGCGGTCACTGGAATCAACGGTATTTTGATAGAAATTCAAACATATCCTGAATGTTAACCGCCGTAACGTGAAGCTTTGTCCTGTATTCTTACGCAAGAATGTAATCAAGCGAGCCTTCAGGGCGATTAAATTAATGTTAGTTTGTTTTAAAATCATTCCCCCAAATCAATATTCAGTGTCCGATCCACATAGACTAACAAACTGTTCTACTCATTTGTGTGGTTATCAAAACCAAATCAATATTTTGACTGGTTCGTAGAAATAACCTAAAAGACTCTATCAACTGCAGCTGTTATTTAATACGGATTCCAATGCGTATGGTAGACTTTCGTGTCAATGTCTGATTTTTAATCGGTCTGTGGAATACTGCATCGTTCAGGTGCGTAAATAAAATGAGATTCCGAAACTATATATTGTTTACGTTTACATTACAACTTATACTACACAATACACGTATAAAACGCAATTTGAAGCTGCACTTCTGATTAAAATTTTCGACATTATTTACATGGCAGTATACAGTCACTGGGGACACGCGGTGGCGCAGTTGGTTGAGGCACTGCGCTACAAGCCGGAAGGTCGCGGGTTCGATTCTTGATGGTGTCATTGGAATTTTTCATTGGCATAATCCTTCTGGTTGCACTATGGCCCTGGGATCGACTCAGCCTGTAACAGAAATGAGTACCAGGAATATTTCCTGGGGGTAAACGCGGCCGGTGCGTAGGGCTGACAACCTTACCATCTCAAGGCGCCGATTATCTTGAAATCTGGGAGCCTAAAACTCCTGGAACCCTGTGGGCCTGTCCAGGCCTGTAACAGGATTGCTTTACCTAACCTTTTATAGAGTCATTAACACTGTATTACATTTTATCTGCAATATACATGAAGTGTCACGTTTGCCCATAGGTTTATATTTATTTCTCCCTGAAAACAAAAGTAAAGGGCTGTTTAAGCTTTCTTTTTTTAATTGATGAAGGGCCCCGCAGCAGACGCTACGGACGCACCGCAGCCTTGAGGCTTCTTGTGCAACCCTATGATGAAGATGACGATGATGATTATTTTTTGTCCTCTTCCTAGTAATGGAGCAAAAGTGGAAATGAAATTGACAGGGGAAAACCGAAGTACTCGGGGGAAAAACCCGTCCCAGTGCCACTTTGTCCACCACAAATCCCACATAGACTGACCCGGGATCGAAGCCGGGCCTCCGCGGTGGGAGGCCGGCGGTTAACCGCCTGAGCCATGGCACGGTCCTTGCCTAAGTTTTCTGAAAAGAACTCTGTTCTGATTTTCGAGGCCCCCACCAACAAAGATAAGGCATTTGATGCTACAAAGCAATGGTGCAAGATACGGCTGAGTTAGTAGATATGCAACCACGTTTACGTAGCTACTTGTGGTACGGTGGGGGATAAAAAGGCTATTAAGCGCCACATTTTATACACACACTGTTGCGACATAAGTCAAGATATTACTGTGTTATATGGTCGAAGATATTAAGGAAAGCCACTGCTATAACAGCTGACCGACATGCCGGACGCCCCTCCAGTACAAATCTTTAATGCCTGAATGGTCTGCTATACAGCTATAAGATTCTGGCTTAGGTGTAGCACTTCCAAAACACTAATGGATGAATGTTTTCATACAATAGAATTATATTTACAAGATCCCAGTGACCGCGCGGTCTAAGGCGTAGGTCTGCGGCCGAGCGCTTGCTGGGATCGTGGGTTCGAATCCCACCGGGGGGCATGGGGGTTTGTCTCTTGTACAGTGTTTGTGTTGTCAGGTAGATGTCTCTGCGACGGGCCGATCCCACGTCCAGAGGAGTCCTACCGACTGTGGTGTGTGTCTGAGTGTGACCAAGTGAAAATAAACAACCTCGACACCTGCTGTGAACAAGCAGGTAGAAGAGGGAAGGACTGCGAAAACGAAAACTATATTTGTTCAACAAAGTCAACCCGACCTAGATATTATATCAAAACCAAGAAACGCATATAAGCGTATGAAGATATAGTCACTATTACACACACTGTATACCACTGTATACCACTTATGTGGCCATTTTCAGGGAGGTGAATTACAAAGCATAAACTCACTGATATATTACAAACGTTCTGTGATATATATAAGCTATACATGCTAGCTGTATAGCATTACGCTGCGGCCGCTTTAACCTCGAGAGAAAGGCGGTCCGGGTGTGAAGTTAACCACTGACTTCCTTGCAGCGTCGACTTCAGACATATATGTGGAGCTGTAACTCTATTCAACCTATACGCCTTTACATTACAATTTTCTTTTCATTGGCTTAACAGCCCCCAGTGGGGCCAGGGCCCCCTCATTATCGAGGCTTCACGATCACACTCGGACACACCACTCTAGGTAGGACTCCTCTGGACGAGTGATCAGTCCGTCGCGGAGACCTCTACCTGACAACACGCAACACTCACAAGATACAAACATCCATGCCCCCGGCGAGATTCGAAACCGCAATCCCAGCAAGCCAGCGGCCGCAGACACACGCCTTAGACCGCGCGGTCACTGGAATCAGCTTTACATTATAAAACAAAACATAGTTTTTCAACATCACTTTTTAGACGCCATCAAATGTAATAAACAGCCCGCTTAAGATGTTTAAAATATGAAAACGTGTCTTGACATTGAGGAAGAACGGTATTTAATCCATCTTTTATCATTTCACCTCCCAGCTACGAGTACACCGCGTGCAACTACTGTTTGGCAAAAGTGGCGCATTTAACTAGACAAAAAGCCTTTGAAACAACATCAGCTGCAAGTCAAACTGGAACAGTTTTAAAGTTGCCACCGAAGTGAAATTCAAAGTCATACGAGTGATTATTTCATTTATCGACTCCTCATCACCTGTATGGGTTACATAATGTCAGCTGTAATGGTTACTGTGAAGTCAGGAAAACCATGGCACCTGGAATATAGAACACAGTTACTGAGATTCTAATTATGGTTCCTTCAAGTTTTTGAATGCTTTACAATGCTGTATCAACTGCTGAGATTATGTAAATTTATCTATTATCGACAGACGATAAATGCTGAATCTGGAATAAATTATGCCGCGGCCTGCATGCACTGAGGTAAAGAACGGAAATCGTTTCGTAGTCCTTCCCTCTTCTACCTACTTGTTCACAGCAGGTGTCGAGGTTATTCATTTTCACTTGATCACACTCAGACACACACCACAGTCGGTAGGACTCCTCTGGACGAGGGATCGGCCCGTCGCAGAGACCTCTACCTGACAACGCAAACACTGTACAAGAGACAAACATCCATGCCTCCGGTGGGATTCGAACCCACGATCCCAACAAGCGTTCGGCCGCAGACCTACGCCTTAGACCGCGCGGCCACTGGGATGGGCATGAACGAAAATTCTCAGACTACATAATCTTTTGTTCTATTGTTATTCAAAATCGTGTCGTCCCGAATGCAAAGTGGGAGCGATAAATGAAGGTAAAATTAACCCTTTAAAGGCGAAGCGTATCTGTTTTATATAAGGAATCAGTGCGTACCGCGCTATAAACACTCTCCACTTCGGTTATAAAAACCAATCTCTTAATGTTTTATAAGGCAAAAGTTGCTGTTTGTTCTGAGATCCGTACAAAACACATAAACGCAATGTGGACACCACGTAGAATCTTTTAACGTTAAACCTTGCGGTACGTAAGGTTACCGCTAGGCTTTAAAAGGTTAAACGATACAAGCCCAACACTTTCTGCAGGTCCGAAGATGTTGACAAGCTTCATAAATAAATCAGCTGCAAGTCCAATGGCCGGAACGCGGACTAACGGAATCAAGTTTAAATCTGTGAAAATATCAGGTTATAGAGTCTTTAAACAGAAATTCGACTTTCAATTCCTGAACACTTACCACAAGAAATAAAATCGGGCAACAAGATAGGCAATATTCGTCTAACTTAATGTTTTGGCGCGTTCAGGTAAAATTTATACCTCCTCAGCTATCCTAACAGCCTGATACCATTTCACTCGAACACAGCGCTTTTATGACAACTTAATTTCGCCAGCAACAACAAAACGTACTTAGCTCTTGACGTAAAGTTCCCGATATCGTTGTCCGATTTTAACCACATCTTGATTCTCTCGATAGATTTCCATGCACGTCTCCAACAGCAAAATTCACCGAAATCCGTCCAAATGAAGCAATGCTGATGCATGCGAACAGATGGACGGGCAGAATGACGGACGGACATGACAAAGCTAAAAGCATATTTTCGCAACTATGTGAACGCCCTTAACAAGAAATGTGGCACACAGACAATAAGCATAAATTTTCGTTTCTTCCGGATTATTTTATGACTGCTCAGTCTATTAATCCCGTTGAAATTTTACGGGAAACTCTAAGCTAAGTATTTCGGCACATTCGTAAAATTCCGAAAAGCGACCATTAGTTTTGTCATGTCTGTCCGTCCGTCTGCCTGCATGCAACAACTCGGATGGATATTCACGAAATTTGATATTTGATTATTTTTCGAAAATCTGTCGAGAAAAAAAGTCAATTTTCATTAAAATCTGACAAAAATAACGGGTACTTTGCATAACAGTATCTCTCTGAATTCTTCTAAGAATGAGAAATGTTTCAAACAAAAGTTGTAGAAAAAAATCATAGCACACATTTTATGTTCGATAAAATTTTTACGAAAATTGTGCCGTTTTTAAGATAACGTGGAAAAATATGTTAGAACCAAACGGGCCACAGACGACAGCATAATACGGCGCATGCGTTTTGCTCGCTGGACAAGTAAGGCTACAGACACACTCAGAATATGTAAAACTTACTGCTTTTCCACTGCAACCATGGTTATGCGAACGCGCATCAATATTACATTTATACGCACATTGCCTGCCTTGTAAAAACCTAACCTCAATTACTCTAAAAGTTGTGAAACTGTAACTGCAACGGCATAAAGTATGCAGTCCTGATGCATAGAGGAATTTTTCAGCAAAGGTAGGAACTGCAATACCGATTCAAGCACACCTTCCACTGCTGCCAACTTCTACCATAACGACATGTGCCAGAAGGCAGTAACTTTCAGTCACCTAATTTCCCAAAATCTGCTACGAAACTTCGACACGTGAGGCCCAGCTTGTATTCAGAAGCTGCTCTGATGTTCACATACACTCGTCTTGATTATGGCGCCTTGTAGGTTTGTAGGTTGATGCCGACGTTTCGCAAGAATTTGATGCATCCATTTTTAGGGTGGCTGAATTACGTCCAGGTACAGCCTAAAGTAATTCTAAAGACGAATTTGATATATTCTATTGGCAGATTTTAAGGAATGTAGCCAATCGGAACAGGTGCGGACCCAGAATTTTTTTTGGTGGGGGTACGGCGGGGGGAGGGGGGCCGAAAATGAGGCTACATAAATTTTGTTCAATTTTAAAAATCATGTCTTAAATATAACAGCAACATAACGCTGTTTGCAACTGCATTTATATACATACAAACATAACTACATGATCCATCACTCACTCACCTAATTTAAATCACAAGGTCTAATTACCCTTGTCTTTAATTTCATCTAAGACATCCTAAGCTTTTTTTTTCATTTTATTTTTCAAAATCCTGTTGTAGTAGTCATCAGCCGGTTTACGTGGCTGATTTCGGATTAAGGGTAACTCACGCAAAACGTTTGATATCATCGGGTCTACAAAATCTGTGTTTCTTATATTTATGTTCTGTGGGGGCAACACCCCCCCCCTTTGGGTACGCCTCTTACAAACAGAAAACGAAGTTTAACTTAATCCAGCCTAATAGGAACAGTGTCTATTTAACGCAGTTCGGTAATCTTTAATTTTCATCCGAAACGTCAGTGTCAAAATACAAACTTACAAATAACACAACATAAAAGCCCAGAAAATTACTGTCCCTTGTAGCTAACAGAAACATAAACCAGTGTTGGTGTGGACAGTAAGATATAGCTGGTTGCCACAGTGCCCCTATAGTACAAAACTCGTGCTTCAGAACAAGGGCGTGTTTCAGCAACTTTGCAAGTACTAAAACGCATATGAAGTTGTCAACTTCCACTGTATTTCACCTAGTTTTCAAACAAGATAACAGGCGCGTATTTTTTTTCTGTGTGTGTGTGCGCGCGCATCTCTGCCTGCCACCCTGTTAGCCTGCCTGTCCGCATGTGTGGCAAGTCTACTGCTACCCGAGCGGTGGGACAGCTGCGTGGCGTCCAACAGGGCCAGGTTTAATGGGGCATCTTCCTATCCGTTTCGAAATTCAGCTAAGTTGTTTCGGCTAAAGCAGCTCCAGCACATAGATGATTGAGAATTCAAGGTAACCATAATGACAAGCAATATTGAGAGGAGCTGAGACAAAAATGTTCTGTTTCAAAAACCCCACCATCCCCATCTCTTTAACCTACCTAACTTTCCCTCAATAACTTGCATGTTTTCTGAGGCACTACGCTAACAATGTTACAGCTGCACAATTTATAGCCTGTTATTTATATAGTTTCACGCCTCGAGGAAAACCCAGCACATATGGAATCATTCTTACGCAGTGTAGGAAATTTAAAATCTAATAATGCTCAGCGTAAGTACAAATTATATCAACAAATGCACTGTTATTAGTTAATACGTTCTTATATTACAATATTATGCTCCAGCATGTTTCGACCTTTGTTGGGGTCATTTTCAGGGATACCTCTAAAAGTTAAAATCACAAACAGAATCACAATACTTTGTTATAAAATGTAAATCCCTGAAGATAACCCCAATCGGGGTCGAAACATGTTGCAGCATAATATTGTAATGTAAGAACATATTAACCAATAACAGTGCATTTGTTGGTATAATCTGTACTTGATTGTAACCAGCACGGTATGAATAACACAAAAACGTGCTCAGGGTCCTTAAGAATAAGGCACTTCACTGCAGGTTACAGAAAATTCACCGTCTCTTCAAGCGTGTTAAAACGAAACGTGCAGATACAGCTTTTAGGATATTATAATCGACATGAAACTCTTACAATGGTTTCAGGGTTGCATTATTCTTATTCTGGGAACGGATGCCGTACAGATTGGTAGATGGGTACCAAAATTTCGGAGCATCCTGTGCCTCCACCTGCACTATAGAAAAAAGAAAGTCGCGCTGAGGAAAGCGCGTGGATATAGGGGACAAGAGTACCGGGACGGGGCTACGAGAGGAAACTACAGGAACGCGTAGCCAATAATGGCCGCTATTTGAGGTAGAAGCCACAGCGAAAGGTATAGTAAACCACAAGCACATACAACCTGTGTACAAGAATTCAGTTGAACGTCTATGGTTTCCGCTTCCTCCAGCAGTATCGGTCTATGACGTCAACGTCCAACCACCTATAATGACAACTACCATAACCACAACACCCTTATACATAAATTCAGCATATTATTGCTCGAAACAATCTTGGGATGCTACAATGACTCGCTGGTTACTAACGTCTGTGTGGCTAAGTTCGTCATGTAACTGTGCCCAACTTGACTGTAAATAATGCGGTTCGATAGGAATATACAGACAAGTTGGTCCAGTTGCCAACAAAACGAACAGGTAACGTGAGGTGCACATAGGCAAGATAAATATGCCAGAAATGTACACTCGTCAGTACACTAACAGAGCCAAGTCGCCAACCTACACTACAGCCGAGGTTCGTATAGCTCAAGTTTCTGGTGAAATATTAGATCATTCATGACATTGGGTCTCCTCACCTGCTATTTCTGGGTACAAATCAGTCATCCATCTAATCCAAAACACCTCACTCAAATACAAATCGAGCTACTTGCACCAAAACAAAATCGAGAAGGCGAATATTTACGCGGGATTTTACGGTTGTTCCCCTCTCCTCTCTGTGGTACACGCAACTATAATCAATTCAGTCCTGCTATCTTCTGCAGATATGTTGTCAGTTTGTGTCTAGATTCCCTCAAACTCAGCTTGAATGTGTACTTACCGTCTTGAAACTTGACATGGAGATTCCAGCTGCCACCTCAAATCTCCCTCTGTCCCAAAATCTCCGCCATGATGACATCTACCGCATCACTCTCCAACCACATCACTGTCACACGACCAACTAATTGGCACCTGCGCAGTGCGCTTACTCGCGTTGGCTGGAAGACGTACTTGACTGCCCTCCTGCGGACGAATTCTGAATCATAGCTCCAACTCGCCATACGCTTGCGCGCAAGAGGGCTCCAACAAACAGATTCACATTGCCGTATCTGTTCGTAGCTACGTCGTACCTTAACGCAAAGCACGCGTAAAAAATGAGCTGAAGCGATCGTGTTTTCATTTCTCTACGTGTTCTTATTCCGTTCGGAGGGCAAGGCTTGTGTTAACAACGCGTCCGTGTGTCGGTGTGTACATCTGTCCCTAATTAATAATTCTACTTCCTCTCTTCCTGTTTCTTTCGGATCCATCTTAATATTATCAACCCATTTACGCCTAGGTTTTGCAAGTGCCCTGTTACCCTCAGGTTTCCCCAAGGAAAATCTGTATGCATCTCTCCTCTTCTTCATACATGCTACATACTGCGCCCTTCCCATTCGTCTTGCTTAAATCACGTCAATAATGTTTTGAGAGAAATACAAACCATAGAACTTCTCATTATGCAAATTCCTTCAGTCCCCTGTCACCTCCTCCCTCCTAGGCCCAAATATCTTCCTCAGAACCCTGTTCTCCAACACCCTTAGCTTATGTGCGTCCCTTAAAGTAAGAGACCAAGTTTCACACTCGTATAAAAAAAACAAGAACCATTATACTTCTGTATATTTTATTCTTTATATTTTTGTGTAGCAAAATAGAACATACGAGATTGTGGAGCGAATGGTAGGAGGCATTTGCTAAGGGATGAGTGCTAATTTAAAGTTTCGTACACAATATTTAATTTTACGAGCATCGTGCTTGTTGCATGGAGACATCCTACTTTGTAAAGCTCGTAAAATGTGATAATGGCAGGACTCAGAAAAACATAGCGCTGTAAGTCTCAAAATCCCCCTTAATCTTTCTGTTTAAATTACGGTCTTATAATAAATAGCATATGAGGAATTAATTCTTGATTTTGTAGAATAGAATTCCGTGTCTTTAAAAAATCGGTGAAAAAGGAACAGTGGTAAATTTCTCGTTGACATTCTTCCAGTCTTCGAAAACACACATAGTAACAAGACAGGCAGTGTGTGCATAATGTAACATTGAGGCGCGTTCGCATAGCCATTGTTGTCTTAGAAAAGCAATAAGTATATGCCTTAGTTATCCGGCATGCAAATCGAATCTTTTCTGCGCCGTATTATATTGTAATGTGCCGATCCCAGTGGCCGCGCGCTTGCTGGGATCGTGGGTTCGAATCCCACCGGGGGCATGGTTGTTTGTCTTGTACAGTGTTTGTGTTGTCAGGTAGAGGTCTCTGCGACGGACCGATCCCTCGTCCAGAGGAGTCCTACCGACCGTGGTGTGTGTCTGATTGTGATCAAGTAAAAAATAACACAACCTCGACACCTACTGTGAGCTGGTAGAAGAGGGAAGGACAGCGTAACGAAAATTATATTGTCACGTGTGACTGGTCTTCCTCTACCGTATTTCTCCACACACTCTGATAAACGGCCTGATTTTCGAAAAACATTTATTGAATATAAAATGTGTGTTCTGATTTTCTTTACTTATATTTTCTGTAACTTTTCTCATTCTAAGAAGAATTCAGCGAGATATTATCATAAATGTACATAGGTCTTCATGTAAAGTACCCGTTATTCTTGTCAGATTTCAATCAAAGTTGAATTCTTTCGATAAATTTTCTAAAAATATTCGAATATTAAATTTCACGAAAATTCGTCCAGTTGGAGCCGATGTGTTCCATGCTGACAGACAGACATGACAAAACTAATGGTCGCTTTTCGCAGTTTTGTGAAGGCATTTAGAAATTAAATCGGAATTAATTATAGTCTTAAATTTTCCTAGGAGTAACCAATAATAATTTTGTACCTTTAATAGTTTCATATAAAATGAGTTTCTGTTGAAAATGAGACAGTGTTCAAAATTTGTTGCTGTTAAGCTCTTTGTATGGAGATTTTCAGACGACCTGTACGCAATAAACGGTCGCTATGCACTGGCGTAAGGGAAACACCCATTTTAACCTTTAAAGACGTAGCGTATCTGTTTTATATAAGGACTCAGTGCGTACCGCGCTGTAAACACTCTCCACTTCGGTTATAAAAACCAGTCTCTTAATGTTTTATAAGGCAAAAGTTGCTGTTTGTTCTGAGATCCGTACAAAACACATAAACGCAATGTGGGCACCACGTAGAATTTTTTAATGTTAAACCTGGTCGTATGTAAAGTTACCGCTAGGCTTTAAAAGGTTAAGGCAATTTGTTTCGACATTTCGCTACATTTCAACATAATCTCCACGTACGTCCCCTGGTGCATTTCTTGTCTTCTCATACGTTTCCGAAACCCTCTGTTTTACTAACACAGTTACGTGAAGTTTATAAAATACAAAGCCCTTCCGTACGTAAAACCTTCCGTTAATCGCTTTATCTCTATTGGACCCAACATTCCCCACTGTAGAATATTTGTTCTTGTTGTAGATACATGCAGAGACTCTACAACACGTGGAATACGAAATCCCTTTAGCAGACTTTGCTTAGTGGAATACGATTAAATGTCTCAGGATACAGACAAGTGGCGGGCTCTTGTAAATATGGTCACGAACCTTCAAGTTCCATAAAATGCGGATTATTTTCCAATAACTCAGAACGGAGGCGGTGCCATGGCTCAGACGGTTAGTCATCGGCCTATCACCGTGGAGACCCGGGTTCAATTCCGGGCCAACTCCATGTGGGATTTGTGGTGGACAAAGTGGCACTGGCACAGTTTTTTTTTTCCCCCAAGTACTTCGGTTTTTCCCGGTCAATTTCATTCCACCAGTGCTCCGTTACACGGAAAAACGTGGCTGCACCAATAAACCTCCACGCTGCGGTGCGTCCGTAGCATCTGCTCCGGGGCCTTTCACCATCAGAGAAACGCAGAACTTACTAGCTTCTCAAGAAGGACTCTGTTTCATGGAGTTAAAACGTTCATTACTTAGTTCCTTTATTGGCCTAAGGTATTTTGGATGTTTTGGACTGAAAGTAAATATCTCAGCTTTGGAAAACGTAGCTCATTTTGAACTGCTCCTAGGAGCTTACAAATGACGGTTATACAACCTAACTGATTTTAACGTTTCATTTCGTTTCGTTTCGTTTCGTTTCGTTTCGTTTCGTTTCGTTTCGTAGTCCTTACCTCTTCTACCTACTCACAGCAGGTGTTGAGGTTGTTTATTTCCACTTGATCATACTCAGACACGCACCACAGTCGGTTGGACTCCTCTGGACGAGGGATCGGCCCAGCGCAGAGACCTCTACCTGACAACACAAACACTCACAAGAGACAAACATCCATAACCCCGGTGGGATTCGAACCTACGATCCCAGCCGATGGCCCACTCCTTAGACCGCACGGCTACTGGGATCAGCCTACTAATTTTAACACTGGCCATAATTTTAGTGTTGGTGTTTAATAAATATTCTGCATGCAAGAGATGTTTACTTAACTGTGAAAGTATGATGGGATGATTATATAGGTAAAGATTCGAAAGGAGTACTTCTGGAATACAAGCCAAAAGCACTGCAAATCTGTGAGGTACGTGTCTGATACTCTAACACGATATCAAACGTACGTGTAAAGTAACATGGTGGTGGGTTCCCCTAACCGTCATTGCAGTGCAAATGTAACAGTGCATTTTGTGTGTTTTTCCACATTGTCATAAACGGTACAATTTTCGGAAAAAAAAACTGTAGAAGATTAAATGTGCGTTGTGATTTTCTGTAAAAATTTTGTACGAAACATTTCCCATTTAAAAGAAATTCAGAGAGTTATTATCATATCGTGCATAGGTCTTCACCTAAGGTACCCGTTATTCTAGTCGGATTTTAATAAAAGTTGAATATTCTCGACAGATTTTCGAAAAATAGGTAAATATCAAATTTCATGAAAATACGTTCAGTGGGAGCCGAATTTTTCCATGCGGACGGACAGACATGAAAATGCTAATAGTCACTTTTCGCAATTTTTCAGACATACCGAAAAACGCAAGGGCGTGTCTAAAACATCGATTCTCAAACACTTTTAGACCTGTACTCTTAAGGAGCATAAAATATCGTTATAATTTGCAGCAACGCTCGAAAAGTATCCACGTCCAGTATAATTAAACGTTGATATCCATTACATGAAATGAGAACGGTTCTCAGTTACAGCCTTCCAAGTAACATCCTTTACTTGTCGCATTGTCAAAGGTTTGTCTTTGCTTTTCAAATTACGGTGTAAATAAAATCACAAGAAACACAATCATAACTGCAAAAGTAAACGTATCACCTTGCAGTGCAAATATCTTCCTTCCTCGAATAATAATGGTGACCTCTGAGAAGTTTCTATCCGTTTTACTCTATAATCAATGATAGGATGGCGTAAAAAGTTGTTTGTAACAAATTTTAAAGAGAAGATGAAGTGAAATATCGTACATTGTAAAGCTGGCTTATTTTATACGGCATGGAAACGTAATATCGTTATACTACCAGAAGTAACTTAATATTCCCACACATACGCAGGGAACTAGCAAAGAAATTTTACGGGCCTTGAAAAAAAGAAGAGAGAACGTATTTTCACTTTTATGTTTCTTCTTACTATTATAAATTTTGTACAACCTAATATAATATTTTATTTATTTTCATTTCTATAAAGATATTATTTCAAAACGTGTAACAAGGGATGCCTATGTCCGTACGCCTTTCTTACAAATGAAAATAGAAGATAACAAAAACAGAGCTTCGGATAAGTTTTCGATTGCAATTTTTCTGATCAGTGTCCCCGGCTTAGTCAAAAACAGCTTATTTTTTCCAAGTTATTGAAAATGGAGTGAAAATTTGTTGTTCTGTGTTATATTGCTAAAATCAGAGGAACTACAGTCAGACGGAGACTTGAGGACTACCAGACAGTTATTTGGTTAATCCGTCAATTTGTTACTTAGTTACAGAAGCCTGTGCGTTTGTTTCTAACCACCCTAATCACCTGTCAGTTGTCATTAACCTTTATCCTGCTAATGTGGAATATATGGTGAGCTGTTAATAATGCCAGCACCACTAATGTGTAATATTTGGTGACCTACATTTGGCAACGCTGAAAGGAGCCTGTCTCTCTCTCTCTCTCTCTCTCTCTCTCTCTCTCTGCACAATGTCTCAACACTGAATCAATCGTGAAAGACGTCATATCTGTGTGCACACACTAGTTGGTAAAGTGTGTGCACTGCACAGTCAACAGCACATTCTCGCTCAACTGTATAGTGCAACCTTAGCGTAAAACAACAGAAAGTTTCTCCCTGAAGATGACCCAGCAGGGTCGAAACATGTAGGAGTGTGTTACAATTGATGATAAAACTCTTTGTGCATTTGTTAGTGATTAATGTTTTTTGTGTGGTTACTACATCAAAATTTCCCGACTATTGACCTGGCTCTAATTATACTTACACAGATTTACACTAATGCATGTATTAGTTTCAGTGTTAATTACACATCTCCCGAAAAATGACAACAGTTAATACATTTGTGCGCCTCACACAACGTTTCTTAAACAGTATGGGAATCCCACATATTGAACAATACCTCCAGGACAAGGAATTATAAGGAACACAGATAAAAAATGCACACATGTAAACATGACCAAAAAGGCCACGTTCCGTGGGCTTTACTCTGCACATCTTTCACTACAGTGAAATACAGAAACAGAACATACAATTCCCTTTTAATCACATTTTAATAATTATAATTATTATCATAACAAATTGATAGAGCAGTAGTATTGGTTTGAATGTAAAATTGAGATATGTTTCAATATATCTTTCAATTAATTAATATCTTTCAATAGATTAATATCTTTCAACAAAATTTTATATATACTTATGAATTTTCTATTATTGGCTAGACGATGACCATATTTGTTCGCAATATATTACCAGAACAAAACACACAATACGTACGAGTTGTTCCTTAATTTTTGCAATTAACACAAAGGGGCGATAAACATAAAAAATAATTACACATTATTAGTAGTAAAATAAATTCAAACAAAGACGATGGGAAAGAATTGTCATGAATTTTAATACTGATTTTTCACTTCACGGTTTGAAGTTAACTGAATATGCTTACATGTGTATAGGAGCTTGTTTGAAGCGGTTAATGTAATAACAGATAAATGCACACACAGACACACACACACACACACACACACACACACACACACACACACACACATACACACACACACACACTCACACAAGACGTAGGCCATATATGCACTACCAGTGATATTAGACATAAAAAGTTTCCAGCTTTTGACCAGAATCAGCAGACGAGAACATCCTTGTTGTAGTTGTAACTACTGCAGGCTGTAAAACACATTGAAACATTACATCATTTTCCAAATGAAGTAACTGAGTTTACTGCACGTCAAACATCATCTAACCCTTTAAAGACGAAGCGTATCTGTTTTATATAAGGACTCAGTGCGTACCGCGCTGTAAACACTCTCCACTTCGGTTATAAAAACCAGTCTCTTAATGTTTTATAAGGCAAAAGTTTCTGTTTGTTCTGAGATCCGTACAAAACACACAAACGCAATGTGGGCATCACGTAGAATTTTTTAGTCTTAAACCTGGCCGTAAGTAAAGTTACCGCTAGGCTTTAAAAGGGTAACACAGTGTGAAAATAACATAAAATCAGCAACAATGACTAACAAAACAACTAGACAACCAAAAAGTTCTAAGAAGCAGCATTATTCCTGACAACCTAATAGTAGTTCAGTCGGCCAATACCTGTCCACAAACGCCATTTACCGTTCCCCGTTATAAGCCAGATTAATCCAGTCGATAACCTCTTGTCCTTTTAAAGCCTAGCAGTAACTTTACATACCACCAGATTTAACGTTAAAAAATTCTACTTGGTGCCCACATTGCGTTTATGTGTTTTGTACGGATCTCAGAACAAACAGCAACTTTTGCCTTATAAAACATTAAGAGATTGGTTTTTATAACCGAAGAGGAGAGTGTTTACAGCGCGGTACGAGCTGAGTCCTTATATAAAACAGATACGCTTCATCTTTAAAGGGTTAAGATATATTCTGATATTACAATTTTATCTACGCCTAGACCTTCCAAGCAGCATATCCTATACGTGTCTCAATATTATAAGTTTTTACACATTTTTCGTAGCATCCATGTTATAAAGTGAAGTACCCAGTACAACATTCTAGACTTACTCACACACAGACCACAATAATTCAGACTCAGCAGTGTGAGTGCGTGATGTCAGTCACACATCACGGTTGTTAAGACTTCAAATTTCTTCCTATATAGTAACTATTCTTTTCTCTCATTCTTCTAGGATGAAATATATTGAGACCTTTAAATAAAAACCTGTCCTGAGCACAATGCCTGCAGCCGACAATTTCGCTTTTTAATGACTACAATAAATACCATGGTTCTCCACTGAAAAGGTATTCCAATGTGGCACGAAAGAGTGCGTGTAAATGTAAGGAAATTCTGTTACAAGAAACACTTTAGAGCAGCCTTGTAACAGCGATGAATTCACATCAGATCCATCTACCTTTTTCAACTACTATGGATCCGGTATATATGCATCTAGTATTCGGAATCAAAGTGCCAAAAACGTACTGTGTTCTCATCCCTTGCGTTTCACAGTAGCTTGCGTGTATGCAAGTTTGCATACACGCAAAATTCAGCTGACTTTTGTGGGATACAAGGGCCGGGATAGCTCAGCCGGTATAGCGACTCGCTACGGGCTGGACGGTCCGGGGATCGAATCTCCAGAGGAGGCGAGGTTTTCCGCACCCGTCCAGACCTGTCCTCGCGTCCACCCAGCCTCCTGTAGAATGGGTAGCGGGTCTTTCCCGGGGGTAAAGAGGCCGGGGCGTGGAGCTAGCCATGCCACCCACATCCAGCACCGAAGCTAACGAAAGGGTACAGCTATACCTCTACTGTTCCTTGGGCCTTAGGCCTGTATAGGGTCCCTTTTTGTGAGATACATTGTATATATATATATTTATTTATTTATTTATTTATTTATAACGCCCGCTCAACCCTTAGCTCGAGGGTAACATGCTGCACGCGCAGACATTTGAAATGAGAAAACGTCTTTTAACACTTTTCCTGGCAAAGCCAAAATAGAAGGCTGAAGTAATTTTGAATTTCGTGATTCTACATGCGGTCTACTGAATTTTTTGTTGCCCCCTTGCAGAACAAATCTTAAGGAAGTTACCCGAGCGACATAAAACGCTGCACAGACCCCGTATACATCACACACACACACACACACACACATATATATATATAAACTTAAAATTTGCCCTATAACATTCCATGCAGGCATAGAAGAGAGGAAAATATATAGGTCTAATCTTTCTTTAACCTCGGCATTAAAAGGGGGTGAGTGGTCAACGCCACGACCCTGCTGTTTTACAGTCGGGAAAGAGACCCCGTACCCATTTTACAGGAGGCGGGGTGGGCCTGGGGGACGGTCAGGATGGGGACGGGAAATCTTGCCCCACCGGGTTTCAAGCCCCGAAACTTCCAGCCCGTAGCGACTCGCTATAACGACTTGACATCCTGTAGTCACTATTAACGTCACATATCTATTACCTGTGTTCCCTCTTCCCCATCGTAGCAATGAAGGCCGTGGGTCCACCACCTCCAGAGTGTCTGGTTTTTCGGAAGAGTGGGAAGAAAAAACTGTGTAAAATAGGCATATCAATTGACCAGTAAAGCTGTGTAAAACAGGCACGTGAATTGACCAGTAAAGCTGGGCATGTGAATTGTTGCAAGACCTCACAAATGATAAAAAATATATATTTTTTAAAACATATATTTTTTTATCATGTGAGATCTTGCAAAATTTTAATTTTTACCTTAAGTTTTAGGTTTGTATAAACAAACACCACTTGATGATTTGCTTTAGCTAAACATGCAGTGTTAAAAAATAATAATATATACAGGGTGTGTCAGAAGGAATACAAGGTGTTATTTATGTATTGAAGCTGTACAGGAAGTATTCTTTAGAATTTAAGATTTCTATAAGGTGAAAGGCAAAGCAATCCCATTACAGACCTGGACAGGCCCTCAGGGTTCCAGGAGGTTGAGGCTCCCAGATTTCTAGACAATCGGCACATGAAGGTGGTAAGGTTGTCAGCCCTACGCACTGGCCGCCTTTACCCCCAGAAAATACTCCTGGTAGTCATTTCTGTTAGAGGCTGAGTCGACCCCAGGGGCCTAGTGCGACCAGAAGGATTATGTCAATGAAAAATTCCAATGACACCATCGGGAATCGAACCCGAGACCTTCCGGTTTGTAGCGCAGTGCCTCAACCGACTGCGCCACCGCGGCTTTTCTATAAGGTACCGGAAAGAAAAAGCTTATGAAAACAAATAATTCTGGTATCCTAAATTAAATTTAAGGTGCACACTTTTTGCTGCAAGTATAAGAACTTACCTAACATGGCAAACCAATATGAGAGGCAGAAAAAAAAAAAGAAACGCGATTATGTTAAATTTCCAAAACACTTGTACGAATTTCACATGGCTACAAAAATCTATCAAGTTACTTTTCATACTTAATGAGCAAATGTGTTTTACCTTACTTTACAAACACTAAACAGACCCATGTATATAGGTATATATGTTGCTGTGTTCATCCGTCAGTCACATTTCAGCTACCAGACAGAAAATATTCACGGTATCTTATCGAGCAAGTTGCTTCAGTACTGCTTCTAAGTTGAATTCCATATAATACTCAAGAGCCACCGACGGTTCTTTATTGGGGTAAAGTGACAAGAACGTCAGGCTGACCACTCACCTCCGCCTAGCGCCAAGGTTAAAGATGAGTGGAGCTAAGCCTGCACTCCCCCCTCTATGCTTGTACAGGGAAACTTACCCTTTAATTTTTTTATTAACGTTGCGTTTAATGTAATTAAACCCATGTTTCAATACAGGGACTGATATGGCCCAAAAGCCATATTTTTAGTATTAGTAACATTTTATTGGCCGATCCCAGTGGCTGCTGGGTCTAAGGCGTGGGTCTACGGCCGCTCGCTTGCTGGGATTGCGGGTTCGAATCCCACCGTGCGCATGGATGTCTCTTGTGAATACTGTATGTTGTCAGGTATATTTCTGCGTCGGGCTGATCACTCGTCTAGAGGAGTCCTACCGAATGTGGTCTGTCTGAGTGTGTTTCGTGAAGCCTCGATAATGGGGAGGCCCTAGCCCACTAAGGGATGTTGCGCCATTTAAAAAAAATATTTTTTTTCATAGGTTTGGCAGGAAAAACTTCTGGTGTCTATACAAAAACTTTCAAATTTGGATGGCAAAAATGAGCTAACGTTCCGTGCAGGCTGCTGCCTTGCTAGAAATCGTCACAAGCCTAAATACGCCTGACATCACCTGAAGAGTTGGTAACTTCCCACGTATCTACGTTAGGGCACTGGAAAACCTGTGGCAAGATCACGTATGGTACTGTTCAATGCGCAAGCATTGGGACAGTCTGCATTGTGCCACCGTCATTCATGGACTTGACTGATTGACAGACATACACCCGCACTTGATTGCCAATTACCGTCTTGATTCCAGGAAGCCAATTGTTCTGCTCCGATCGACAATTCTTTGATCTATGTACGATCAGAATCAGCACTACCACGTCTGGGGTGGGGGGTGGCGTGTGGTCCTGCTATGGCTGATTGAGCCACGATATCCAGATAAGAGGTCCGACAGCATGAGAGGCGTTGATTGATTCTGCGGTTTTTGTTAATTTGTGTTAGAGGTATGGCCAGGAACTGAGATCAGATGTAAGAGGGCTGAACTGGCAGCTGCCAGGAGGCGGTGCCAATCTATACAACAGAACGGGAAGCTATACCAGTGACGGCGATGTGTAGCAAGCTCCAAATATGACACTGCTTTGATATAAGAACGTAAATATGTGCTTATAGTAAATTGTCGAGTTTCATTTATTTTTTCCGCCCCATGGCGCAACAGCCCCTAGTTGGCCAGGGCCTCCTCATTATCCAAGTTTCGCGATCACATGCAGACACACCACACACGGTAGGACTCCTCTGGACGAGTGATCAGCCCGTCGCAGAGGCCTCTACCTGACAACACACAATACCCACAAGAGACAAACGTCCATCCATTCTTTAATCCTAATCGGCCTAATGTCGAGTTAGACTCGACAGCGCTTTCCGCTGCAACATGTCAAATGTCGAAATCACACCGACACGTTATTTTACATTACTTAGTGTTCGTTTTTCATAAGCTCCTCTTCTCTACTGTCTGGTTTTTAACTCTGAAAACTATGGGACTTTTTATAAAATTAATTTGGGCCCAGAGTGTCGCAAATCAAAGAACAATTTGGTCTAGAAGGGATTTACATTTTGAAACGCAGATAGGACGAATTATATTATCTCCTTGTGACCCTCATGCTTGCCGCTATACCAATCATATACCTTAAGAGCACTAAAAAATAAATTGTCTCATATCTTACTGCGTCAGAGGTCGCTTGGACGACAGCGCCCATGTAAGAATCGAACCTGCACCCCTCTTGCTCAGCCCCGTGATGTCTTCTGAAGTTCTTGTGTTGAGCCCTTAAAACGAAAACAGAAATATTAACCCTTTAAAGATGAAACTATTCTGTCTAATATAAAGACTCAGTGCGTACCGTGCAGTAAACACTCTCCACCTCAGTTTAAAAAACCAATCATTTGGTGACATGTCAGGTAAAAGTTGCAGATTGTTCCCAGATAAGTATAAAACACATAAACGCAATGTGAGCGCCATGGAGAATTGATTAATGTTAAGCCTGGTGGTACGTAAAGTTACCGCTAGGCTTTAAAAGGTTAGGCAGTATGAAATCAACTCAACCCTATGAAAACTACAGGTTACTTCTTTCAGTTGACACTTAATGGGTAACATCGGCGTTTCTAAGCAGACTCAATGCGGTACTTTATATAAAATGCATACATTATGTGTAAAGAAATAAGGGACAGGGAAACGAGGAAGAAGAAGTAAGCAGCTACTGGATGACCTTAAGGAAACTAGAGAAGACTGGGAATTGAAAGAGAAAGCACTAGATCGCACTCTGTGTACAACTCGCTTTGGAAGAGGCTGTGGACCTGTCGTTAGACGGACTACGTGGGGAAGAGGGGAAGTGCAGTCCAACCCATTTATAACGACATCGGTTTATACGACATCTCTCCTATACAGTAAGATTTTCTATGGTACCAGTTAATTCGTCACAGTTAACCATAACATTGTACTCCTCAGTTATAAAGACAGTCGTTTATAACAACACAAAATATCCAGTCCCTTTCATGACGTTATAACCGAGTTGGACTGCATATGTATTTAGAGCGACTGTTTTGTTAAATACTTCACGGTGCAGTGGGCTTCAATCTAATCACAGAACATTACAAGCATAATTTTCCTAATTTTCTCACGAAAAAGAAATCTGAAAGGGGGTTTAAGTCTTCTGCGAATTACGCCGCGAGTTAAGGTGAATAGGACGGTACACTCTGAAGATTTGACAAGTACTTCTAATGTTATCGAGATACAAGTATCTTTACGTAGCAGGATGGTGTAGTAGTAAAGAGTTATAACTGTGTTTTGGGGGAGCCTCGTTTGATCCTCGATGGTTACACCGACTATCCTGACGGATGTCATGGTTTTACAAAGTACTTCGCTGTAAATGCTGGGGTAATGCCTCTAATTCCCTATGAACGCCAATTTAAAAATTCTTTTAAATTCATCATTCACTATTCATCCTAAATTGACGTCATATAGTCTGAAATACTGATAGCGTCATAAACTAAATCAGAAAGCAGGAACTATATTTACTTCGGCCTTATTATTATTATTATTATTATTATTATGTGTGTCTCTTGTCACAGGCCTTTTCTTCCTGGTACGTCTCTTGAACCAGCAGTGATCCCCACCGCTCAGGCTTCAAGCTTCACACTGCAGAACTTTCCGTATTATGTGTGATGTTCCAAGTATAGCTGTCTTTTGTAGTGAATCTATCGAATGTTTTCCTGGTATAGCTTCCAAGTTTTTCTTTAAGCTTCTCGTTACTATTCCAGTGGCTCCAATTATTACTGGTACAAATGTACACTTCAGGTTCCACATTCGTTGTATCTCTATACATAAACTCTTGTATTTTAACCTCTTTTCCGCTTCCTTTTGCACAACGTTTTTGTTTTATTATTATTTATATATATTACATATATATTATATATATTTATATATGTATTTATATATATATATATTAATTATTATTATTATTATTATTATTATATGCCTCTGTTGCGTGGAATCCCATTACCTCCACTGACGCCAGCAAGCTTGAGCGCATACAGCGGAAATTTGTATCTCTCTGCCATCGTCCTTTTTTCAGTCACTTACCGTACAGTGACACTAATGTTTTAATTGCCTGAAATTTCATACCTTAAGTGATCTAGGTGCCACTTAGAAGCCCTTTTTTTACTTAATGTTTTCAGTGGTTCAAAATTTTGTCGTACTCTTTTGGAAGCTGTCGGCCTTCGAGTGCCGAAGCGAAATTTCAGACATTTTAAATTGTTTCATGTTGACTTTAGCCGTCCCAACTGCCCTTCCGCTAGATGCGCTCCGGCGGCTAATGGCATCAGTGGCTATAGCTGTATATTCAACTGTTGGCCAGTTTTGATTAGCGATTTGTCACCAGGTTTCAGGGTATAGGGGTTTTGCCCCAGTACTTTTACATCCCTTTTTTCCTGCAATATTGGTTTTGTTTTGTCTGTTTAGTGTTTTGTTTTTGTGTATTTCTACTGTTTTGTGTTGTATTTGTCTTGCTGTGTTGCCTTTGTAATTGGCACTTGTGCTGTTAAGCCTGCACGTTAATAAAAAACAATTGAATTGTTATTTTTTTTTGCCCAAGAAAATGTGGGACAGAAAAAAAGACTAAAAAAGTATTTGCAACGAAATAAAAATATTCACAGTGGAAGTCACAAGAACATTCTATAATATACGTTTGCCTAAACAAATACATCACAAAACTGCGTAAATAATGTTATCCTGATCCGTTTCTGCGAATGCTTTATTGATACACAACAGTTCGATTAATTTTTCGGGGATCTTTTTAACGAGTTCTTAATTCACTGTGCAAAGTCATACAATAAATCTGACACGAATAACGGGTACTTTACATGAAGACCTATGTACATTTATGATAATGTCTTGCTGAATTCTTCTTAGGACGAGAATATTTTCGGACAAAATTGTAGAGAAAATCGAAACACACATTTTATGTTCAATATTTTTTTTTCGAAAATCTTTCATTCATGAGATAATGTGGAAAAATATGGTACAGCCAGACAGGCCACCAGATGGCAATATAATACGGCGCATGCGCTTTGCATGCTGGGTAACTAAGGCTACATATACACACACACTCTGAATATGTAATACTTACGGCTTTTCCACGGCAACAATGGTTACGCGAACGCGCCTCAATGTTAAGTTTGTGCGTACATTGCCCGTCTTGTTTTAACTTACGAATATACTGACAAAGCTAAGTTTAGAGGTATACAAGTTTAAAGTAACGGGCCACTGGAATCCACTATTCATATTTACAGTGACGAATAGAAGAGCGTCCCTAATTTTTGTACGCTTTGCAATGTCTATTAACGTCTGGATGCCCTGAAAGGAAAAAAAACTCGCTTGCTGAAGTTTCAAGTTTTTTGGGATATGACGCTGTGTAGTTAGTGGAGTAGTTTCCGACGTTTCGAAAGATCCTAATGCTTTCATCTTCTACGACAGGTAGTCTTCTTGTATACAGAGCCACTCCCCCCCCCCACCCTGCGCCCCAAATAAGTAAATATTCACCACCAAACTGTAAGAACGTCAAATCTGGCATTTTTTCTTGACGCCTACGATGAAGCTGTCAGAGTTCCTGCCGCACACTAAATGTCCCAACAGAAATGCTGAATTAGGCACTTAAACCATAACTTACGTGAGTATGCATACGGATGGCCTGGTTCTCCCTGAAAGATAGTGCGAGGTAGCGGGAACTTGTCTTTGGCAGCACCTGCAAATCAAATGGAAGAATAAAACTTAAATTCTTTGCACCTCTAATTCTAGTTTAAATTTAATGTGTTCCATGTCCGTGCACTATATTATACAAAAACCACTAATCACCAACAAATCCAGAAAGAGTATTTTCTTCAATTGTAACACACTCCTACATGTTTCGACCATGCTGGGTTATCTTCAGGGAGAAATTTCTGTTGTCGTTACACTAAGGTTGCACTATACAACTATACAGTTGAGCAAGAATGTGCTGTTGACAGTCAACAGCACATTCTCGCTCAACTGTATAGTGCAACCTTAGTGTAACGACAATAGAAAGTTCTCCCTGAAGATGACCCAGCAGGGTCGAAACATGTAGGAGTGTGTTACAATTGAACATAAAAAAACTCTCTGTGCATTTGTTGGTGATTAATGTTTTTGTCTAGTTAAAATGTCGCTATAAAACTAATAATGATGGAAAATAGTAGGTTCTAATTAATGGCATCGAAATCAATTAAGCTTTAGTACAGAACTATATACACACACAGAATATTGCAATGCGTACATACTTCATTACAACAGTTTAGGGAAGATCTGTGGCACAAAAAGGAAAAAATTTTAAAATATTTATATTTTACTCAATAAGATGAACAGTACAACAAAACACAGGGTTCCAATGTTCGAAAATAATGTAACTGCAAACTATACCGTTCTTCAATAAAATTATATTTGTCTGAAAATAGTACACACTAATCAGCCGAAATATGTAGCTAACCTTTAAATATCTAAATCGTATATGGAGTCGAACCCGGTTATAACATCGGTTTAAGCGAAATCTCGTCTATAGTGACAGATAGTCTGTGGTACTAATTAATTCCTCACCGTTAACCATAACATTACACCCCTCGGTTATAAAGACACGCGTTTATAACGACGCAAAATATTCAGTTCTTTTCGTGACGTTATAAACGAGTTCGACTGTACTTTTGTGCCGACCATGATAGTGACACATTTACAGACTGGATATTAACACTGTAAAAGGGGATCTAGCAATTTGAATTATATATACAGAATTTTGTTAGGGAACTTCTTGCAAAACAGTCACTTGGTATACCAAGAAGGAAATTGAGAAACACCGAGGCACATCTAAGGGGAAAAGTAAGTTGCCAAAATGAACTAAACTGAAACAGCTCAGGGGCGCTTAAAACCATTACTTTAAGTAACAGAGGGGTTGAAAATGAAGGTTTGTTAACTTAGAGTTAATTACACTGGAAATCATCATAACCTGTCGGTATAGCGAGTAGGTTACACGCTGGGTAACAGAATACTTTGGGATCGATTCCCGAAAAGGACAAAATATTTTCTATTTTCCAGATTATCCTTGCTTGCTATAGTGTTCATTTAACCTCTTATATAAAGAATAGCGGCGACTATTTCCCCTGGAGTAAAGCGGCCGGAGTGTGAAGCTAATGTTTATCTAGCATGGCACTTATTCGCCCAAGATCAAAACCACTACCAAATCAGTTAAGTCATTGTTTATTTAACCCTTTAAAGACGAAGCGTATCTGTTTTATATAAGGACTCAGTGCGTACCGCGCTGTAAACACTCTCCACTTCGGTTACAAAAACCAGTCTCTTAATGTTTTATAAGGCAAAAGTTGCTGTTTGTTCTGAGATCCGTACAAAACACATAAACGCAATGTGGGCACTACGTAGAATTTTTTAATGTTAAACCTGGTGGTACGTAAAGTTACCGCTAGGCTTTAAAAGGTTAAACGTGTTAATCTAATTATATCAGAGGTTGCTCGCTAAAATTGCTACAAAAATCTGTTCCTACAGAGACCTAAAATTGGCCGCCACTTTCTTTGACGTATCACGCCTCTGACATGGATGGCCCCAAAATGTTTACTTATCCGATATAAACATAGATTTCTCCACATTGACTCTATAGCTCAGAAGGATGGCTTTCCAATAACGGATGTGTATGAATACGTGAATTTTAACCTTTCAAAGCCTAGCGGTAACTTTACATACCACCAGGTTTAACATTAAAAAATTCTACGTGGTGCCCACATTGCGTTTATGTGTTTTGTACGGATCTCAGAACAAACAGCAACTTTTGCCTTACAAAACATTAACAGAATGGTTTTTATAACCGAAGTGGAGAGTGTTTACAGCGCGGTAAGCACTGAGTCCTTATATAAAACAGATACGTTCTGTCTTTAAAGGGTTAAATTATCTTGAACAGATCTTTTGTTTGAAAACACTGAAGTGACTGGATACAGGAAATTAACGTATACAAAGGCAAGGAGCAGACTCACTGTTTCGGGCATTCCTTTCGCTGCTTGGCTCCATATCGGCCGTTAGCATGGATTCGTCAGTATTGTCTCGGGCTAAGACATAACCTGAAAAATACAGAAGTGTGTATACTCTCAGAAGAGTCCCTGATGATTTTCCCAGGAAGGGATCGAAACATGTTGGACTAGCTTACAGAGATTATAATATCTAAAAAACAATAAGAGTGCATTTGCTGGCTGAGTATCGTGTGTTTGATATGTAACGGACATTTGTGCCATCTGCAGGCGAAAATGTGTAGAGACCCTTCTAAGCCATGCTAATTCACCCTGAAATTTTCACATTCACATAAAACCTATTTCCCACCATCTCAACAGCACTCACTGCTGCTCCCAACAAAAAAAAAAAGCCAGCGACGAATAAAACGTAGTGACTGGTATTTAAGTAAACGTTAGGACACAGCTTATTCTAAATTTAAAATCAACCCGTTTGGGAACATTGCAGAACTATACATATACTTTGTTATGTTATATCTTTCTAATAGCCTAACAATTATCCATTTAAAATTTTTCAAAATTACAAGAAAATTTTAAATTACACACTAGACAAATTAACCCTTTAAAGACGAACGTAATCTGTTTTATATAAGGACTCAGTGCGTACCGCGCTGTAAACACTCTCCACTTCGGTTATAAAAACCAATCTCTTAATGTTTTATAAGGCAAAAGTTGCTGTTTGTTCTGAGATCCGTACAAAACACATAAACGCAATGTGGGCACCACGTAGAATTTTTTAATGTTAAACCTGGTGGTATGTAAAGTTACCGCTAGGCTTTAAAATGTTAATACTTAGAACAGAATAAAACCAAACAAATTGCAAACTCCCTTTTCCACTATATATAAATATATTACAGCACAACACAAGATTTTAAAAAACGCTAATATTCCTTTCCACCCTCACGTGCAATAGTGCACCACAGAAGCACAAAGACACTTCGACACTCAAAATATTGTACGTTATGATACCAGGCCCCGGATGTCCTTTTCCTAGTAAAGGAGCACCGGTGGAATGAAATTTACAGGGGAAAATCGAAGTACTCGGGGAAAAACCTGTCCCAGTGCCACTTTGTCCACCACAAATCCCACATGGACTGACCCGGGATCGAACCCGGGCCTCCGCGGTGGGAGGCCGACGGGTAACCGCCTGAGCCATGGCACGGCCGTAGGCCCCATATACTTCTGCATGCATACGGACACACGCATACTTATGTGAAGGGAATCACATCTAAGTGTCTCTGCGTGGCCACACTTCATATCAACAAATTTATATTCATAAATGTCTCCTGGCCGCTCAGTGAGTACATAAAATTTCGTACCGGGAATAAAATCCCGTCCTCAAAGTCCACAGTCAGTCCCTTGTTAATATCAGAAAACAGAATGTCAATTTCAACATCGCCAGCAATAATTTTGAATTTGATCGATTTCAGTCGAGTTCATTACATAAAAACATATTCGCATGTGGGATTTCATGCTTGCGCCGCGATGTTGATGACATCTGCGCTCTTCTGGGGCATTACGCAATATCGAGTGGTAATCCTAACCGACGTTTCGGTACAACGCATCCGTCTCATCTTCAAGGGTCAATAAGTCCACACTTTCCCCTATACAAACTGCGTACCGTCTTGCCAGCTTTCGTTTCTTCTTGGACTTCTTGAACCTTGAATACGAGACGGATACGTTGAACCGAAACGTCGGTTAGGATTACCACTCGATACTGCGTAATATCCCAGAAGAGGGCAGGTCTCAAACTTGCACGTGGTTCATTTTAATGCTTGCATTACTAATCACCTTGATTTAAAAGAATCAAACATCCAGAGGTTACACGTCAAAATTCTTTAACTATTTCTTGCTTTGCCTGTAGGTGTTGAGTGTCTACCCCGTTGTGATTTCCTCGTTACACACGCCATAACAACAGTAAATCATTTGTTTCTGTTACTAAGGTCCTATTCTGTTACTTCACATCGATTTTAACCCTTTAAAGACGAAGCGTATCTGTTTTATATAAGGACTCAGTGCGTACCGCGCTGTAAACACTCTCCACTTCGGTTACAAAAACCAGTCTCTTAATGTTTTATAAGGCAAAAGTTGTTGTTTGTTCTGAGATCCGTACAAAACACATAAACGCAATGTGGGCACCACGTAGAATTTTTTAATGTTAAACCTGGTGGTATGTAAAGTTACCGCTAGGCTTTAAAAGGTTAAAACACTTTTCTATGTACAATGCTTTAAAATATTTTCACTTCAGGCTTTCCCCTTAGTAAAGCAGTGCGTCTCAAAATTAAACAAAGCATTCGGTAAAGAAGTCTTTTTTACATGCAGGCACAATAACCATAGTATCTTGGAAAGTCAGCAAAACAATAATTTCAAAAGTAATAATAATAATAATAATAATAATAATAATAATTTTCCATGGCCCAACAGCCCCCAGTGGGCCAGGGCATCTTCATTATCGAGGCTTCACGATCACACTCAGACACACCACTCTCGGTAGGACACCTCTGGACGAGTGATCAGCCCGATGCAGAGACCATTATCTGACAACACACAACACTCACAAGAGACAGACATCTATGCCCCCAGCAGAATTCGAACCCGCAATCCCAGCAAGCGAAAGGCCGCAGACCCATAGGCCGTGCGGTCACCCGGATCGGTCAATAATAATAATTCTGTGAATACATTTTTGTAATAGCTGTATCTCAGCCCCAGTATTATTTCTTGTGATTGTACTACCTGTACAGGTCGAGAACTGGAACTGTTTTTAGTCATAATCGTGGATATGGAATTGAAGAGGTGGGAAAGTGATTAGAATGGAGGAAACAAATAATAGTTGCAGATTTTTTGTGAGGAATACTCTTGAAGAACAACCATTTGGAAGACCCAGAAAGATACTGGACGATAATATAATTATGGTTTTTAAGAAGTGGACTGCGAAGACGGGAACTAGAGTCAACCTCGATTATACAGACTTCCGTTATAACGGATAGTTTTGGAATCCCCTTGTGATCCGTTATAACCGAGGTTCACTATGCAGTTCATTCAAGAACGTGTCTATTGACGGTGTTGAAGTTAGGGTTCTGCTACAACAACGTGACTGGGAAGTGACTGGACTTACCACCGCCATCTTTACGTTGAACGAAGGAAGGGGTGCGATAGAAGTCTGCAAAAAAAAAATACAAAATTACTTTTTAGAAAAATGTTTCGATAACAACGAGGTTTCAATTTTAATGACGGACGAGACAGTGTTTGTAATAATTTGAACTAAATCAAATATAATTAATTTTCTTAAGTAGCATTATACATCTTATGACACGTACACGTCTGCTGGATGATTTGCGTCACATCCCAGAATTACTTCAGCATGTAAAAGCGTTGTTTTTTTTAGCTCTCCAATCACACCTAACACGCTGCATTATACACGTTTTTATTTGGCAACTAGTTTCGGCTCAGAAAGGAGTAATCATCAGAATATTAACAAAAACTATAAAATGGGCACCCTGTATATTATTATAGGAAGGAGATCTCCCCCTTTACATTAACAAATACATTAAAAATGTACGTAAGACAATCAGACAATTTTATGGTTTTTGTTAATTTACTGATGATGGTTCATTTCTGAGTCGAAACTACTAGGCAAGATAATAAATAACGTGTGTAATATAAATTGTTGGGTGTGATTGAAGAGTTGAATAAAAACATATTTGTGATTGATACACCGACGGGGATGTCCTGTATTAAGAATATATGAAAAGTCTGTTATGTCACATTTTATGTGTTAATCAGTCTTTGTCCATTCTGGCCTCTGCCCACCTGACTGGGTGAATATAGCATTTCACTCACGTGACTTGCAAGATGATGGTGAAGATGGCAGCCGCAAAGGAAGGTACAGTTTAAAGTAAAACTACAGTACAGCGTCGATTACCCGAATGTCAATCATCCGAAACGTCTATTGTCCGAACTGCCGCCGGTAAGAAAATAGTTACCACGTACTGTACTTTCCAATTACTGGTTACTACACTGAAATATAGCTAAGCTGTTTAAAGTGTTTGTTTCCAGATATTCATTAACCTTTTAAAGCCTAGCGGTAACTTTACGTACCACCAGGTTTAACATTAAAAAATTCTACGTGGTGCCCACATTGCGTTTATGTGTTTTGTGCGGATCTCAGAACAAACAGCAACTTTTGCCTTATAAAACATTAAGAGACTGGTTTTTATAACCGAAGTGGAGAGTGTTTACAGCGCGGTACGCACTGAGTCCTTATATAAAACAGATACGCTTCGTCTTTAAAGGGTTAATAAACGTAACGCAATAAAGCACATAAATAGCTATACTTTGTAACTACAGGAGTTAATAATCGAATGTCGGTATACATGTTTGATTATCCAGATAATTTGATTAACCCAACTTCCTCTGTCCCAATTAGTTCTTATAATCCACTCTCTACTGTATATCCTCGGACGACGGGTGCCAATTTTCCAAATTTTCACCTCGGCAGAGGAAGGAATCGGTCTTGTACATGACAAATTTTGCAACAAAATCCATCGACTAGATCTGAAACCTTCAACCATTTGTAAAATGACTGAAACTGTAACGACATATCAAATAAATTGAGTAAACACACATTCCTCGCTTTCTCAAACGTAATTTTATACCGTCAGGAGAGAAGCGGTGTGTCAATTACGTCGACGAAATGCAATTTTCTGTCTGGGTTGTCCATCAGGAAATTTCACAAGCTGGAATTCGAAAGCGTAACGTTATGGAAACAAAACCCAGGGCAAGGTGGCTGGAGTCATTTAAAACAGACCTACGGAAGATGGGCGTTAAGAATTGGAGGCGTAAGGCACAGGACCGAGAGCAGTGCAAAACAATTTTGAAAGAGGCTAAGGTCCACCAAGGACTGTAATGCCAGAATCATAATAATAAGAAGGCGAAGAAGGAGAAGAAGAAGAGGAAGAAGGAGGAGGAGGAGGGGAAGGAGGATGAGGAGGAGGAGAAGAGAAGAGGAGGATGAGAAGAGAAGGAGAAGGAGGAGAAGGAGGAGGAGAAGGGGAGAAGAAGAGGAGGAGGAGGGGAAGAAGGAGGAGGAGGAGAAGAGGAGGGGAGAAGAGAAGGAGGAGGGGGAAGGGGGAGAAGGGGAGAAGAAGAGAAGGAGGAGGAGGAGGAGGAGGAGGAGCAGAAGAAGAAGAAGAAAGTTACGGAAACTGGGGGGCGGAATCTGATGGATCCATTACTGTCCAGTGGTTAGCTGAACACGGAAGTAGAACCAGCTGCAGAAAATCTGTTCCTACTATGGTTGGGATTGGAAGTGTCGCTCCACTCATATTGAAACTGGATAACAGGTAGCGACAAGTAGTCAGCTTCACTCATCGACGGCTTCACACCTGGGCTAAAAGCGCCGGTACGCTCAAAGCAAGAGGCTGGGTGGGCCCTACAGTTAGTCTGTGAGCATTAGAGAAGAGGAAGTTCTGTTAACCTTACTAGGAATTGCACCACGATATGTTTCCTAGCCCTAGCCCATGCGCTGTATCGACTGTATTACCCTGGCTCACAATATAAAACCTAGACAATGAATAATTCGCACGCTATTAACCCTTAAAACACAGTGGCTACCTGCGTTCCACCAGGTTTAACATAACCAAAATACTACATTCTATTCAAAGACTTTATTTCTATGAGTTTTTAGGCGCGCTGGCAAAATTGCGAAAAGCGACAATTGGCTTCGCCAAGTCTGTCTGTCTGCCTGTCTGTCTCTCCGTTCGTCCGTCCGCCTGCATTCAACAACTCACCTCCCACTGGACGGATTTTCATGAAATTTGATATTTGAGTATTTCTCGAAAATCTCTCGAGAAAATTCAAATTCCTACAACCAAGGCTACACACATTCAGAATATGTAATACTTATTGTTTTCCACGGCAACAATGGTTACGCGAACGCGCCTCAATATTATGTTGATACGTACATTGCCTGCCATTTATACATCTCGGAACAAACACCGATTATTTCCCTGTAAAGTGATAAATTATTGGTTTTTATTAAAACCGAGTTTCAGTGTGTTTACTGTGCGGTACGCGTGAATCTTTAAATATAATTCAGGGCACCTCTCGTCTTTAAGGCAACGGCCTGGCTAAAGCGGTTAGTCGCCGGCCTCTCACTTCGGAGGCCCGGGTTCAATACCAAGTCAGTCCATGTGAGATTTATGGTAGACGAAGTGTCACTGGGACAGGCATTTCTACAAGTAGGCCTAATTCGGTTTTACCCTGTCAGTACCGTTCCACCAACGCTTCTTACACGTCTTGATCAACACGCTGCTCTTAATAGAAGGACAAAGGAGCGAAGACTGGGAACGTTCTAAACAAAACAACGATCTTTGGAAATCGGGGACCATTAGATCGAAAAGTACTTCCATTATCATTGTATTTAAAGGGTTAACACTATGATACTGGCAATTGAAAGGCCTTCAGCAATTACCTGCAGAAGGTAGGTATGCGGCATTTTAAGTAACTGCTTCTATTTTCACAAAAATTCAGTCACAGCCAATTCTGTTTATATCTCTTTATTTGGAGATTTTGAGCAACATGTTTCGGCCTGTTACGGCCATAATCAGGCTACTCTGAGAAATATGAACATTGAAACTCTACTTTTCAGAAAGGCGAAGGCCTTCCACTTCACAAGGGGTTAAAGTATACAGTTTTGTATATACATAAAATAATCTAAAAATGAAATAAAATACATGTAAGACATATGTAGGTATAAAAAATTGAAGGTAAATCAACAGTCGACCATAAGATGAAGACGTGTATAATAAACAATTTCAGTGCTAGCAGCCCCATCGATGTTGTAACCGAAACTGTTTCTATTTAAAAAGACGTTTTAGTACGTGTAATGTTTGTATGGAGTCTGAGCAGGCGTGGCTGACAGTGTGTCCCTTCTCACCCGTCAGTTCATAACGTATATGTGGACTGGCGGGTGAGAGGGGGTACACTTTTAGTCACGCCCGCCCAAACACGAACTGACACTGAACTTTCCATAATTGCTACACAATATTGCGAAAATAGATTGAGATTCACAATCAGAATTAAGAAGTTGTTTACAACTGTACACACACTTTTCAAGATATCTGTTTCAAATTTCCTAACAGGAGCTCCGGCTAATACTTTTTATCTACATGTGAAATACGGAAACCGTGTCCATCAAATTTTGTAGTTTCACCCTTTAAAGACGAAGCGTATCTGTTTTATATAAGGACTCAGCGAGTACCGCGCTGTAAACACTCTCCACTTCGGTTATAAAAACCAATCTCTTAATGTTTTATAAGGCAAAAGTTGCTGTTTGTTCTGAGATCCGTACAAAACACATAAACGCAATGTGGGCACCACGTAGAATTTTTCAATGTTAAATCTGGTGGTACGTAAAGTTACCGCTAGGCCTTAAGAGGTTAAATTATGGAGAGTGAGCAACAGAACGGGTCCATATAAGACACGGTAGATGGCAGCAATCACCGTAATGACATGTAATGTAATCATCAGTCGATACCCACGCAAGAGTAGACAACTGATTCAATTTACGTAGGGCGGTAGCAGCCTAGCAGAGCTCGTGAGTAAATAAAGTTCCTCTTCTACTTTTACAGCTGGATTCTACACAACGTGTATTTAGTTATCACAGAATGTAGATATTCGAGTTATTTGACGTGGAAATAAAAACACGTGATACCAGGTATATAAGATAATAAATTACATCTATTCAATACTATGGCAAAACATAAACTGAGGAAGATTGATGTACATAAAATGTGTGTACGGAAAATCTACGTGTGTACAGAAAATATTTAGAAATCTATAACGACTTAGGTCTCGAAGTAGATAAATAATGCAAATACGTAAAGATAAATTGCGTGTAGTTGATATAAAATTTTTAGAATATAATATAAAAAGGTGTTTATTTCAAACTGTGTTTCGCCAAATACGATAAGTCCATGACAAATTCACATATTTGTCGCAGGTGTGTATTTTAACCTTAAATTTCTTTAACGGTTTTGATCTTAAGTGGTAATTTTCTATCAAATTTCGATTCCTATAGCCTGTTATATCACAGGTGTTCCTTCACTGAATTATTTTCATCAAAAATGGTAATTAATTTATTTAGAGCGGTCTAATAGACTAATAATTAATTTCTGTTGTCTGACACTTTTTTAAGCTTTTTAAGACTAATATTAATCTACAAAGCACATAAAGATTCAGTTCGTACCTCACAGAAAACACCAAGTCCTTACATTAAAATGACCAGTGCTCTACAGAGTACTTCAAGTTTGTTTATTACGAGAATATAAAACACATAAATACACTATTTTGGAAAAATTTAGAGGTTTTTCTTTGTTAAACTTGGCCGCAACTGTAGTACCCGCTTTCTGAAAAGCATTTTTTTATGTTCTAACGACGTTCCAATTATTTCAGAGCGAGAATTAATTTTATAACGCTTTGTCTGCAGATTTAGAGAAAACTCTTTTCATTTACATCATCTTGCAGTTACGGTACAAACACTCAGACCCGTCTCAAAGTTATCGAAATCCATGCACCTGTAAGGAACCAAGCCGTTCCGGGGGGGGAAGGGGGGGAGTGGGAAGAGCGACAGGGCAGGAAGTATTTGAGATTTCGTGTCAAACATATTTTGTATACAATTTTTTCTCCATTTGCGAGAATGCGCCTAAGTAGAGGCCACAAATTAATTTTAACTGGGTCCGGCAAAGCCTTAAGCAAAGCTATTTGACGTTCCACGTTTTGAGGTGTGAAAGTTAATAAGGTAGGTCTATGAGAAAGTGCGAGGTGTGAATTGTGATTGTTTTTCATATCGAACGATGCCATGTTTGTACAAGAGTATTATTTGTACTTATTCAGCACTGGCTCGCATTTCTTTCCTCCGAACGAGCCGTGTTAAATCTACGATTAAAAACAAAATAATTACATATTTATAATGCATACCTTTCTGTAAAATGTTCATTGTCTTTTAACATTTTAAAGCCTAGCGGTAACTTTACGTACCACCAGGTTTAACATTAAAAAATTCTACGTGGTGCCCACATTGCGTTTATGTGTTTTGTACGGATCTCAGAACAAACAGCAACTTTTGTCTTATAAAACATTAAGAGATTGGTTTTTATAACCGAAGTGGAGAGTGTTTACAGTGCGGTACGCACTGAGTTC
Source organism: Coptotermes formosanus (assembly GCA_013340265.1). NCBI lineage: Eukaryota > Metazoa > Arthropoda > Insecta > Blattodea > Rhinotermitidae > Coptotermes > Coptotermes formosanus. The sequence continues at coordinate 1,647,522 of BLKM01000821.1, forward strand.
TTATATAAAACAGACACGCTTCGTCTTTACAGGGTTAATATCTAGTCACGTCCTATTTGCTATGATGCCTATTCATACACTCAGTTCTTGGAATTGTGTTCTCCTAAATGTTCTGTGGGGCCAGAGACCCTACATAGCCTCCGACTGCACATACACAGATATGACCAAAAATTGCCTTCTTCCCTGTCAGGGTCATCGAAAAATTTTAACACACTTTTGTACAACGCCATACAAAGGTTAATTACTACATTTGGAGTTACACTTTCCGATCTGTTACGGCACAAGCGGATCAGTAACGGGCGCTCTATCGTCTCCCGCACTATTGTGGGAAATACACAAAAAATAGTGCCGACAATTGAATGAAGGCGGCAAACTCCTTTTTGTATATGAAAATATTTCGATCTATTCACAGTTTCCGCTACAGTTTCGTAATAAATTAGTTTCTTCAAATACACAAGAGTTTATATATGTAAGGAAAGGATTTCTTGTAAAAACAACGTGCTTTTTTCGTCCTTCTGAGACTCAGTGCCACATTTGTAAGAGTAACAGTACAGGCTTCTGCGTTAACACGATAATACATATCTCAAAAGTTATTTGGAGGATTTTCGATGAAGAAATTGCCAACCTGCCTCTCAGAAGCCAAAGTTTTATTGCAAAGAACGCAAGACGCCGAGTTATTTTTGAAGAACTTGTCGCGCACCATACAAAAACCGTCTTCTTCAATATTACTTAAGTTCTAGAGTTCAGACACGACTTGGCAGCCGTGGGTTTTCACCTGAGAGAACTCGATAGCGAAAACGGATATGCACAAGAGAGAAAATTAAGTTTTAACCACAAAATGCAATTTTGTTTCCCCAATGGTGCAACAGCCCCTAGTGTGCCAGGGCCTCCTTATTATCGAGGCTTCACGACTACACTCAAGCCTACCAAACACGGTAGGACTCCTCTGGACGAGTGATCAGCCCGACGTAGAGACCTCTACCTGACAACACACAATACTCACAAGAGACAGGCATCCCTGACCCCGGCGGGATTCGAACCCGCAACCCCAGCAAGCGAGCGGCCGCAGACCCACGCCTTAGACCGCGCGGCCATTAAGATCAACAAAATGCAACTGCAGAAAGGGATTACAGAGAAAAGAGCTGCCTTTTTGGAGGAAACAAACACATAAATAACGCTACAGACATAAGCAACCTATGGACGAAAGGACACCGTTGATTGGCTGATATGAGGTACATTATCACAAAACTGAGGAAAGGAAAAAGAAGCGATGAAGTGGAAAAAGAGAGTAATCCAAATGGCTGTACATGTTGTAGCCATAAAGATATATGGAGTATTTTCAACTAACTAGGAAGAAAATACCACTTACGGCATCATATTAACCCTTTAAAGACGAAGCGTATCTGTTTTATATAAGGACTCAGTGCGTACCGCGCTGTAAACACTCTCCGCTTCGGTTATAAAAACCAGTCTCTTAATGTTTTATAAGGCAAAAGTTGCTGTTTGTTCTGCGATCCGTACAAAACACATAAACGCAAAATGGCCACCACGTAGAATTTTTTAATGTTAAACCTGGTGGTACGTAAAGTTAGCGCTAGGCCTTAAAAGGTTAAGATTTATGTACATGAAGTGGATTTATCTGGCTCAGAATAAGTAAAATGACAAAAATAAATTGTCTCACGTGCAGTAAAAAGAAGGAAGGCTAACCGGATTGGTCACATCTTGCGAAGGAACTGCCTTCTAAAACACGTTATTGAAGGAAAGATAGAAGAGACGAGAAGATGAGGAAGAAGATGTAAGCAGCTACTGGAAGTGTTTAAAGGAAAAAGAATACTGAAACTTGAAAGAGGAAGCACTAGATCGCATTATGTAGAGAACTCGCTTTGGAAGAGGCTATGGAACTGTCGTACGTCAGACTACGTAACGAATAAATGATGAATTTCTAATGAGTTTCGTCACAACATTAATCTCCTCTCTGAAGTTGATTATTTAATGACGCTGTAGATTGTTGAGATTATATAACGTCGGTGGTAGGTGAATGAATAAGTGTGAAGGAATGCTGGAAAAGCTGGAGTGGTCAGATGAAACCTGTCCCACCGTCACTTCAACTACCATACACCCCACATTAACTGCCATCGAAGCGAACCTGTAACCAGGGCTGTCCAGTCGGTACACAGAACACCGCCTCCTGCATAAAAGCTCAATATGTATTAATAATGGTAAACCTATAAGACATCTCATCGCCACCACGTGAATCATCAGGCTACTTTCTAGACTTATAACCTATATTTAAGTATAAGTCTAATGGTTACTGTAGCTATCAGGGCTCTGGTTTTGGAGGATCTAGTTAAGATTTTAGACTGAGGTCGGAGTCGGTACATTATTACCGACTCCGACTTCGACACCACGTAAAAATTCCTTCCGACTCCGACTCCACCTAAAATTCCTTCCGACTCCGACTCCACAGCCCTGCCTGTAAATACCCGCAGAGGGTCCGGCGACAGAATGCCAATATCAGACCAAGTAACTGCATATACAGGTAGCTGAGGGAACACCGTAGCAAGCAGCCAAGGTAATGAATTCACTTACTTAATTTTGGAGAACTGGAGACATCTTCGGTGTCTATTTGTTCCGCGGCTTCTTCCACTTCATCAAATTTACCGCGCAGGAGTAAGTCTGAAACAAGTAGAGGTCACTACAGTAAACGTTTGCACATAAACACTTCACTACTCACGTTCCAAACACATGAGCTCATCTAAGTGATGTTTGTTCTATTTTGTGGTTTGTGTGTTTATGCACGTAGGACAATGTACGCGAAAAGTGTGAAGTTGTCTTTTTTGTTTACTGAAATTATTATTATTATTATTTATTTATTTTGACTGCAAATGGGTCTGTACCCGGTGGCACTGGCACTACAACAAGACACAACACACAAAATAACACACCACACTCAAACAAAGCACAGAACACAAAATTACAAAAACAATAAAGGACACATACTGCACACAATAAATACAATTACAATAGAAATACAGTTACAATACAAATAAAAGTACAATGCAAATACAATTACAATACAAATACAATTACGATACAAATACAATTACAATACAAATACAAGTACAGTACAATTACAATACAAATACAATTACAGATACAATACACAAACAAATGCAACACAAATACAAATACAATTACAATTAACCTATAGTTGATGAATTAATATTAATAAAAAATTAAGCATACTGTACAGTAATACAGTCACAGTAACGAATTACATAATTGCATGAACTGATGCACTCACAGTGACTTTCGATGAAAACACACGTTGTTTCCTCATGAACTTAAGTAATGCATTACTATTTAGAACTACATTCGAGTTGACAAACAGTACTAGTACGCCGACAAACACAACCTTTAATTGTAAACAAAACTTGTTACGTTAACCCTAGCAAATTTAACAAACGTCATCCTGTTGTGTTGTTAATAGCATAAAACTTAAATCGGTATCTGTCCAAACAAAACTAAATTCTGTTTATTATATAGAACTACACGTTTTGACCTATTTCAGGTCATTTCAAATTCACAATTAATCTCTAAAACATACTGACGAATAAATATGCATTATGTACGTTGACTTACACAATAGCAAATTGGCAGTTTTATTTGTTTGGAGTAGGAGTTGTGGGGACTGTTTTATCTAAATGTAATGAAACATTCATGCTTGTTATTTTTCAAAATATTTGATTTCCTGTTTATTGTTTACTACCTACCTTTATACATGTTAAATCCATCCCTGGAGCAGCAGACTTCCGGCGAACACCACGCCATCACCATCACCACCATGATCAGCATCGCAAAATGCCTCCACATACCGAGATGTCTCCAGGTATCTTTCGAAGAGCAAAGCGAAGACAAAGTACTAAGTCATGAACAGATCCAAAGTGTGTTGTATTTTTCTGTACAACAGTGAAAGCAGTTGTAAAGTTAAAGCCTGCACCACAAGTCAGTGGAACAACGTATAAATGTCTGCATGCTCTATGTCTAGTGACAGGTTTCTTTTTTTTAACTGGTGAAGGGCCCCGCAGCAGACGCTACGGACGCACCGCAGCCTTGAGGCTTATTGTGCAACCCTGTGACGAAGATGTCGATGATGATTATTATTTTTTGTCCTTTTCCTAGTAATGGAGCACCGGTGGAATGAAACTGATAGGGGAAAACCCAAGTACTCGGGCAAAAACCTGTCCCAGTGCCACTTTGTCCACCACAAATCCCACATGGACTGACCCGGGATCGAACCCGGGCCTCCGCGGTGGGAGGCTGGAGGCTAACCGCCTGAGCCATGGCACGGCCTTAGTGACAAGTTAGTGGATTTTGATCAAGTGCGTTGTGAGTGACTTTACGTCATATTGTAATCTGACGAAGATAAAGTCTATAGAGACTGTTCATTCACACAGCAATCCCGATTTTCACCCTTGTCTATCTACACGTTCTTTTGCTTTTCTTAAAACCAGAACGATTACCTACAAAAACTATCCTGTACTGAATGGTGGTTTTATGAAAAGACATGAAATTAAATTATTGTTTACAAATTTAAACTTCCGAAAAATAGTCGAACATTTTCAGCTTTAAAAGGATAAGTTTGTGTGGCCCTTTGAGTCAATGATATGGCCCACAAGCAAAATAAATGTCGACCACTCTTGTGACACCAAAGACGTATTTCATTTGTTGAGTTTAGAAGAACATTTGAATTTTGCAAGTGCAAAAAGAAGATTAAATCTTTGTGTGCTCTAATCCTTTCGAAATGTGTAATTAAATAGCAGGCACTTCTTAGTAACATTAATTATTATTATTATTATTATTATTATTATTCAGTCATTTATCCAAGCGCTAAGTTAATAGAAAAATGGGCACTTTTGAAACGCAAAATTTTTCCCGGACACGCGTGAAGGCATACAGAGGTTGTTGAAATTAAGGTGTACTCAAGGCTAGAGGGAGGTGAGAGATCAACTTCACGCCCCGGCCACTTTACCCCCGGGAAATAACACCGGTACCGACTGAATATGAGACTGGGTTACGGAGCGGCGGTCTGGATGTTTTGAAGAACAGGAAGCTTAATTGCCTTTCCTGGGATTCGAATCCTGCATCGTCCAGCCCGTAACGACAAATAACAAAAACTAGCACAAAATGCGTATAACACAAATTACATAAACACACACACACACACACACACACACACTCAAAATAGCAACACAATACAACAACCGGCAAAAATTTACATTTATAACGGAGCAGCACGTAAGCTAAATAACACGGTTCGTGTTTAGAAATGTGCTGTTTAAACAGCATTGTTCAGACACCTATTTGCATAAATGAACAACATAAAGGATACAAAATACTAAAGAATGCATTGCAAGAAACCTAAGTAAACTAAACCTATAATTAGTTTGAAATATCAGTGTATGAATTACTAATTTAAAATCGGTTTTACGGTTTTAATTTACATACTACAAATACCTGCAACATTGCATACCAAATCTGCAGCGGTTTCACGTAAAAATGATGATGATGATGATAATGATGGTGATAATAATAATAATAATGGACCTACTTAGCTGAAAGATATAATATTTTCTTTGTAGGATAATTATGCAATGTATCCTGATAAAACTGGAAATTGATGTTAAAAATATTAAATTAATTAAAATATGAACATGAACAAACATTTAAAATACAAATGTACAAAATATAATAAAAACATTACACAGTACCCAACTACAGTACAAACAACCGCCTGTATTTTAACCCTTTGACTTTTTTACACCTTTCTACTGTACGGAGATGTTACTGGTTTTATGCGGTGTTGCTTTGATTTGATTCCCTCATGATGATCCCTTGAGAAAATCGAAACATGTAGTAGTGTTCAATGTGATATTATAATGTAAAATATCTGGGACCTGCACTGTACATTTGTTGGCCTGATTGCTGTGAATTGGTTATGGACGGTGCACGAAATGAACAATATAGGATTGAGTCACAACTACTCATTCCTTTGTTAACCACCTCCCCGAAGATGGCCATTGTAGGCCGAAACATGTAGGAGAGGTATCATATATTTAAGAAATATTGTCTTTCATTATTGTGCAGTTGTTTGAATAAAATTTATAAATTATTTTTGTTATTACTAATTTTAGTATTAAGTTTAGATGCTACAGATTCAAATACCAGAGACAAAAAGCCACGATGATAAAACAGAACTAAACATTAATTGAAGTGAAAACAAACCTGTTACGAAGTATCACACTCAGCAACACCACGCCAGTACCTCAAAACGAACTACCCATAGCCTTACGTTTACCTTCCCCCTTTATATGAACGTGCATTAGAGGCATTAAACAACCCCGCAAAATACAAAACACGAAGTTGGTCTGACCAATGACGGATCTGCAGTGAGGCTGAAATGAACCAATGGGAGGAGGCTTCCAACTGTCTAGTTGACAAGAGACATCAAAACTTTAATAACAAAGTGCCCACGCGGTAGAAGAACACTCCATGGACCCCACGCTGCCGTGTATCCCCACCACCCTTTAAACACACACGTTAGTATACTCAGTTCGTCACTAAAACAGAGCACATGTAAAGTAAATGAACAAATTCAGTTATCGATCAATTAACCCTTTAAAGACGAAGCGTATCTGTTTTATATAAGGACTCAATACGTACCGCGCTGTAAACACTCTCCACTTCGGTTATAAAAACCGGTCTCTTAATGTTTTATAAGGGAAAAGTTGCTGTTTGTTCTGAGATCCGTACAAAACACATAAACGCGATGTGGGCACCACGTAGAATTTTTTAATGTTAAACCTGGTGGTATGTAAAGTTACCGCTAGGCTTTAAAAGGTTGATGTACCGCGCCGTGCACCCATATATAGAATATTAATCCAAAGCTTATGTCTCAATTCCAATTCTAGATAGAGTTTACACGACAGATTCACGCTCTGGCCGCCTTTATAAGTTATATTAAATATGAGGTTTTATGAGCCCCAGAACTTGTCTAAAAGTGTTTGTAAGGAACAGACTACCTGCGCGTAGGGAGACATACATTCCAGTCCCTCAGGCTGTTTTTCTAACTCGGTATGAAAACAAATCGAAATGCCTGACCTGTGTTAACAAATGCATTCAGATTCTAGTTTTATGAGTTTTGATACTATAGTTATGTAGTTTACGCCAACGTTTCTAAGTACAGTAGAAGCCGTTTATAACGACATCGGTTTATACGACACCTCGCACATAGCGTCAGATATTCTGTGTTACCAATTAATTCATCACTGTTAAACATAACATTAAAGTCCTCGGTTATAACGACACTCATTTATAACGACATAAATATTCAGTCCCTTTCATGATGTTATAACCGAGTTCGAGTTAATTTGCTGCTCCCACCTTCAGGGTTGAAGTAATGTGGTCCACGTTGATGTTCCCTGTCATTGAAAGGTTTGGCCTCCACATGGCGTCAACGAGAATGTCGATAAACAAGAATAAAATATTCAGGTGCGGATGGAAATTTTTCTTTGATCACAACCAGATATGCACTGGGGCCAATGCATTTCCCATTCTGTGGGTATGGTGCCTTTTTGTCGGTATAAAGCGGCCGCTTATCTAAATCGAATTCATTTGTTTATTGAACCATGGATTGCCCACTGTACAATGTCTTTCCTCCATCCAAAACTAAGTTTCTCCACTTATCCGTGCCTGTAGTATCCTCTTCTGTAGTTACTGGGGGTCTTTTGTCGGGGTAACGCGGCTGAAACTTGAAGCCAAACGTTTATCCTAATTCAATTCATTCATCCATCCAAGGATTTTCCATTTTACAACTGTTACCCTTCCCCCAGAACAAAGTTTTTCCACATGTCCCTGTCTCCACTGCCCTCCTCTTTCAGCCCATGGGAAGTCAATATTCCACCTTACTCCAACATTCCATTTTTTTTAGGTCTTCCCGTCCTTCGTTTTATATCTGGTTCCCATTTTAGGGTTCTCCATTGCAGTCTATTTCCTGACATTCTCTTTACGTGTCCAAAACATCGTAACCGTTTTTTCTTCAGTTACTTCTAACACTATATACTATTCCCTACATCCTTAGTTGTCTAATGGCGTTATTTCGAAAATTCCCTCTATTCGACTTCCTCACGGATCTTCTCCAAAGATCCATCTCATTTCCAAGAAGTATATTAGCCTCTTGTGCACTTATTGTTCACCTTTCTTCTCTCGCTTGAACACAAATTCTAACAATGCGTGGACCTTCATTGTCATTCCTTCTACATACGCTATACCTACAAGCTTGCTCTACTCAATATAGGACACGCGGAAAGTGTGTCAGTATGCTGCATGAAGCCTTCATTTATCGACAGGCAAGTTCATCCCAATAACACATACGTTACAGCCAATAATCAAAATCGGGGCATGTATCAAACCGCCTGGTAATTTTCAAAAATGACTTCTTCCATTTTGTACTCTCCACACTGGCCCTCCAGTTTTGTGTAATATCTATTTCATGCTGCCATCCACCTTTGGAGTAAGTGAGTAATAGAGTGAATGAGTCACACTATGATTATCATGGTTACCAACAACGTCACATCCGTGTTCCCATAGTTATTGCACGGGTTGAAAGGCTTAGTTCTCTCTAAGGCATGCGCTGAGGCCGAAGAAACAGCTACGATAACTGACAGAGAGTATTTTCTTCGTGAGGTACGTGGTGAGGCCAAAGTAAAAGTTGAGCATTGTTCATATAAAACAAAAATAGCACACACAGATAGCAGCATTTCGACAGATGATACTGACGTTTGGTTTCCTCCAACAATAAAGGAACGACCGACGAAAAAAGGCCGTGGCAGAACACGTACATTTTATGGTGGTACCTTCATTTGACGGGCACGTGGCAAGTAATGAATGATTTCGAATAGGGACAGCCCATTATTAAAAATAACAAGCCATATACTTTATTGCTAGAGCCTCATGTCATTGTCAACAACAGAAACCCCCGATTTCGAACTTTGACTTAACATAAGTGTATCAGTGGCGGATCCTGATCCGAAGGTGCGGTCTAGCGGAAGGGCACACAATGCGGCATAGTACCGTACCGCTAGCCCTGGTCTTCGGATCAGGATTCGCCATTGAATGTCATACATCAAATAAAATTAAGTAGCTTGTAAGCCACACCCAGAAACTCCAGAGTTTTTCGACTTTTCTGGAAATACCAAACTCAGTCTTTAACCCTTTAAAGACGAAGCTTATCTGTTTTATACAAGGACTCAGTGCGTACCGCACTGTAAACACTCTCCACTTCGGTTATAAAAACCAGTCTCTTAATGTTTTATAAGGCAAAAGTTGCTGTTTGTTCTGAGATCCGTACAAAACACATAAACGCAATGTGGGCAGCACGTAGAATTTTTTAATGTTAAACCTGGTCGTACGTAAAGTTACCGCTAGGCTTTAAAAGGTTAATAATCAGAAGGCGAGAGAAGCTGATGACTGCCAAATAACTTACTCAGTCAGAGAAATTCATTCTCCAGGGTGTGTACAATATTACTTAGTTGGCTGAAAAGGAGAGACGCTGTAGATGAACTGGAATGACGTGGAAACAGACGGGACTCAGCTGGGGTGGAAAATTCTGGGGCTTTCAGGAGCCACCATTTCCAAGCAGTACGTCCTTCCACTCTGCATTATTAAGCCAAGTACACAAAACACCTGCGTGTTAACACCGCCTTCCCCAACGAACAAGACAGCAGGATGCATTTTACATATGAACTTTATGCATCATCCGTCATCGCAAACAGAACAACTAAGAAACATTTAGAACCATCCATCTTTCAAAGTTTCCAGACACATTCTACGTAAATGCATCTCAGTATGCAACAGTTTAAACAGCCTCACCAAATGAGATATTCGTTCTTCTGAGATGTTACGCAACGTAGGTTGGTAGTTACTTACAACCAATCGGTCCCATTTTCAAGCGTCAGACTGCTTTACCTTTGAAGATGGAACAAGTTTGATGTTCCGAAACGTCGGTAACTAAGTACCAATCTACGCTGCGCCACATCTCAGAATGCCACAGATCTCATTAACACCGCGGCAGAAGCCTAAAGTCAAACCCATTACTGTCCTTAAGCACTTTGGCTATGAGCATAATTTGTAAATTAACCTTTTAAAGCCTAGCGGTAACTTTACATACCACCAGGTTTAACATTAAAAAATTATACGTGGTGCCCACATTGCGTTTATGTGTTTTGTACGGATCTCAGGACAAACAGCAACTTTTGCCTTATAAAACATTAAGAGATTGGTTTTTATAACCAAGTGGAGAGTGTTTACTGCGCGGTACGCACAGAGTCCCTATATAAAACAGATACGCTTCGTCTTTAATGGGGTTAATTCCGTCTGTCCCTTTACCCAGCTCGTTCCCAAACGGTTTTCGTAATACATCCCATAACAGTCACGACTGAAGGGAAATGGGCGAAACGAGAAGGTCAGAGGGTCATTGGGTCCTTCGTCGTGCTGGGCTTGGACAGAAAAAATGCAAAATGTTCCCCTTTTCTCACGCTGTAGGTGGCCTGACTAGGAGTCGAACCCAATCTATGTTCGGCTACATGCGTTTGAAGTAAAGTTCCCTTCTTTAATGACCGATAGCGACCAAACTTACCAGCTGTGTAGCCGATATGCGAGGAATGACAGATACAGATTTTCTGGAAAATCCTACAGTGGGAGGTGAGATACAGCAGAGAAGAAAGATTGCCCTTATGGTAAAGTGCCTTTAGTTACAGACCGGCCAAAACCAGTCTTACACCGTATGTAGAGAACGTGCGAGGAGAAATGGGTTCTGAATTCTCAGAGCAATCTCTCCAACACATACCGAGGAACTGCCAAAAGAGACATCGCTCGTCAAGTAAAACGCACTTAATCGTTGACACATCGCAAAGTAATTTACATCGCTTGTAGCGAATGTGTGTCGAGTGACATATGTAAAGGTAAAGGTAAAGCAGTCCCATTACAGACCTGGACAGACCCAGAGGGTTCCAGGAGGTCGAGGCCCCCAGATTTCTAGACAATGGCACATGAAGGTGGTAAGGTTGTCAGCTATACGCACCGACCGCATTTACCCCCCAGGAAATATTCCTGGTACTCATTTCTGTTAGAGACTGAGTCGACCCCAGGGCCATAGTGCGACCGACAGGATTATGCCAATGAAAAAAAAATCCACTAACACCATCGGAAATCGAACCCGCGACCTGCCGGTTTGTAGCGCAGTGCCTCAACCAACTGCGCCACCGCGGCCCCAGAATGACATGTGTACTTTCAGGAAAATAGAGTGCGTTACGTTACAAGGTACATTACTCTGCAAAGCGTCCCTACTTATTGACCGATTACAACCACACGTACAAATTTGTAGCGAATATGCGTAAAGGGGCGTAGGAAATTTCAGGAAATGCTCTCCAATAGCATGTGGGATACAGGCAAAAACGTGCACTGCTCTTCAAGTAAAGTGCCCTTATTTATGCAGCGATCGCACATAAAATTGCACCGTTTGTAGGCCATGCGTGCAGGGTGCGACATTCTTTGTTCTCCGTGTTAATGTGCCCTTCATTAGTGACGGATCGCACTCTATGTTACATCGTCTGTATCGAAAGCATGTAAACTGCGAAGTGTGAAGTTTCAGGAAAATGTCTCGAATGGAAGCCGAGATAAAAAAGAAAAGTGCTTTGTTCTACAAGTGAAGTGCCCTTCATTGTCGATCGATTGCAACAAATCCTGCGTCGAATGTAGCGCGTGCGTGGTAAGTGTAAGGTATGAAGTTTTCAGAAAATCCGTCGAATGGAAGTCGAAATAGACACGAAAAGGTACTTGACTCCCCAGGTAAAGTGTCATTCATTATCGAACAATCTTCAGGAAACTCGTATCCTTTGTAGCACACGTTTGGAAAATGACAGTTGTGAAGGTTCAGGAAAATCCATGGAATGAAAACAAAGATACAGACGGACTGCTGTGTTCTTTAACCTTTTAAAGCCTAGCGGTAACTTTACGTACCACCAGGTTTAACATTAAAAAATTCTACGTGGTGCCCACATTGCGTTTATGTGTTTTGTACGGATCTCAGAACAAACAGCAACTTTTGCCTTACAAAACATTAAGAGATTGGTTTTTATAACCGAAGTGGAGAGTGTTTACAGCGCGGTACGCACTGAGTCCTTATATAAAGCAGACACGCTTCGTCTTTAAATGGTTAATGTAGCGTCTGTTTGCATTCCTAGAGTTAAAATGTGTTAGGAATACTGCAAAATTATTGGCAAGATGTCAGCAAATTTTTACACAGAGGCCGAGATCACGCTTAAATATTGGGCACGTATACGGTGTAATCTATGTAAACGGTGCAGTAAATAGAGCATATAACAGAATGCAGCGATATAGCCGATACCAGGCAATGGAAGACGAATGAATTTTCTGCCAAAGAACCTTTTAATACAAATTACGGTTTGCAGTTTTCCATACCGTGTACGTGTAAATCGAATATGTAATATTTTACCAACTCGTACACTAAAAAATTATACATTAGATTTTAAACAGTTCCCGACATGTTTCGATGCATATTACATCATCTGCAGGGCAGCTATGTTAGAACACTGGGGGACAGTCGAAGCAAGCCAGTCTTTGTACTTACAGGTTCATAAAATAGTTGTTAAATTTCACTGCTGCTTCCTTTGTAGATTGTAGTTTTGTCGATTGTAGCCTTTATCTGTTTGTTTATGTATTTGGGTGTTAGTTGTTGAATTATATACATTTTATTGATCCAAATGGCTGAATTTGCTTTCAGAAGTTTTTCTTTCGTGTTCTTGTAGCTGTAAAAACTCTTTGCCTGTTTGGCAATCATACACTCGCAGTTTTATGATTTTGTGAACCTGTAAGTACAAAGACTGGCTTGCTTCGGCTGTCCCCCAGTGTTCTAACAAAGCTGCCCTGCAGATGATGTAATATGCATCAAAACATGTCGGGAACTGTTTAAAAATCTATGTATAATTTCTTGGCTTACGAATTGGTAAAAAATACATATTATATTACGATTTGTTTACCGTTCCAACGTAATGATGTACGGTGCAGATTTTGTGGCAGTAATTTGTCAGAATATCACTTACACCATACAAACACAGAACTAAGAGCACTGTGATTCACAATTTCTGTCTCCTTACTCTCCTGCATGGAGCGTTTTTATGTATTTGAAGCTTCACAACGAGGGTGACATTGTGTCATAACAAGTGGCCTGTCAGCTTCAGATTTCTCATTTTTATAAACTACCTTTCTTTCACGTCATTCCCACTTCTGAAAACATTGCATATACGCAGGGATTCTTCCTGTTCATATTCAGTGCCTGATTGTGACGTCTGTGGAAGCCTCCGGTTTGCAGATCCATTCCTCTTCGTACACACGTAATATATGCAGGATTTCGATATATGTCGCACAGTTACGGCGAGAGATTTCTGGCTTTACGAATGGCAGGCTCGTTTCTTGGCGCAAAAAGAGTTGTAAAAATTAAGACTAATACTTTTAAAATAATCTCACCTTTAGAAGCTGGTGCTCATTCTGCCTGTGAAAAAGTGCTTCATTGTGTAGAAAATTAGTAGGTTCATTACCGGTTGCAAAAATGTCCACATCTAATTCATATCATGAGCCAGATCAATCCACGCTACATTCTCAAAATTTAGAGTTTTTACATAATATTTTCGGGTTAATCATTTACCTTTCGACAAGACGTAACATACAAGAAACCTGAGTCTTCAATAACATCGCTGTGACAGCCCCATATTTCGCAGATTAACATAAGTTTATCAGAACTTATTTAAGCAGCTAACTAAATGGCTGACTGCCTCAGTAACTGACTGACTAAATAAATAATAAATAAATAAATAAATAATCACTCACTCACTCCATGGAGCAGAGGCCTTCTTGAGAAGCTAACAGTTTCTCAGCTAGTCAAGAAATTCCCTGCATTTTATGGAACCCGAAGGTTCATTACCGCATTCACAAGAGCCCGCCACCTGTCCCTATCCTGAGTCAGCTCAATCCAGTTCATGCCCCCACATCCCACTTCCCGAATATCCATCTTAATATTAAATAATAAATAAATAAATAAATAATAAATAACCAATAAAACAAGTAGCTAAATAACAAACAAATTAACCAACTGCCCAACGAAAAACGAACGAACTAAGCAACCTAGTAGCTAACAAAAAAATCTAACTAAATGACTGACTGACTGGCTGACTAATTTAAAAACTACTGTTGGGAACGATCTACCTTCGTCTACAGAGTCTGCAGTTCTGGCGATACTTGGATTGATGATCCTTCAGGTCTTCTAGGACGTTATGCCGTGTGGACTACTAAGTATTTACCGACGTTTCGGTGGAGCATAGTCCTTCTGAACGTGTTCAACTATCTACAGTCGACACCGTGTACCACCCCGCAAGCCTCGAGTCACCATACGCCTTTCTTGTTCCCTGGAAATAAAGGCAGCTGGTTATCCTATACATCGATGAGTTTCTACCAGGCTGTACGGCGATAAATGAAGAACTTTAACCTTCCTAGTGACCGGAGTGAAAGCAGAAAATGTCGCAATATCTCTGCTGCTGATTAACCCTGCTGATCACAAGAGCCCGCCACCTGTCCCTATCCTGAGCCAGCTCAATTCAGTCCATGCCTCCATTCCACTTCTTGAAGATCCATTTTAATATTATCCTCCCATCTACGCCTGGTTCTCCCAAGTGGTCACATTTCATCAGGTCTCCCAACCAAAATCCTGTATGCACATCTCTTTTACCCCATACATGCTACATGTCCCTCCCATCTCATTCTTCTCGATTTGATTACCCGAATAATATTTGGTGATGAGTACAGGTCATTAAGTTCCTCGTTATGTAGTCTTCTCCACTCCCCTGTCGCCTCGTCCCTCTTAGGCCCAAATATCCTCCTCAGCACCCTATTCTCGAACACTCTGTCTTTGTTCGTCCCTCGGTGTGAGAGACCAAGTTTCACACCCATACAAAACAACAGGTAAATTTACAGTCGGTCCACACACATTCTCTCGAAAATGACGAGGTTAGATTCGCTGTGACCAGTATGTAACTAAGGAAACTGTCCTTCAATACCAACGCACCTTACTGGCTGTGTCTCTGCTTCCATTTCAGGGATTTTCCTGAAAAACTGATATACGTCACTCCACGCACTCTCTACAAGGCATGTACTCGTAAGTTGTTTACGATCGGACTAAAACTAATGACAGTTTACCTTTATAGCAACGTCCCACTTGGCTGTATCTCGTTCTCCATTTGAGGGGTTTGTCCGAAAACTCACATCTGACACTCCACGCACATTCAATACAAACTGTTGTTTTGGTTGCAATCGGCGAATAAATAGCGGCATTCTATCTGAAGAGCAGTGTACCTTCTCCACTGCATCTCGGGTTGTATTCGATGAACTTTCCTGAAAATTAAAATTTCTCTCTACACACGTTCCCCACAAACCATGTAAGTTTGATTGTTACCAGAATGTATTTAACCCTTTAAAGACGAAGCGTATCGGTTTTATATAAGGACTCAGTGCGTACCGCGCTGTAAACACTCTCCACTTCGGTTATAAAAACCAATCTCTTAATGTTTTATAAGGCAAAAGTTGCTGTTTGTTCTGAGATCCGTACAAAACACATAAACGCAATATGGGCACCACGTAGAATTTTTTAATGTTAAACCTGGTGGTATGTAAAGTTACCGCTAGGCTTTAAAAGGTTAAGGTCACTTTTATCCGAAAAGCAATACACCTTGGTTGTCTCAGCTTCCACTGGAAGGAGATCCCTGAAAATTCACATCTCTTACAGCACGTACATTCGCTTATGATCGATCTACACTTAAAGGCACCTTAGTTGAAATACAATGTACATTCTCGGCTTCCATTGGAGGGAATTTCCTGAACATTCATGCTTCCCACGCAACGCGCAATCGCAACAAACGTTAAGTTTGGTTGCCCTAGGTCAATAATTAAGTGCACTTGACTTGAAGAGCAATGTATCTTCTTGGGTGTGTGTTGGTTTCAATTGAAGGGATTTTCCTGAAAATTTGTATCCACATGCCTTCCCATATAAACGTTGTGAGTTTGGTCGCTACCGATTATTATATAAGGGTAATTACCTTTCAAGTGAAGGGTAATTACCCTTCAAGTGAAGTGCCCTTAATTATTGACCCATCCCAAATAAACTTAAAAATTCTGTAGAGCAAAAGTGCTTCTAATATGTTTTACCATATCTACACACTTCGTAGCTTACGGTGGACTTGTAAGCTTTTGGCTGATACGTCAGACAGAGGCGAAGGGTAATTTTGTTCGTTTCTCAGATGTTGCGCAGGCAGGTACCAATTCCCATTCGTCTACTTTTTGCTTTTTACTCACAGGAGGAATTGTAATATCACAGTCACTTCAGTCACTGCTGCTGTCATGTCCACTGTCACTTGCATCAATACTAGAGGTGTCACTTTTACCATGGGTATGAAAATTGTCTTCACTGTCACTATTTAGCAGTGACTTAACATCCTCAGGCATCAAATCTTTTCGTGCTGCCATAATGAAAACATTTAATTCAAACAAGGAAAAACACCCCACTGTTTATCCTCACAATCTTTGATCATAAACATCATCATCATGAGCTGTGAAGTATTAGGCATAATGCCTGTTCTTTATCCCTCGAGATGAAGCTGGTCCTTCCATCTTTTCCTTGGGTTTCCTATGCTTCTCTTGCCCTTTGGCCCATATTTCAGTGTCTGTTTGGGTATCCTGTCTGTGTCCATAAACAACATATGGCATTCAAATATGCAAGCAACGAAAGCCTGAAGTTATGACACGCAGTTACATACCGTCAAGAAGTGGGATGGGTGGGCATGAACTGGATTGAGCTGGCTCAGGATAGGGACAGGTGGCGGGCTCTTGTGAATGCGATAATGAACCTTCAGGTTCCATAAAATGCAGGAAATTTCTTGACTAGCTGAGAAACTGTTAGCTTCTCAAGAAGGCCTCTGCTCCATGGAGTTAGTTAGTTAGTTAGTTAGTTAGTTAGTTAGTTAGTTAGTTAGTTAGTTAGTTAGTTAGTTAGTTAGTTACATACCGTCTGTTAACTACATACAGAAGAGTCGCTCAAATTTGATTAATAAACCAACATCCTGCGTAAGACACCTGAATCAGGCACTACGTGTTTAAAGGCCCAAGATGCCTAAACACCTGAACCATTTCTTTTATTAATTGGCTGTAAACATTGCTTTCCACTTTGTTTTACACCTCTTAAGTTTTTCTTACAGATATCACAACACCCAATAACTTTACTGGATAAATCATGGGGTTTAATCACCGACAGCAAGTGACTTGCAAATATGTCCGATGTTTCACCAGGAACTGACCAAAGATCTGCAAATTTAAACTTCTATTCCACGTTATGGTACGAAGTATTGCACACCAACAGTGACAACCGCAACTCCTTTTCTGTTGGAATCATCAGCTGCCATGTGCACAAAATATGACTGTACTTAACCACAGACTCAATGGTTGTGAAGTACTTGTCTGCACACCATATATGGACTTCCTGCTCTAAAGTATAAACCATAAAATTTATGACATTTTTATAATCTTCTTACAAAAACACAAGCATTCCTACTTTACTCCAACACAGATTCATGGTTGAAAAATTGATAGCAGAACAAACCCACTAAAATCAGGCACCATTCAGTCTTTGTACTGTAAAAATCAATGTACACTTGCTAAGGAATAAGGCACACATGCAAGGAAGAGAAAACTGAAGATATTATTGTCAGTGGATATTTTTTCATCTCCATTGTGCTGTTAATAATAATAAAATCAGATAAAGCATTCGGTCTAAATACAATCTTATTTACCTATCATACAATCAGCAACATGTTTCAGCCAACATTGCCATCACCAGGATGTTACAAAGGAAAATATCCACAGTTCTGTAGAATTGAGAACCCAAACTCCACATGTATGTTGTTACATAAAAATTACTAAGTAGCCTTATTAATAACGTTTTAACAACATATACGTGAAGTTTTGAGATCTCAATACTATACGACGGCGGGTGTTTTCCTTCTATACTTGTAACAGCCTGATGATGGTCATAATGCCTAAAACATGTTGCTGATTGTATGACAGACAAATAAAATTACTGTGTTCAGCCTGTACGTTATTTTTTTTTTTTTAATTTTTAAGATGGACGTGCCCAAATCCTGGATGCCAGGTCGGCAACAAAACTAGATTTTGTACAGAGGCACCTAATATTTGTGGGTCCTCGCTATGGAGCTTGCTTCAAGTCACTTTCCTGTTACCAAGAATTTTAAGGTGGCGCCTATATTTTTGAAAATTTGTAGACCTCTGTCTTAAGATGGTGTCAAATCGCACACTGCAGTGTTACTGGACACCTTAAGTTTATGTCAAATGACAGAGCAGGGAGTCCACAGATATCTGAAGACCACGTGAAATCACAGACCCAGCATGACAGTAAAAGCGATGGACTTGGGGCTGTGACATCCCTGTACTGGGGCACCACACGGAGTGCTGAGCAGTGAAACTATGCCATGCAAGTCTGCAGTTTGAGGGCAGGTTTGTTGATTTAAAGAAGTAAAGCTTGTAACAATCTCCAATATAAATTATGCTGGTTTTAATTATTGTAATAGAAGTACTGACACAATGGCGTATGACAGCTTGTAAAAATAAGAGCAGAAGCCATGTGAATACAGCGAAACTCGCTTAAGAAAAACCCGGTTAAGAAAACTTCCCGCCCAAGAAGTCAGGATAAAAAAGCACCAAAATTCTCCCATTTCATTAAAATTACCCTTTTAAGAAATTTCCCGCTTAAGAAGTAGGATTTTCTTGGAATTTTCAAAATTTTCTTAACAGGCTTTCACTGTAATTTCAAGTAGACCACGTTCTGTTGCAGGCAATCACTTTGGTGGTTCTTGATATACTCATTTTTCATGCTCAGAGACAAGTTATACTAAAACTCTTAGCACATATGACTGCATCCCCATCTCTCATTTCTGTCATCTTCTTCCAGGTGTGCTCTGCACATTGAACACAAAGATTGCAAAAAAAAAACACATACACACACAAAAGAATGGAAGTATTACAAAAAAAAAAGGACCTCACTGCGCTCTGTGGTGCTAAGACAGAATAAAATGTATGTAATATATAAACACCCTGGCCTAAACCAAGCACAGCTCGAGATTTTAAGGACTGTTGCCAGCCAGACTGTCTCAGGCACACAACATGTGGGCAGTAAGTCACCATAAGCCACTGGACTCTACAGAGCCATCTGAAACAACAGGGTACTTTTTTGTTGTTTTAATAAATGCAACAGATTCATAGCTTTATCCATTACATAGATCATATTTTGAAATCAGTCCAGTTCTGTGAAAAAGGAACTATACACCAAACTGGAAATTTTTATAAACAAAACTGACTCACAGCATTACCCACCAAATATTTGGTAAACAAAGGATATAAATCTTGGAGCAGGAGTAATATCAACAGAAGGGAGAAATGTTTTCATAGTAACAGACTTCATAAAGAAAATTTTAAAATTCTAAAGAAATTAAAAAGGAAGGAAGTATCATGAATAATGTGGATTAAAACAGACAATATATTTTAACGTGTGAAACTAAATACTGGACACAGCATAACGTGACACAGCCTGTTCAGTATTATCAAAGAACAAAAAATACTAATGCTATCAACTGCTATTATTTCACTGGCTGAAAATACACCTTACAGATTAGAACACTAAAAACAAGTTACATGTGGTAAATTAACACACACATTAAACACTGCACCGAATTTGTGACTTCAGGCTTCCGCCACAATGCTGATGAGATCTGCGCTCTTCTGGGGTATAACCGCTCAACACTGTGTTATACCCTAGAAGAGCGCAGATCTCACTGCACTGAATTGCACAAAACAGAACTAGTAGGAAGCAAAACTCCAATGACATCACTGGACATTCCCAGAGAAAATGCAAAAATCATGAAATGCAAAGAGAATATTCATCAAGAGAAACAGATGGAGTAAAATCTGGAGGGACTTGTTTTTGGCTGTCATCATTTACAACTCCCCACTTCAGCTAAATGTTTGTCACCCAGGGCAGCAAATTAATCAACCACTCACTTTCGCCTTTACCTGTGTCACCTCTTGAGATCTATACACTCTGCTGTTTTTTTTTTATCTGCAGCATTCATTCTGAAAATGGCAACTTCAACAAACGAAACACTTCAAACTGAAAGCCAGTCTTACACAGTCACATAAAAAGCTTCCAAATGTTCCATTATTCCAGTCTTAAGGAAGCAGCATGTTCCTCTGTGATGCTAGTATCTATCTGTAAGACTGAATAATGTTACATTACAAAGACCACACAAGGTCAAGAGTCGCTAATGGGTTAACATATTTTGATCATCAACACCATTTTTGTGCATATGAATGATACTCTGTCCTTAGATTTGACTGTTTTATTACAAACATCATAGTGATATGTGTAATAAAACAGTATGTACAAGTTGATGTGCCGTCAGTTCATACCTGACTCTGAAAGCGTGATTACAAATACCACAGCGAAATGGACACTCCCCAGTATGTGTATGTTTATGTTCCCTGAGAGTGCTCTTGTCACTGAATCTCTTACTACACATATCACAGGGATATGTACGCACTGTAGTATGTGCACGTTCATGTGCCATCAGAGCACCTTTGTTCTTGAATTCTCTATTACACACACTACAGAAACAAGGACTCGCAGCAACATGTACACGTTGATGTGTCACCAGAGCACCTGTGCTCTTGAATCTTTTGTTACATATAGTACAGGGATATGGACAGTCACCAGAACGATGTGTCTCCAGTTCACTCTTCTGAGCAAACCTTTCATTACACACATCGCAGACATACAGACACTCCCCAGTATGTAGTTGCTGATGCACCTTCCGACTACCTCTTATCTTGAACTTTTTATTACACATAGTCCAAGCACATGGATGCTCACCAGTATGCATACGCTGATGTATCTTCAGTTTACTCCCCTTAGTAAACTTATAACTACACTTATCACAGGGATACAGACGTTCTCCTGTATGTGCCTGCTGATGCTCCTTCAGACTACTCTGTTTATGGAACGGTTTGTTACATGAATCAAAGGAATATGAAGATCCATCAGTATGTATGATCTGCTGTCGCTTCACACTGTTCTGCAGCCAAAACCATTCATTACAAGTACTTTGCTGAAAAAGAAGAAAGAGAATGGTACAGTGAAACTCGCGTAAGAAAAACCCAGTTAAGAAAATTTCCCACCTAAGAAGTCAGGATAAAAAAGCACCAAAATTCTCCCATTTCATTAAAATTGCCCTTTTAAGAAACTTCCCACTTAAGAAGTAGAATTTTCTTGGAATTTTCAAAATTTTCTTAACAGGGTTTCACTGTATTACACAAAATCTTAAACAACAGATACAAAGCCTATGAAAGCAAGGTATATATCAATTAGATACTTACAGTTTCAAAACTCCAGTGTTCTTTATCAAATCCCATTACACGCTACAAACTTAGTGTATTATTGTCTGTGAATGACATGTGGCTCACGTGTCCCATTCATTTTCACTTCTGGGTTTTCCAGTGCTACACTCCTGCCACAAATTAATCCTTTAAAGACGAAGCATATCTGATTTATATAAGGACTCAGTGCGTACCGCGCTGTAAACACTCTCCACTTTGGTTATAAAAACCAATTTCATAATGTTTTATAAGGCAAAAGTTGCTGTTTGTTCTGAGATCCGTACAAAACACATAAACGCAATGTGGGCACCACGTAGAATTTTTTAATGTTAAACCTGGTAGTATGTAAAGTTACCGCTAGGCTTTAAAAGGTTAAAGGAAATACTTTTCTCTACCTTACACACTGTTCAGCTTGTTCACATTAGACCTCTTCAAACCAAAATGTGCACTCTTCATCTGCCTGCTGACAGGACATCAGTCTTGTGACGGCAGTTATCACACAACATACAATGACTCTGTGTCCTCCCATCAGGAGAACTTCAAGCACAATTACAAGTTTTGTGATGTGGCAACGCGGTACCTTCACAGTTTGACATTACCCTGTGCCGAAGTTCACCACTGAAAGTCCATTAACCTTTAAAGGCCTAGCGGTAACTTTACATACCACCAGGTTTAACGTTAAAAAATTCTACGTGGCACCCACATTGCATTTATGTGTTTTGTATGGATCTCACACCAAACAGCAACTTTTGCCTTATAAAACATTAAGAGACTGGTTTTTATAACCGAAGTGGAGAGTGTTTACAGCCCAGTATGCACTGAGTCCTTATACAAAACAGATATGCTTCGTCTTTAAAGGGTTAATATTACAAGTACTAGCTTCACGGAAATTGTAATTCAAAAATGTTTGACTGAAGACATCTTGTCTCCCTATTCTTAAACTCAACTGTCAACACAAAATCTTCATGTGATACTACAAGACTTGAGTACATACACCAGTTCCTCACGAAGACCCCCCAACCATATCACCACTTTACAGCATGCACATTCAGAACAATATTACACGACCTCTTAGGGTTCCCAAACACTAATGAAAGCTATCCTGGCAAACTCTTATACAGTTTTGTACATACAAAAGCACTGTTGCAAACTGAACATCACTTGCACAGCCAAACCAGGTTATGAAAATATATATACATTTTCTTCAAAACTATGCTCCTCCACTTAACCTTCACTTACATATTTCAAAATTATACATTATTTTTACATAACATTAAGCAATATTATTTTCAACACGACAAGCAGAACACAGCACACTTAAGTATTTTAATATCATGCATATTACATACTTCTCCTTTTAGCAATACAAAATTTGCGGGTATATGGGGCAGGGGACATAACTGATATTAATATATTAAGAAATCATAAACAAGTGTCCTCTAGCAGCACATACAAAGTTTCTGGCATGAAAATTTTCATTTTGTCACTGCCTTCTAAGTTACCGATACAACCCACGCAGCAAAATACTTCTCAAGAAGACACGAGTCGCCTCAGTTGGTCAAAAATTATTTGTCTTCTACCTTGCTCCTATAACCTCAAGGCGGCACCTATCCTGAGCCACATAAATCCACTCCATTTTCCCACATCCCACTCCCTCAAGAAGAAAAAAGTTGTTATTCTACCATCTACAACTAGGTTTCCTACAGAATCTCTTCCATCCTGATTTTCTAAGTGGAACTGTTTGCAATTTGCATCTCTACCAAACATGTTAGGACTATACACTGCAATCATTCCATTCTCATTATTTTACCAGCCCAAGAACTTTCAATAAAAAATGTAAATTCTAAAGCTCCTCACTGTGCAATCCCCCCACCTGTTCTTACTCCCTCTTATGTCCAAATACTTTCCTCAGCACTCTGCTCTCAAATAACATCCACATCTGTGATCTTCCCTTTCATTTTAAATCCATACAGAATTACACTTTCCTTTAATTTTTATGCACACAAATTAGTGAGAGGAAGACAATAGCAACTCTACAGTAAACTACACCATGCACAACCCATATTGAATATGCTCTTAAAACTTTTGGTTACATAAAACATGTTTCTGTAATTCCCAAATATTCAGAGTGTAAAATATTTTGAAGTAATTAGTGGTTCAGTTTACAAGATGTTTCATAAGGACCTCACTGAACAGAACTTCTTACACTCCTGAATGTGACTTATGAAGACAAAGTCTTCAGACACAACCATGAAGCTAGTGTTGCTAGTTACAATTTACAAGCATTCCACCTGTGCACCACCAGTAACACAGCAAACATCCTGACTGTATCCAATTCCTGCGAGATTCTAGTTAACATTTTAGCATTCACTGAGTGGATGATTTTGGAAATGCACTCCATCACATATTTAACCCCTTAAATATTTTTGGCACAGCATAATCTAACAGCCAGAAAATGCCATACTGTTTTTGACATAATGTTTTGTTCTGAATTATAGTTTGAGATTCTGTCCGCTTCTGCCATACTGTTTCATTTGGAGAAAGAACTCCTGGCTGCCATTGCACTCTATGAGAAGAACATGGAACCATATGAACAGATTCTGCTTCCTTTCTGCAGACAGTGATTTAAAAATCTTCAATTCTATCTAGTAAGGTCTGATTTTTCTATTATAGGGAATTTAATAACAGCGAGAAAGCAGTGGAATGTACGTGCATTCTTTGACACACAGTCAGACGGAAGGGTCTAGTACGGTAAGGTCACGTGACATTGCGAGGCCAAGGGATTGGCTCTACTTGCCCAACCCATGTCTTGGTAGCAAGTTATCAAGGAACTCTGGCACTTCCTGCTGATAGTGGGAGGGCTGCAGCTCTATCTTGCTGGATGTGTTATCAGGAACTGCTGATTCTCCTCTGTCAGATGTCATCATAATCAGTTCTCTAGCCTCTCCAGAGAGAGGGCAACTATAATGGAGGTCTCAAGAAATACCCCATATGTGTTCTACTGTGACAATGCACAAAACACATTCAACTTCAGGGAGTTTCATTCCAGCCCAACAGAACCCCTTGATTTCTATAGGACCCAAATGTAAAAGATGTGTATTATTACCTTGCCAGACAGATGAAAAGTTTGTATGTCAGTAAAAACAACAGTGGGATGATGTTACATGTTCAAAAATTTTACAAGAATGTCTGCTGTGGAGGTTCAGAACCTTGTGAACATGCTGAGCCCTGTGATTGGCAAGCAGGGTACAACCATGAGGAATGCAATTCCAGTGGAGGAAAGGGTGATAGTAACACTTCGCTTCCTGGCAACAGGCAAGTAACAAACTGAATGTTCATTTACCAGAAGTTCTAATTCTGTGTTGGCTCCACTTATGTAAGTTGTTACAAAGATTAATTATATGTTCCACATGATTTGTATCACAGTCTGCATTACTTACTTTGCATACCTGACTGTACAATCAGAATTATAATAAACGAAATACGCAGGGCCCTTTCGGATGTTCTAAAGGATGAATATCTGATGGTAATAAAAATAGGAATGTGGCAATCTCATGACTGCATCTTTTATTAAACCAGTGTTTTTGGTGTATACCTTCAGGTAGAACAATATAAGAGAAAATAACACTGTTAAGAGACAGGAAAAGAACATTCAACCAAACACATGGCCTCTGTACTTCTAAAAGAAAAATTACAGAATAAAAAAGTGGCTCATGCCTTTAATAATTTCTTTCTGAAAAGCAATCTACATCATGTAGAGAAAGATGCTCTTTCTTTTTTAAAAGATTCATTTCCTGGAATCTTGCCTAGCATTAAAATAATCCCAACCACTGAAGTTCAGATAAAAAATGGATGCACGGATGATATATAACAGACACCACCAATTGAGGTTTCCACGTTAACTACATAAAGGGTCGCCAAGCACTAATGCTACCATATAATGTACATACATACGTACACACTATTTGGGTTTACACGCTAAATGCAGGGACCACTACAAAATTACAATACACAGATACATTCTTCAGGTTTCCATGGTAACCACATACATGCGCATGCCTTGCCTGCCCATATCACGAGGCTTTGGCAGCAAACATGTACATGGCTGTGCCTTGCCTGCCTGGGTCGTGGGGTTTTCACAGTAACTGCGTAAATGGGTTTTACTAGCCTGTCCAGGTTGCCGGGCACTAGCAGACTAGTTACAATAAATTGTAGGCCCCTTTCGTCTCTGTGACAGGCCAATCACTCATCCAGAGGATCCCTACTGAGTGTTATCCCTAGACCTAGAAAATAAGGAGATTTAGGGCCACCAGGGCTGCCGAGCAATGGAAAAAAGGGCCTCTTTCACAATTAACTAGTATTCTGAAATACTTGAGATGGGTGTATGTACAGAAATTATAGAGAAGTGTTGGGAATATAAAGCAGATCTCTACATGACATTTGCAAGCTTTAGACAGGCCTATGATTGCATGCTATGAAAGAAGTTAGAGACAGACTTATTTACATTTCGAATATCAGTCAAACTAGTAAAGTTAATAAAAGTCACCACAACAGATATGCCTAGTCAAGTTAAAATTCAAAATGAACTGACAGATATTATTGTCACGAGACAAGGGCTACAGCAGGGTGACATACTTGCCCCACTCCTTTATATTTTATAACATTTTATAATATACACACATATACATAACTCACCTCATCTTGTTCAGCTTTCATTTCTGGAAAGGTTACATCCATGGCACTATCTTCTACTTTTACTTTTACACCTGCTTCCTCTACATTCAGATTTATGTCCTCTTCTTCTTTTGTACCGATATCCACCTCCTCTTTTACAAATACGTCCTCCTCAACTTTCACATCTATGTCATCCTCAACCTTCACATGAGTCACATCATGTACATCATCAGAAGATGTCGCACATCTCGCACCAGACAAACCTGGCAGAACTTGCACAGGATCTGTAGAGATCTACAAAACCAACATTAGCAGCTCTCTCACTCATGATAAAGCACAGTATACACTTGCGTCAACGTTGATAGTACAGTAGTTGCTTTCTAACTATCTCAAAATAATTGTTAACATGAAGCAGCATCCCTCCTCAGAACCTAAGAGTTGCTCAGCTACACATCAAATTCCCTGCCTTTTATGGAACACGAAGCTTCACTACTATATTTCATCAAATCCTGTCACTTGATCCACAAACACCCTCTCACCCAGGGGCGCACAAATCCAGGGTTCCAGGTCACCATGGCAACTAAGTATGGTATGATGAAACTTAATATCTGTGGTTCCTCAGTGTCAAACCTGATTCATGTTATGTTCTGGCACATACAACTTTGTGGTGGCTCCTAGATTTTTTAAAAATTTATGCACCCCTGCTATCATCAATTTCTTTGGGAATCCATCTTGAGTTCTCACTTACACTTGCCAACTTCCGATCAAAATTTTATTTGCATTTCTCATGTCACATATGTGCTACATGAACCACAGAATCATCAACCTTGCGTTTACACTTCTAATATTATTTGGTGAAAAACAGAAACTATGAAATTACGTATTACACAGCTTCACCAGCATCCTGTTCCTTCCATCCTCTTGAGTTTAAATGTTCCATTCGGCACTGCTGTGAAACACTCAGTCTTCAGCATCCTCAAAGTGACTGACCAAGACTTACATCCATGCTGACACAAAACCACAGGCACACATACACATGTTTATATTTTGTTTATATTTTCAGACATGGGAGAAAGCAAATGATTATAAATGAAGTTGCAGTAGCATTATCAGGGCTGTGGAGTCAGAGTCGGAAGGAATTTTGGGTGGAGTTCGGAGTTGGTAAAAATATACTGACTCCTATTCTGACTTTGATATAAAATCTTAAATAAGTACTAGCTACAATAACCATTAGACTTATACTTAAATATAGATAATAAGTCTAAAAAGTAGCCTGATGATTCACGTGGTGGTAATGAAATGTCTCATGATACCATTTACCATTTTAGTAGGTTTACCATTATTGATACATACTGAGTTTTCATGAAGGAGTCGGAGTCAGAAATTGAAAAATACAGGAGTCGAAGGTTTTGTGTACCAACTTCACAGCCCTAAGCAATACAACAATATGTCTAACTATTCTTCCGAAACATTTGAATGCTGCCACACTTCCAAACTTTCAAATAACTTATTAGCTACTTTTACGTAATGATTTTTTTCCTGCAAATCTGGTGATGAGGCATTATTACATGCACATCCCTCTTTGCTTTTATCTGTAAACTAAACTCCTTACTGGCATCTAATACAACTTCTAATATTTATTCACCAACCTACACTTTCACCCAATATACTGGCTTCAGCACTACACAAGAAAAAGTGACCACTGCCACTCAGTTCCCCCCTCTCTCTCTATGTGCCAGCCCACCGCCACCACCACCAAATACACACACACAAGCTCTCTCTCTCTCTCTCTCTCTCACACTAACACACATAAACACAATCACCACCACCAGCACCATCACCACAATCAAATGCTGCTCCACACAACAGAGACCAAATTAGAATATTAACCAAATCCACAGTACTATATTAGGATAATTAAGGACACTCAGTTGATGGGCAAACATAACACTGCGTAAGGTAAAAGTAAGGAAATGCCCATAAATACGGTCTGAAGAAAATGACATTTCAATTTCAAATTAAATTTTACCACTTAACAATTACATTATGCTCCATAAAAACACTCTGGTATCCCACTGTTCAGTGTATTTAAAATATATGGTACTATATTTTCCGGTATCATTGCATTTTACACACACAATCCCACGAAATGGCCATGTAGGATTCTGCAATAACTGCAAGTTACCTTGTTTCCTTTCACCTAATATCTTACACCATTAATACTGACAACGCAATTAATGTTGCTCTGTCTAATAGCTACTTAGGTCTTCCTATACAAAGGGTTGACAATTTCTCTAGCACATTACCGACATCCAGATTATCCACCCTACTGCGTATAACTGTAGCGTTTTGAAGTACCACTGCAATATTTCAGCCCCATTATGAACTGGTATCAAAACAGCAAAACACGGTCATGTTTCGTTGTAATGTACTGGCCATAGACTAACAGCACAGCAATAAGAAAGATGTAAAAGTTGAGACTTTTGTTCCAGGGATGAAACTCTTACAAACTACAACTTCACTGCAAGTTTCAGACACTTACAACACCGTCAATATACCACAAAATTCTAATTCACGTTATCACGTGCACAAACAGTGCCAAGGACACCATCTGAACACCATGTAATTCACCCTCGCAATAACCAACCACCTGTACTGTTTGGTCGTGGGATTAAATTTTGCTTCTCTGCACTGGGGTGACTTGCCAACACTGCATTGTATTCAGTTATTCATCATATGTGACTCATGCACATTCCTTTCTATCATGTACTTGACTACACACCAGTTCACCAGACTCCACTGCACAGTACACATGCAAGACATGCTAGCTACAGTGTATTTCTTTGTTATACATAGCAAGTGCACCATACGGGTGCATTGTTTTATTTTTGTCACAAGACAAGGGCTAAAGCACGGTGACATACTTGCGCTACTCCTTTACATTTTATAGCATTTTATAATATACATATATATAAAACTCACCTCATCTCGTTCAGCTTTCATTTCAAGAACATTTACATCCATGGCACTATCCTCTGCTTTTACACCTGCTTCCTCTTTCACATTTATGCCCTCTTCTTCTTTGTATCAATATCCACCTCCTCTTTTACATATATGTCCCCAACTTTCACGTCCATGTCACCCCCACCCTTTATACGAGTCCCATCATATGCATCATCAGAAGATGGTGGACATCTCACACCAGAAAAACCTGGCAGAACTCACACAGCATCTGTGTAGCTCTACAAAATCACAAAAACATTAACATCTGTCTCGCTCATGACAAAAAATTGCATAAACTTGCATCAACACTGATAGTACAGTAGCTGATTTCTAACTATCAAAATTATTACTAACATGAAGCAGCTGCTTTCCTCAGAATCTAACAGCTGCTCAGCTACTTTTTAAATTCCCTGCCTTTTATGAAACATGTAGCTTCATTACTTCTCTTCACCAAATCTTCTCTCCTGCCGTGCCAACACACTCTCATCCAGGGGTGCACAAATCTCAGGCCAGCAGGTCACCATGGCAACTAAATTTTGCACAATGGTACCTAGTATTTTTGGGTTCTCAGTGTGGAACGTCCTTTATGCCACCTTCTGACACCTACAAATTACTGCACCCCTGTTCTCCAAGTTTCTTTTGGGCGTCCATCTCTTGTTCCCATATGCACTCTTTCCACTTAGAGATTTCTAATCAAAACTGTGTCTGCATTTCTCATGTCAGATTAATACTATGTGACCAATCAATTAATCATTCTTGCTTTTATCATATTTGGTGAAACGCAGACACTATGAAGCTCCGCATTCATTTTAAGGTAGATTTTAGCATTGAACAGTTACATTGTGTTTCATGGAAACATTCTGGTATCCCCCCATTCAGTTTATTTAAAATATGTGACACTGTACGTTCTGGTATCATTTCATTTTACACACTCTCCCACAAAATGGCCATGTAGGATTCTTCTATAATTGCTGTTTAACTTGTTTCCTTGCACCTAATACCTTACACCATCACTCATGAAAACATAATTAACCCTTTAAAGACGAAGCGTATCTGTTTTATATAAGGACTCAGTGCATACCGTGCTGTAAACACTCTCCACGTCAGTTACAAAAACTAATTTCTTAATGTTGTAGTAAGGCAAAAGCTGCTGTTTGTTCTGAGATCCATACAAAACACATAAACGCAATGTGGGCACCACATAGAATTTTTTAATGTTAAACCTGGTCGTATGTAAAGTTACCGCTAGGCTTTAAAAGGTTAATGTTGCTATGTCTAACCATTACTTAGATCTTCCCCACACAAAGCATTGACGATTTCTCTAGTACTTTCCTTAAGTCCTATTGACATCCATATTATCCACCCTACTGCATATCAGTGTGGGGTTCTGTAGTACCACTGCAATACTTCAGCCCTGGTTTGAACTGGTATCAATACAGCAAAACATTGTCCTGTTTCTTTGTAATGTACTGGCCTTAGACTAACAGTGCAACAATATGAAAGACAGAGGAATAAGCTGGGACATCTGGTCCAGGATGAAACTCTTACCAGCTACAACTTCACTGCAAGTTTCACACAATTAGGCCACTGTCAATATGCTACAAAATTCTAATACAAATAAGTATGTGTACAAACAGTGGCAAAGAAACCATATGAACACCATGTAATTCACCCTTTCAATAACCAATAACCTGTATACTAAAGGCAGCAATGATCAAAGAACAAACTGATAAAATTATTTTCTGCATAAAACACACTCACCATGCTTTCCTTCGGAGCAGGAAACATTTCCTCAACTCTGCAGTACAATTTTTGGCTTTCTTGCTCTAAGACTGAACCGTCTTTTCTAAGTTCAAACCTTCTTTATCACAGTGATGGTTTGTTAAACTGACTAAGTAGATCACAAGAACGTAACTCATGTATCTTCACAGTTGCCAAATATCTGATCACTCCTGAAAGGACACACGACTGTTAAGTGGTGTTTAAACACATATTTACAAAAAAAAATTATAAATATTGCAACTTCAGCTTCTAAACACTAGACTACAAGTTCTCATACCTCTTAGCAATAGAAGCCTTGCATGTGGGATATCACAACTCCTAAATGTGTAATGTATTTGAAAATAAAGTTTCAGCTGTTTAAGTAACAATAAAAACAGGGAGAACTGCTTAGAAAGTAAAACAACAGCATAATTTCAACATTTGGAGAGAGGGAAACGAAATATAAGTGATCTAGACTGTATATTAGAGTATGCAGGTTCTACTCACACGGTTTTCGTTTTGTCCGCACTCATTTCACCGTTACTTCTATCGCTACACACCTGCCGAATTTGTTTCAAACGTAAATAAAGCACGGGATATCGAATTTGTTTCAAACGTAAATACAGCACGTACTGCCGAGTTTGTTTCAAACGTAAGTACAGCACGTTCGAATTCATTCAAAATAGCGCTCTCTGCATGCCGTCTGTCACCGAAACTCCAAAACAGCGTCCATGGATAAGAGTACATTAGTTAGTTCATTCGGGTCTGTGTTGTGATTTCATTTTACATCGCATTATACTAATCACAATTCAAGTTTAAATAACAATACACTGACACCCAGCCGACCCATACGTAACAAAACTTGACGAGTGCGGTTCATCATCAAGAATGCACTACCACGGCAGTCAAACATTTTACATGGCACGACCTCAAAAACTCACGAGGCGCCAATATGGGGAAGCACTGCATATGTGCCATCCGTGGACGGCACAGCAGACCGGTCGGAGTAAATGCTAGGTAACCCGTAGCAAAGAATATACCCTTCGCCAACGTTCTCCAATCTTTGTTCCGGCGCACTTTTTAACTTAATAAATATTTACAGAAGGCATGTTTTCTGGTCCCATATTTATCAAATAAAAGTCTGCGTAAAAAGACCTGTTAGTGAAAGGCTTTTGTAACAAATTCTTATATGAACAGTACCTTAAAGTATGATCAAATATGCTAGATTCAAATTTAATACAAAATCTATAATTTTTTTTTTGGTTTCTCGATTTTTTACAGAACACCAGTGTTCACAGAACATTACTCTGAAAACACTTACATGAACTGTATACAGGCCTCTGAAACATCAGGGTACATTTGGTGTTATCAAATGTAACACACTTTAGCATTATCCTTTAAATAAATCACATTTTGAACTCAATCACACTATCAAAAACAACCTGTAATGTTAATCTGTTGAAATGAGTCCATCGCGTGGGACAAAGCATTTGGGCTATGGTTAAACTGCGCTTGTATTGATAACTTTAAGAAATCTTCTACTATTCCCCTCATCTCATACTGCTTAACACAACTTCAATTCTGTGTATACTACACACACTTCTTGACAATGCTTCAATCCTCAGTGCTGACCATCTACAGGTCTCTGAATAATCAATAACATGTGGGGGAAATCAAGTTACAGTACAAAATATATATCTTTAAATTTCATGTTGTGTGAGCAGTTGTGGTCTCATTCTGTTTATACTTCAATATTATACACAAGTGAACACATCTGTCGCACACTTTTAGAGGAATAATTATGCTTACTACTCTTTATGTGTTGCACTTGTTCAATTGCATTTCATTTTACAACCCTAACACATACACAACACTGTAAAGGAACTGTTGTTAATTAAATTAAATTCTATTAGGTCCAAATAAAAACAACACTGCACAACATAACAACTCCTTTAAAGTAAATAAAGGACATAAAGTTTTAATAATAACGAAAAATCCTACCTCCACCACCTACCCCACCACATGGTAACATACATGTAATTCTCACACAGCTGCATTCATTCCAATTCATGGCAAAAGACAGAGGTAGGTAAAATGTTGAAGTAGTCCCTCTCTAAGCCATGAAGGCATACAGGGGTGGATGAAGTACAGCTATAATCATTCCTAACGCAGGAACTACATGCAGGTGATCGGGCAACTTCAAACATGCTAAATCATGTCCGTTTGGTTAGAGCACTGCTGCATGGCAGCCACAGACTCAATGGTTATGAAGTGCTTGTCCCCACACACCATATATGGACTTCCTGTTCTAAAATGCATACCATAAACTTTATGACATGTTCATGATCTTCTTGCACAGAGTGTAGTGGACGAGCGTAGGGCAAAAGGTGGGTCTCCAGAGCCTTAAAACGGGAGGATCGGGCTAAGGGAGTAAACCCTGATAGAAAATCACTGGTCCTCCAGGATTGCTGGGAGTTGGATGGTGGGTCGGCAACCCACCTCCAGAAAAACCTTTCTGCTGAGAATTCCGAAGTTGTACTACCTGGGCAAAGAAATTTGGTATGACTTGGCAGCGTTACCAAGGAACTGACTTTTGGTACATGGAACGTGTTCTCTCTCTATAGACCAAAATATCTACAAATGTTGTTAGATCAGCTGGGACCTTATAACTTATTATTATTATTATTATGTGTGTGTCTCTTGTCACAGGCCTTTTCTTCCTGGTACGTCTCTTGAACCAGCAGTGATCCCCACCGCTCAGGCTTCAAGCTTCACACTGCAGAACTTTCCGTATTATGTGTGATGTTCCAAGTATAGCTGTCTTTTGTAGTGAATCTATCGAATGTTTTCCTGGTACAGCTTCCAAGTTTTTCTTTAAGCTTCTCGTTACTATTCCAGTGGCTCCAATTATTACTGGTACAATTGTAGACTTCAGGTTCCACATTCGTTGTATCTCTATACATAAACTCTTGTATTTTAACCTCTTTTCCGCTTCCTTTTGCACAACGTTTTTGTCTGCTGGTATTGCCACATCTATCAGTGTGCATGTTTTCTCTTTTTTGTTTTTAATTATTATATCTGGCCTATTTGCTGTAACTTCTCTGTCTGTGTGTACTGCTTGATTCCATAACACTGTGACATCTCCCTCTTCACACACAGGGTTGGGCATGTGTGTATACCATTTGTCTGTGGTTTCAATGCCCAAGGCTTTACATATTGAGTAGTGTAAATGTAAACAGACTTTATCATGTCTCATTAAATATTCGTTCTTTGCCAAAATGGGGCATCCTGAGGTTAAGTGGTCAATAGTTTCTTCATGTTGTTTACACAACCGGCATTTACTCTCAATTTCTTCCTTCAAAATTTTATTCTTAAAATAGTTTGTACTAATTGCTTGGTCTTGAGCTGCCACTATTGCACTTTCTGTTTCTCCCTTGATGTCGCCAGATTTTAGCCAGTGATATGACTGTTCAATATCCACCAGCTTTGCATCTAAATTACGTGGCAATTGTCCATGCATCCTCTTCCCATGCCATCTTCCTTTTGTTTTTTCCACTATGCTGTCTTTCAACTTTCTTGTTTCTGTCTGTACTTCTGTCTTGAGGCATCTAGCTGTCTCTAACACTGCTGAGTCCGTGTTGTGTTGGTGTGTTCTTACAACCTGTATTAGTGAGTCTTCCTTCATTTCTACATATTCCACCATTTTGCAATTTCTACTGCATAGGCTGCTTCTAATTGCATTAAACCCCTTCCTCCCTGTTTTCGGGGAACATACAAGCGATCTACATCTGCCTTTGGGTGATGCTGTCGATGAATGGTTAATAATTTCCTCGTTTTCCGATCTAGTTTTCGCAGTTCTTCTAAGTGCCAGTTAACAATTCCAAAGCTGTATCTAAGTACTGGTACTGCCAATGATCCAATTGCTTGAATTTTATTCTTTGCACTTAATTCTGTACCCAAAACTAATCTCAGTCTCCTCAAGTATTCCTTCTTAAACTTTTCTTTCTCACTCTTATGCTGTATGTCAAAATTCTCTTCTATTCCCAAATACTTATATGCTTTCCTCGGGTCCAGTTCTCTAATGTCGTTCTCAAACGTGCTTCCTATGTGCATTTTGCTTTGGACCCTACCTCTTTTCAAACATATTCTTGCACATTTTTCTAAACCAAAATTCCTATTTATATCTTTACTAATTGTCTGTACAATTTTTATTTCGTTCTTCAAATCATTCTCATTTCTACCTACCAGTTTCAAGTCATCCATATACAATAAGTGACTAATTTTCCTCTCAGTTCCATGTACTTGATACCCACAGTCAGCTCTGTTCAGCTCGTTTGTTAATGGAATAAGTGCTATGCAAAAAAGTAATGGCGAAAGAGAGTCCCCTTGGAATATTCCTCTTCATACCTGAATGAGTTGTGACTGCATTACTTCCTGCTTTGTTTTTAAAAAAAGCCTTGTGTTCCATTTCTCCATGGATAGTTTACAAAATCGGACAATTTTACTATTCACTCCTACCAATCCAATTGACCTTTCCACCCAGCTATGTGGAATGCTATCAAATGCTTTCTGGTAATCAATCCAAGCTATACTTAAATTCTTGTTCCTTCTCCTGCAGTCCTCATATATTGCTTTTGATACCATTAACTGATCCTTGCAACCTTTACTTCCAGGGTGACAACCTTTTTGCTCTGCTGGTAGTAAGCTCTGCTCTTCCAAATGTTTGGAGATTCTTGTAGCTATTATTCCTGTTAGGGTTTTGTACATGGTTGTTAAGCATGTAATGGGTCGGTAGTTTCTGACTTCCTTACTGTCTCCCGATTTTGGTATCAACTATGTTATTCCTGTGGTCAGCCAGTCAGGTGTCTTCTCCGGTTCCTCAAAAATTGCATTAAAGCTTTTTGCAATATACCTGTGAGTAGCTGGGAAAGGTTTAAGCCAGTAATTTTGTATTTGATCATTTCCAGGAGATTTCCAATTGTGAGCTTTTGCCAAGTATGAAGTAATTTCCACAGTCTGTATAGGCCTCCAGTCCATATGGTTAATTTTCCTTTTCTCTTCCCTTTTTATCCATTCTGCTCTTTCATTATGCTGCGCTTCTTCCCCCCATAATGACTTCCAGTAAGTCTCTGCTTCTGCCATAGAGGGAGGTTCTCTAACTTCTATATTCTTCATGCCCAGGTTTCTGTAAAATTTTTTAGTGTCTTCTTTAAACATCTTATTCTGACTGTACTGAGTTTCTCTTTTTTCATACCTTCTAATTCTTTGGGCTTTTGCTTGCACTTTCTGCTTCAATGTTTCTGTCAACTGTGCAACTTCCCTGGCGTTAGTCACTCTATATTTTTGAAAAATCTTCCTCTTTTTTCTGTTAAGCTTTCCATTATCAGAACCAGTTCCAGTTTCAGCTATTATTGATTACTCTCTTCTCCAGCTGCTAATCTGTTTCTGCATTCTTATTTTCCAGAAGTTTACATTTCTTCTATTTTTGCTTCTTTTGCTGGGCTCGTTCAGTGTTTGTGTCATGATTGTAGCTGCTGCGTATATCAGGTTGTTTATGTCTGTTATGTCCATTTCATCTTCTTCTAAAAGTTCTTCAAGTACTCCATTTATTTCTTCTTCAAACTTTATCAGTTTGGTGTTTGTTTTTAACTTTGGCAGCTTCTCTCTCTCAGACATTTGCAAGAGCCTCATCTTATACCACATTATTTGAACGTCTTCCTTTAACTTATTCCTAACTGTGTGCTGCTCTCCTTCATCACTTGGCTGTTTGTTATTTTCTACTTTACCAAAGTCAGTATTGATGCCTTCTTGGTCCTGGCGCTCTAGAATATTTGTATCCATTTTTTCACCATTCTCTCTGTTTGTGTAATATTCTGCATCACCCCCTATTTGAAGTCTAATACTTTCCTGTATGTCATCGATTTCAACAGCTGTCACTCTTTTCGCCTTTAATATGTAGTTCTTCTGGTTTAACAATGCTTTTGCATCTATATTCATTCTTGTCAGTGGGTTCCTCTCTCTCCACAACTTATATGCTTCCTTGTAGTTCTCTCTTAATGTCTTTTCTTTAATGTACATGAAACACCACAACAACTCTTTCATCTCCTCTTGGCTCCATCGGATTCGTTTGTTCAGTTTCTTTCCATCTTTCTGCCCGACTCCAATGTTAGGTGGAATTTGAGATGGTCCATGTTGAGTTTCCTCGGTATGGTTACCATTCTCGTCAGTGCTGTCAGAGGACCTCCGCTCTTTCCTTCTTCCTGATTGTGTGTTATTTTGTTTGCTAATCACCATCGCTGTCCCACGAGTAGCTAGGGATTTCTTCTGTCCACTGCGGTATAGCCCCGCCTGCCGCAGTAAGGCTGCATGAATCCGAGGGTCGCCACTTCTCGAAGTTCACCGTTCTTGGTTCTTACCCTCCACCGCAGATGCATCTGTAGTCCCTCGGCACGGTAG
This sequence comes from Coptotermes formosanus, assembly GCA_013340265.1. Lineage (NCBI taxonomy): Eukaryota > Metazoa > Arthropoda > Insecta > Blattodea > Rhinotermitidae > Coptotermes > Coptotermes formosanus. Next base: position 1,685,037 of record BLKM01000821.1, read on the forward strand.
TGTACACCTTGGACTAGGGGATTTTTTTTCGAAGTTTACTCCTCTAGATCCGCCGTGTTCCGTTTAAACAGGCTCACCTCTTGTCGGATGTAGTTACTCACTACGCACGGACGGTCTTGTGTGCAGGGAAGTGAGTGGCTTGTGCCTCAAGTTGCACTACTGCACACCTGGGTTGGTGAGGACCAGTGCAGGGTCAACCCCTTAAAAGGTGCTACCTCTCCCGTACCCACTGAGCCCTTATTATTATTATTATTATTATTATTATTATTATTATTATTATTATTATTATCNCCTTATTATTATTATTATTATTATTATTATTATTATTATTATTATTATTATTATCCTCCTCCTCCTCCTCCTCCTCCTCCTTCTCCTCCAAATACATAAGCATTCCTACTTTGCTCCAACACAGATTTATGGTTGCAAATTGATAGTACAACATCCCCACTGAAATCAGGCACCACTCAGTTTTTGTACTCTAAAAATCAATGTACATATGCTAAGGAAGAAGGCTCACATGCAAGCAAGAGAACACTAAAGCTGACAATAGGGTCAGTGGGTACTTTTAATCTTAAAATAATTCATCCCCATTGTGTTCTTAATAATAAAAATATAAAATGTCCAGTCTATACGCGTACAACAATTTTCTTTATCTACCGTACAATCAGCAATACTTTTGGCCAATATTACCATCAGGACATTATAACTACAAAAGGAAAACACCCACAGGTGTATAGAATTGAGATGTAAAACTTCACAAATACGTTGTTACATAAAGATCACATAATTAGCTTTGGGAATAATTTTTTTTTACATAACAACATACATGTGAAGTTTTGAGGTCTCAATTCTACACAACTGCAGGTGTTTTCCTCTTATACTTGTAACAGCCTGTATTGGCCAAAACATGTTGCTGATTGTATGAGAGACAAATGAAACTCCTGTGTTTAGCCTGGACATACTGTACAATTGGATATTTTTAAAATGGACACACACAAATCCTGGATGCCATGTCACCAACACAACTAGATTTTATATAGGAGTACCAAATATTTGTGAGTCCTCAGTATGAAGCTTGCTTCATGTCACATTCTTGGCAACAAGAATTTTAGAGTGGTTCCTACATTTTTTAAAATTTGCAGACCCCTGTCTTTAAGACAATATCAAACGGCACACTACAGGGTTATTGGACACCTTAAGTTTACGTCAAATGACAGATTAGGGGGTCCACGGATATCTCAAGACCACGCACAATCACAGACCCATAATGACAATAAAAAGGATGGACTTGGAGATGTAGCATCCGTGTACTGGGGCATCCCCATAGACAGCCGAGTAGTGAAACTATGGCATGCAGACCTCCAAAGTCTGCTGTTCCACAGCGGATTTGTTGCATTAAGAATTAAAGCTCATAACAACCCACACACAAGATAATGGACACAACTGTATTAGTTAATCACTTATTACAAACATCACCAAGAGATGAATACTCACCAGTACGTGCACACAGATGTACCTTCAGATTCCCCTTGTTAATGAATGTTTTATTTTACATATCACAATGATGTAGAAGCTCCCCAGTATGTGTACGCTGATGTACCTTCAGATTACTCCGCTCACTGAATGTTTTATTACACACATCACACGAATATGGACGCTCACCAGTATGTATACGCCGATGTACCTTCTGATTACTCTTGTTGGTGAATGTTTTATTACACAAATCACAGGGATATGGACGCTCTCCGGTATGTACACTCTGATGTACCTTCAGACCGCCAGCATTCCTGAAACTTTTATTACACACACCACAGGGATATGGACGATCACCTGTATGTACACGTCGATGTATCTTCAGAACACTTGTGTGACTAAATCTTTTTTTACACATATCGCAGGGATATGGACGCTCCCCAGTATGAACACGCTGATGTACCTTCAACATACTCTTGTCAGAAAATCCTTTACTACACACATCACAGGAATATGGACACTCCCCAGTATGTATACGTTGATGTACTTTCAGAGTTCTATGCTTAGGGAAGGATTTATTACAAACATTACAAACATATGGACGCTCTCCAGTATGCACACGTTGATGTGCCTTCAGACTACCGGTCTCTCTGAATCTTTTATTACACATATTACAAGGATAAGGACGCTCCCCAGTATGTATACGCTGATGCATCTTCAGCTTAGTCTTGTCAGTAAATCTCTTATTACACAAATCACAGGGATATGGACGTTCTCCAGTATGTACACGCTGATGCGACTTTAGATTACTCTTGTCTGCAAATCTCTTATTACACAAATCACAGGGATACGGACGCTCTCCGGTATGTACACGTTGATGTACCTTCAGTTTACTTTGTTTACAGAATGATTTATTACACAAATCACAGAAATATGAAGATTCAACAGTAAGAATACTTTTCTGTCTCTTCACAGTGTTCTGGAGCCAAAACCTTTCATTATAAGTACTTAGCTGAAAAAGAAGACAGAGAATGGTATTACATAAAATATTAAAAAAAAATACAAAGCTTATGAAAGGAAGGTATAAATCTATCCAAAATTACTGCTTCAAAATGATTGTCTTCTCTATCAAATCCCCTTACACACAAAAACTTAGTGCATTATGGCCTGTTAACGACACATGGCTCACGTGTGCCATTCACTTTCACAACAGTGTTACTTGATGGAGATATATGAGAGACATTTTGCAGCTTTTCTTTGAAGGCATAACCTAACATTAGAAGTTACATACATTATCAATAGGACAGAGCACCAGCACACATACAGTACAAGATTTGATGCAATGTCTGTGGACTGAAGTTCTCATATTTCTGAATACGATTTAGGAAAACAAAATTTTAGCCACATACTAGCTGCGAAAGAAACTAAGTTCTTATTCTGAATCCTACTAGTTATACATTACAATTATTCCACATGTGCACCTCCAGAAACATAGACATCCTGAATGTATTCAAATTTTTTCCATGTTCTATGTAACATTCCAGCATTACCTCAACAGATAAATTTGGGAAGTCAGTCTTTCAAGTATATGTATACATACAGGTGCACGCACGCACACACACACATCCCCAACAATTTTTGGCATACTATCACATAACACCTGGAAGCTGTCATACAGTTTTTGACATAACATTTTGTTCTGACTCACAGCTTCAAATTCTACATGCTTCAACCATCATATTTTTTTGCAAGAAAAACTCGACTGCTGCCGCACACTAGGACAAGAACAGGAACTACATGAACAGATTCTGCTTGCTTTCTCCAGACAGTGGTTGAAAAATCTTCAACCACATCCAGCAAGCTCTGATTTTTGTACTATTATACAGAATCTAAAGGGCCAGGAGAATTACAACAGTGGGAGAAAGTATTGCTGTAAGAATAGAAACAGTTAAGGAATATCCATCCAAAGTAGTGGTGAAATATACATGCAATCTTTGACACTACTTCACAGGAAACAGCCTAACGGGGTAAGGTCACATACACTTGGGAAGCCACCGGATTGGCCGGACTTGCCCAACCCATGTCTTGGCAGCAGGTCATCAAGGAAATGTTTCACCTCCTGCTGACAGTGGGAGGGTTGCAGCTCTATCTTGCTGGAAGCGTTATCAGGAACTGCAGATTCTCCTCTGTCACATCTCACAAACAATTCTCTAACCTCCCCAGAGAGATGGCAAATGTAAAGGTGATCTCAACAAACAACACCCCAAACCTGTTCTGCTGTGACAATGCACAAAACACATCCAACCTCTGGACATTCCATTCCAGCCCAACAGAAGCCCTTCACTTCTGTAGCATCCAAATATGACAATTGGGCTTATTTACCTTCCCAGACAGATGAAGTTTTTGTTTTTCTGTAAAAACATCTGACATGAGTCTTTGAACACCTGATATCATTACAAGAAAATCCATACACAAATTTGAATGACTTCTTTGTCACTGTCACTTAACAGCCTGCAGTAACTGCAGTTGCTTCACATCCTGCCATACAGCTGTGAGTGGTATCTGTAGCTGTCGACTGGCTTGGCAAATGGACCTTCATGGGTCACATGACAGAACTTCTCTAACTTGCTGCATATTGATATCACTGCTTTGTGGCTATACTGGCCCCACACTTCTTGCAGAGAAAACCATTGTCTAAAAGCTTTTGGTAACACTCCTTAATGCAGCATACAGGCAGTGTGTCCTACCCAAATCTCATTACATGTCACCTGTGCACTACAGCAACAGATTTTGCATCATCACACTACAAGCAACATGGCACTTCATCTCGAAGAAGAGCTCTTTTATGTGAATAAATGGAAATGACACAATTATTATTTAACTCACCTCATGTTTTTCAGCTTCCATATTGGCAATGGTTACATCCACAGCACTATTCTCTACTTTTAGGCCTATGTCTTCTTCTTCTTTCATATTTATGCCCTCCTCTTCTTTTATATCAATATCCACCTCCCCTTTTACACACACGTCCCCCTCAACTTTCATGTCTGTGTCACCCTCAAACTTTACATGAGTCACATCACATGCATCATCAGAAGATGTTGGACACCTCGCACCAGACAAACCTGGCAGAACTTGCAGAGGATCTGTGCAACTCTACAAAACCATAAAAACTTAACAGTAGTCTCACTCATGTCAAATCATAATATAAACTTGCACTGAAACTGACAGAACAACTATCAAAATCATTATTAACACAAAGCAGCAATTATCATCGAACAAGCTGATACAATTATTTTCTCTACAAAACACACTCACCATGCTTTCCTTAAGAACAGGAAACATTTATTCAACTTGGCAGTATGATTTTTGGCTTTCTTGCTGTAAGAGACTGCACAGTCTTTTCTAACTTCAAACCGTCTTTATTGCACTAATGGTTTGTTAAATTGTTTAAGGAAGCCGCTCACTAGAATGTAACTGAGGTATCTTCACAGTTTCCAAATATCTGACCACTCAACAATGGGCACATCATTATATGTGTTTAAACACAGGGTACAAAAATATAAATGTTTCTACGAAGCAAATTGAAATTCCCAGTGCACTTGCAGATAATATTGTATTTTCAGTTTCTACATACTAGCACATACGTTCTCACTTCTTTAATTACAAACGCAAGATTAACATATGGGGGATAACGGTTTCTTAATTGCGTAATGTATCTTAAAGATTCAGATGTTTATGCAACAATTAAAACAGGCCGTAGCTTTAAGCAAAGAAAACAGCAGCGTAACCGATAATATAATTTCAACGTTTCGGACGAGGGAAAGGAAATGTCACTCATCTGAAGACTACATGAGAACGTACAGATTATACACAACTACGTTCGTACAGTTTTCGTTTTGTACACTCTGACATCTATCGCCAGTGAAGTACCCAATTTGTTTCAGCCGTTAATAACTGTCAAGAGAATTTATTCATTCCGACGCAATCTACATTCCAGCACGTTATCGAATAAAGAACTAGGGTCTGATCTATTGATAAGTTGGTTACTTCATTCTTTAGAATCTCTAAATTAAACTCCACTTCTTATCGCATTGCATTCAGCAATATACAAGTTTAAATAACAATATTGTAACTACAACGCGACACCTACAGCACACAACTTCATACAACGATTAACCATCAACACTTCGCCAGCACCCTACAGCAAGCGACGTGAGTGGCCAACTGCTGACATACGCGAAGGTAAAGCACACGGGTCAAGTGTGGGAAAGACACCGTTCGTACGTGTCATCTATGGTCTCATCCGTGGCCAACGGTATTGAGTGGGCGGTGGTGTGCGTGCCATGCGATAACGGCGGGAATAAGGGGGGCTATGTTATGGCCAGACGTGAACAACGAAGAGCACTGACAACCCACTTATTAACAAATACATGCATGCCAAGACGAATGTTAGGTATAGGACTCAATATGGATGCTCTTTACATTCATATTGTTTCATTTCCACCACAAAAAACAAAAATACTGCATTTACTGTTCCACTCACAGGTATGGTTTCCATAGACAGAATGCCACTCATTCTTCTAGAATGTATTGATTGCACAAGTGGAGTAGCTACGGAGCGCAAGTCGGACGGCCGATCCGGGGGGGGGGGGGGGGGGGCGCCCAGGGGGCGGCAAAATGAGTGGCAAAACTAATATTTTAAGTAAAATACCTACGGTCAACAAATTTTAACACTATTGAGCCAAGCAGAAGGAAAAACAATAATTATAATTTTTTAAAGTTCATATTTTCTCAATGTATTCAATTTATTACACCAATCATACATACATTATTAATTACATATGAATATAAAAAATGTGGCTCTGACGTGTTTCAGTGTAAGTGCACCATCTTCACGGAGTACAGCAGGCCAGGCTTAAAACCAACTTCTAGTGAAAAGCTATTATATATGGAATTCCATGGTCCAATGTTGATATTATGTATAAAAGGTACAACTTGTATGGTACAAGTTACTGCAGACTCTGGAACCATGTAAACAATATCTTATCACTGGCAATTGGTTTTAAACCTGGCATCAATGTTCCCTCTAAGTTGTGCAGGTGTGCAGCTGTGCAGTAACTCAAATGCTCCTGCGCACAGTGAGATGTTGCTGCGCAGCTTTTTCAATTCTCATTGTAAATATTCTTGTTATGCATATTACAAAAAGCTTTTGAAGTTCCGTGCAGTCATCAGGCTGTGTAAGAATTTTCTGCTCAGAGCAGTAACAAGTCTGCACAGCTGTAAAAAAAGTTAGAGGGAATGTTGCCTGGCATACTGTGCTCTGTAAAGATAGCACACTTGTGCCAAAACATGCCACGTTTTTGATATTTATATGTAATCAATAATGTGCATTTCGTTGGCAGGGCCGGCCCTCGGCTGAGTGAGACAATTTGACACAATTGGGTTCTGCGCTCATGGGGGATTTGTGCATTAGTAATTTTTAAAAATACACACTGTGATACCAAACAAAGCTATCGGACTGATTTTATTATGATTATATAACTTATCTTAATATACTAAAATGTTAGTCCTTCTTTTTTTTTTTTGGTCTGCACAATAACTTTTGAGGGCCGGCCACAAGGATGGCAATCGGTTACCGCGTTTGATAAGGTTGTCATTGTGGTTGGTAATAGATTGAATACACTGACCATTACTGATCAATTAGAGCAAAACTTACTTTCTGGATAGTGCACGTGTGGAAAGTGCAAGTACGATATTTCAGAAAATCCCTCGAATGGAAGCCGAAATAGAGACAAGAAGATGCTTTGTTCCCCAAAAATGTAACGTTCATTGTTGACCAATTGCAAACAAACTTACACCATTTGTAGCGCACATACAGGAAGTGAGATGAGTGAAGTTTCAGGAACATCACTCCAATAGAAGCTGAAAGAGAAGAAAAGGTACTTTGTCCCCAAGTAAAGCTCCCTTCACTACTAACTGCTCACAACAAAACTTACACCCTATCTGGCACATGTGTGGGAAGTATGAGATGTATAGTTTCAGGCATTGGAGGTATGAGTTTATGAGTTTTCAGGAAGATCTCTCCAATAGATGCCAAAGATAAAGGCAAGAAGGTTCACTGCTTTTGAAGTAAACTCCCACAATTATTGACTGTTCCCAACGTAATTTATATACTGTGTAGCAAATGTGTGCGGAGTGACAGATGCAAACATTCAGGAAAACCCCTCCAATGGAAGCCAATGTACAGCTGAGAAGGTACACTGCTCTTCAAGCAAAGTGCCCTTAATACCTGACTGATTGCAACCAAACTTACATTCTTTCTTATGAATGTGTGTGAAGTCACAAATATAATTATTTTGGAAAATGGTGTTCTGGACCAGACTGTTACTGTACTTGACAATGTTCAGAACATATAATTTTTACAAGTTTTATTGTGTACATATCTGACGGCAGAATTTGGAGGCAGTCATGAATTTGTTGAACAGTTTATTGAAGGCTACAAATAGCTGCAATAATTATGGAGAATTAAAAGTAAAGATGACTTTACCAACTGTTAAGGAAAGTGCCTATAAAAACTTTTAGAAAAACTAAAAGTAAGTAATTTGAAGTACTGACAAAATGCAGTAACAAAAATTATATATAATTGCAAAATTTTTATGTGGAACAAATGAAGAGATTCTTATGAAAGTTATGTGGTTGCATAAGACAGATATGAACTAAACTTTTCAGGCCAATTAAAACAACTAATTCTGCACCTAGCTTAATGAACACGTCATAAGTACTTTTCTTCTGACTTTTTCCAGTCAATGTAAGTATGTACAGATACATAAAATATTCTTGGAGTGGGTGCTAACAGGCTTAAGACTTACCTCCAGACTTCAGTTTGTGCAGACTTATCTTTTGGTAAACCTCCTTGTGTACAGACAGCTTTATGCAACTGGAGGCTTAGCAACCTTCAAACTGGCAGACAGACTCATTACATGAGACAGAACTCATCAATTTGAACAAAGCCAACCAACATCACAGACACCACCATGCCGATCATTTGCCATGTGCGATAGCAGATTAATCTGCCGAAGTATTTTCAGTCACACGCTCGTGACTGACGCAGTAGTTGAAAAGGGAAATGTTTCTACATTATACATTGACAGATTTAGTTGTGATTGGAACTGACTATTCAGAAACTTGGCATTACTGCCTGAAGGGTACAGACATGAGAATAGACCCGGTTCTGTGAATCTGTAAGAAGGAAAATCCTGTTTCATTCTTGACAGTCCAATTTCCCACTGTAAACAAAACAGCATTACAATAATTCATAAATAATATCAATGGAAGTTAACACAAGACAGGCAATATACATATACCATAACATTCATGCACGTTCACATAACAGTTGTAGCTGTGGAAAAGCGCTAAGTATTACATATTCTGGGTGTTTGTCTGCAGCCTTAGATATCCAGCATGCAAAGCGCATGTGCTGTATTATATTGTCATCTGTGGCCTGCCTGGCTACACATTATTTTTCCACATTATCTCATAAACGGCACGATTATCTGAAAAACTTATTGAGCATAAAATGTGTGCTTTGATTTTCTCAACACCTTTTGTCTGAAAAATTTTTAATTTTAAGAAGAATTCAGCGAGATACGAAGAATTCAGCGAGATAGTATCACAAACGTACATACATTTCATGTAAAGTACCCATTATCTTTGTCAGATTTTAATCAAACTTGCATTTTCTCCACAGATTTAAAAAAAAATACTCAAATACCAAATTTCATGAAAATCCGTCCCATGGGAGCTGACTTGTACCACGTGGACAGATGGACGGACAGACATACATGACACAGCTAATAGTTGGTTTTCACTATTTTGTGAATGTGCCTGAAAATGGGAAGACAATGAAAGCCTTTGACAGGGAACGTGTTATGCTACGCAGCTAGCGCAACAGTTGATTGAATTACAAGAAACATAGGGTGTGAAATAATGAGGACCATATATGTCTGTTCAATATCCACGACACAAACTGAAAGCATCAAGAATACTAAGAATATAGACTATGACTGTTAATTTCTACCCAGTAGAGTTGCATTTATTTTCATATAAATATGTTCCAGAAACTTATTATTAAGCCACAAAAATACATCATACTTCATATTTTGTTTTTCATTAGTTACATGAAGCAGACTTTCTTTATGGTGTGTGTAGTTTCATCTGTCCAAAATCCTGAACAGTACTCTGTGGTTTTCATCACATATTCACACAAAACAAAAATAGTCTAAATGATATTCATATAAAAGGGATGACCACTTAGAAACAACTTACTAATAAGTTATATCATAAAATTAAATATGGATATTTATTTTAATATAATAAAAGTACTAAAATGTAAAAATATATTAAAAATACAAAAACTTGTCAGAGTGAGTATTTGTATGATATAAATTAAAATGAATATCATATGTCATGCTACAACAGGTCACAAATGTACAATAAACTCAGGTGTGACATGATGAATGGTCAGTGTTTCCTGCTGTGAATGAGCTTTGCCAATCAGAACTGTCAACTCTTCCGCTGTGAAGTATTAACAATTTACACACCAGCATAAAACACACAAAAATAATGCGACTTTGCACATTTCATCACAAAAGAACATGATGTAAGAATGCTGGCCCTCACACATACGTACTCGCATACCTGCACATACATGCAAACACGCACATTTATTATACATCACACCACAGCCCAAATTTTCATGGGCCCAAGGTTAGTGTCTGGAATATCAGCAAACATAATGTTTGTTATAGAAAATATTATTTTTTACAAGTCACTAATTCATGTCACATACTTTGTGATCAGCAAATGTTCATTTCTGTGCTGGCCTACCAAGTTCTTGTGCACTGTTACGGCTGCTCACACTTGAACACATTGTAGATGATAATGTCTGCACTGCGATACTCTTTTGTTGGTCTTTGCATTTCAATATTTATTAACGTTAGTTGAAATTTTTTAAGGGCTTCGCACTGCCAAGAAGACGACGCATTTACTCCTACGCCAAGTACTTACAAAAGTTCAGTATTAAAAGAGTTCTTCACAGCTGCACTGGTGAGAAGTATGTTTGGTCATCTTCTGTTACTGAGTGACACTAGACTGCAGTGGAAGCCCTTAACTGTCAATGCCATTTTGCCTTTTGGGCGAATATATCTGCTCGTAGATTCTGGGCAAAACAGATGCCTAATATCTGAAAACAGAAAAGTTGACAGAATTTAAAATCTCATACATTCTAAACACTTGGCAAAAACATCAGTCTCACATGATGATATGTGCCTGACTTTCACATAGTAAAACCTGTCCAAAATAGAATTTGGCTTAAACAATAAGCTACATATTTTCAAAATTAAGGTTCCCTGTTCTTGAGTGTATCACTTGACAACAAATGTAAAATTGCCTTTATTACACAAACACCATTTTACACAAACAGGAATAAAATCATGGCATAACAAAAATGTCAAATATACAAAACTGTCAATATTTGTTGTCTTCTACTCATATAATTTTGGTTTGTACTGTACTTTTGTAGGTTTTTTGCAGAGAAAAATTCCTGTCTCAAACAAGACAGAGTTAAACCCACATACCGACAAAAGCTATGCAAAATATGGACTGGTGTGGTGGGGGGGAAAGTAACTGTAACTGTTTATTATTGACAGTATAGTGTCCATACATAGCATGAATTTGACTTCAATTTTGATTACAAATATTCTGTACCTAGAAGTAAGAACTGGTGCTAAACTGGCACCTGTTTGCAAGAATAAAACATTACAGTGGTTAATACTGTGTTTCATTTATAACACTGAAATTCCAAATTATGTGGATACATAATGTTAAAACTTCTTCAATAAAACACTGATGTGTTAGCTCTATGTATGTTTTGTACCTGGAGGAACAGGTGTGTCTACCAAAGGAAAGGTTAAACAAGGTTTCAGTTATGCACTGTCTACACAATAATGAGAGTAACAGGGAACTTTAATCTCAAAATATTATATTTACAAGTATATAATTACAAGCACTGTAGGATGATATCGCATATTATACCACTTCAATAAAAATACTTATTTTATACTCACAGATTTATACTCCAATCAAAATTTTACTCAAATCATCTCACTTCCTTCTTTCACCTTCTTCATGCTCTATATATGTTTCTTCCGATTGGTGAGAGATGGTTAGGGATAACAGAAATGTGACCCCTGGACAGGGGCAAACTCTCACTTACCATTCAAGCATGCCCCACTACACATTTTCAGTAGTACTGCAGAGCACAAAGCCAGGGTCAAGAAGCTTTACAAATATATGAAAATGTCAGCAGATTACTGCATAAAAGATGGGAGGACTTCTGACTGTAACAAAACTAAGTAAATATTGCACATGCTGTAAGGAGAGCTCTGAATGATTTGAAGTGTGATGCTGGTGGTTGCTCCCCATCTGCACATTTTGAATGAGGCTGATGCCCAATAAGATGTGGCTCATACTTGGCAATAACATGTCTGGTAAGATTTAGTCCATACTCGACAATAACATGTCTGAAGACACTGTCCATACTTGACAATAACATATCTGGTAAGACATGGTCCAAACTTGACAATAACATGTCTGAAGACATTGTCCATACTTGACAATAACATGTCTGGCAAGATGTGGTCCATACTCGAAAAAGGATATCTGATAGGACGTCGTTGATACTCAACAATAACACATCTGGTAAGACATGGTCCATACTTGACAGTGACATGTCTGGTAAGTTGTGGTCCATACTCAACAATAACATATCTGGTAAAGATGTGGTCCATACTTGACAATAACATGTCTAGCCCATACATTTTCCATTAAGTTTGGCACTTTCCAGTCATTCACAGACATCAGGTGGCCTTTACGCATTATTTACCTGCATTCACACAGATGTTAACTACTTACATATCATTTCTTTGTACTGCAATAGAGGGTTGAAAGAGCCATAGTGCATATTTAATGGCCATGCCACACACAGCGGCAGGCCATTTCGACATGGAAGGTCTATGCAGTACATGTAAACAGCAGGGAAAACAGTCTGATATGATTCTGTCCCTACAGATACTCTTGTACCAACAAACACTTTGTGCATTACAAAAAATGGGAATGTGTAAAGAAAAAGACATGAACTGATGGATCCCTAAATGAAGATAACACTACTTCAAGAGCCTATGTTTTTGTAAAGGGCCTTACAACATGGCTGAAGCCTGCTGGGCTACAAGAAAGTTGGGGGTGATACTGGATATGTTCTGTGGCTAAAGCCATGTTCATGTTCACAATAGCAAATGCTCCTCTTCTGTAACACTTCCTTAATCATGGGGACTTTGTGCCTTAACATTACAGCAGACACTGAGAACTCTGAAATGTGGCTTATGGTATAACCATACAGCTGGTTCTGGAGACCAAACAATACATCCAAGGATTTATATGATATGTTAATTACCAGTACTTTATTTTCATAGTTAATAAACCACTATTTAAACAATGTTGATGCTTTATGTAACACTGTTCAGTGCAATTATTTGCAGTGAATTCCTAATCGACATCTGATAATCACAAACAAACACTGGCTGTTTGAAGCCATATGACAATAGGAGAAAAAAAGGTGATACAAAGACCTTCCACAAGCTGTCTCTATACTTCTGATTTCGTAAGTGTGAACAATATCACTGCCCTGCATGTAGAACATGTTACATGCGAACATTTGTAGCAGAATCCATCAGAACCTACATGAAAGTTTATCCAGCAAATCTGCCAAATTTGCTCACCTTTAATGGACAGAAATTTTTCAGTATCTCTGCACAAAGTTTACTAAAGAACCACAACTTAAAACTGTACTTAACTGTGATACAAACAGAAATGTTAAAACAAAAACATGATACAACAGCAAAAATGTTTTAAATGTATGTGCTTTCCACATTAATTTTCCCTGACTGGACTACGATTTTATTAGAGGGGGTACAATTTATTTGTCTATTTGCAACAGAGGCAACATTTATAAGAATTTTAAAGTTCTACATTCAGAAGCACTGTAATAAAACAGATGTTTATGCAACACATATTTACTTTTAATGCAAAAATGAATAATGTTCAGTGTTAACTTTTTATTGCAAAAATAACAGTTTTTCCAGTATTTCATGGACTTGAGAAAAATGGTTTGTGGACCAGCATCTGTCAATGGCCTGCAGTATAAGAAACAGAAACCTACGGAGTTCACTGTGGAATTCAGTGGTGCAGAAGGTGAAGTTTTCTCTACAGATAACATGAGGAACATAAGGAGTGGAGGAAAGGAACACAGTTCCCACTGATTAGGTGGCTGGGTCAGGAATTCTCTTGGTCCTGCTGGGATTTGAACACTGGATCATCCACCCCACAGCCTTGTCACTACACCAACAGAGCTATCAGAGAATTAAATTAAGTAATCAGAATACGGTACATTAAAAATTATGGCTGAAAGCAATACAAGTGTGGACAGACTGGCTGACCCTTTGAAGCATGAAATTCCTCTCAGTATTATTTAATGGTTCAGTTCCTACCTCATGAAGAACACACTTTGTCTGCATTACAAAGAACAGCCAGTTAATTGCTGTTGATTGTGACAATCACATGAACCACACAAACACATCCTGCGGACAAAATGTCATCCCCGAATATTACAGTATGTGTAGCACAGATTAATTGCTGTGCCTTGGAGAGCAGAAGGTTTGCGGGATATAAAGAAACAAAATGTGGATCCAGTGCTCTTACATGGATACAGTTATTTCTTGATGCTAAAATATAAGTTCCCTTCACTTTTAAAATCGGTTTGAAATACTGTCCATCACAATGTGACCCACTGCACATTGCTGCTACCACTTATACAAAAAAGACAAGATCACAGATGGAAGGAATAAGTGAGGATGTGTGTGTGGGGTTAAAATGACCTTCATAAGGTGGATACAGCAAACTGAGTACAGAAACTACTATAATATCTGAATACAAAAATACAATTGCAAATGGAATAAAAAATGTAACGAACATCACTGATGTAAAAATAATGAAGTGATCTTCCAATTTTCAAAAAATATAAATTGAGGCCATGAAGAAAGACATGACACAGTAAATCTGTTAAAAAGAAAAAAGAGTTAAATGGTGAACAAAGAATGTGTAGGAACTCACTATGAATAAACATCTAATTATTTATAACTATGCTTCACAGTGTTCAGACCATGAATAGAACTTAATGCTTTCAGATCAGCCCCCACTTCTTTCATGTCTCTACTGTGTGGTTCTATCAGTCAACAGAAACTCATTCGGCCATTTCCAGATGCTTCAAGCTAACTGTATGCAGCATTCCACCCGTCTTTCTTTTGAAAATGTGTGTGAAAATTCTAATCCTTTCAAAATTTTTAATTTACACACCTGCAACACTTACTGTATATTTCACTGATAGGAGCGGTATGTACAAACCTGTAAGAATGCAGTAGCCACTGCAATCCCTGCTACGATCAAGAGATTTCGTTCCATCCATTCCTCTCCAGCTTGGACACAGCCTTTTTCATTTATTATCTTGGCCACATCATATGGCTGCGACACAATAACATGGATTTACAGTGTCTGGCGCTTACCTACTACAGCCTTGCCACCAAGCACTAGCGTGTGTCAGTACAATAGGCACTACAAAGCCAGCCACACACCACAGTATCATCTTGATTATCTAAGTTAGTATATTAGTACATACAGCAAAACCTCTACATGACAAAATACATGAGCTACTAAGTTCTGGGCATTGTCCAACACAAATCCTTTCTACAGAGGTTATGTTCTACATAACTCAAGTGAACAATAGTTTTTGAACAGCCACAATTATCTGTTAAGCGGACATCCTTGTTGTCTAGAGCTGTACAACACGGAGGTTTTACTCTATAGCATTTGTAGATAACAAGAAATTATGACAAAATTAATTAGGGCTAGAAGAGAAATGCCCTTGGTGATTAAAAGATACTGAACCAGCAAATTAAATATGTTTGATTGTTTGTACACTGTTACATGCAGTGTCACAGAAAAATTTAGGAAGACAATGAATTGTAAAATTAGAATAAATACCACTCTGGTATGAAGCACTCATATCTTAGCCCTAATAACCACCTAGTGAGATGTAAATGGACCATCCAGTCCTAAAACTCAGTTGGAGACATTTTAAGCATAAATAAACTGAATATGCACGGTCATATTCACAATGCTGATGTAATTCTGGACCATTCTTTCTTGCCAATAACCAGACATTTAATTATGACATAACTTCTGCTGTGTAATGGGTCAGATTTGAATCATAAACTGGCAGGGATGCTGATGGGAGGTGTTGTAATGTACTGGTGGGACTTTGGACAGCGGTGTAGGCATAGAAATGTGCTGGAATGTACCGGACAGACTTGGGACATGAGCGTCAGTACACAAGCGTAGGTGAAGGAATGTGCTGGAATGTACTGGACAGACTTGGGACATGAGCGTCAGTACACTAGCATAGGTGAAGGAATGTGCTGGAATGTACTGAGCTCACTTTGGAAAGTGGTGCAGGCACAATAGTGTAGGTGAAGGAACATTTTGGAACGTACTAGGGGGGACTTTTACTTAGATTTGACACGGAATTAAAAACAGGCCTACCTACATATATAAGAGATGGCTGACAACTAAACCATGACAATCAGTATATTCTCAGTAAAATTTGCTGGTCTGATAAAAAAAAGCATTCATAATTCCTTGCATAATATTAGATAACCAAGAATGAAAATATGATGTTAGACTACACAGCAAGCAGAGTCTATTACCTGTAAAACTGCCACCCCTACAGCTACGCCTGCCACTGGCACCAAGTTAGCCTCAACCCACTCCTCACCCGCACGCAGACACCCTCGCTCAAAGATGTTGCGCTCCCCAGGCTGAGAGGACAAGATCAGTCTGTCAACCAACTACAACCAACCACCATCTCAACATGCAGCAAGAGAGTTAGCATGCAAAACATGTCAATAAGAAAGAATTCACAACACAAAATATTATTTTTAATTGAAAAAAATTCAAAGACACTGCACAAGCACATAACTTTATTGCTTCATTAAAGTAAATGTTCTGATGGGAAACCTAAACTCACTACATTTATATCATATACATGACTTCACACCAAATTTCCATATTTGGTGATGTATGCTTGCAATTTGCCGCCACACTTTAATAAACCCTCTAGCAGAATTAACATGTGATGTGCAAACTTATAAAAAGAGTGTCAAAAATTGGTGAGTAACTTACTTGGAAAGTCAGGGTCCTATGTTTCAGAAGTACCAAATAAACACACAGACACTTACTAATAATGATCCTATTTTTCCTACTCATGTCTGCACCAGCCCACAACTTCTGTACAAGTTTTTCACACTCATGTCTGCACCCATAAAAGTAATTTATTATTATGTTATAATAATAATAAGAAGAAGAAGAAGAAGAACAACAACAACAACAACAACAACAACGATGACGACAAAAACAAATTCCTTTCTGCTTGATAGTTCCATGCTTGCTAAAAAAGAAACAGTCTACGCTACTGCTGCAGTGGGTTCTCGTACAGTTAATTTGGTATCCTGCAAGAGATTTTAACCAGCTGATAGGTTCTTGTGGTACTACGACCATTGTCTCTGTTCGCGAGTGTCTAACGTTGCTTCTGTAAAGCACGCGCACACCCAGAATCATTCCTTGGTTGGGGGAGGTGGGGCTGACTATGAGGCTATATATAATTTATGTTTGATTTTAAAAATCATGTTGTAAGTACAACATAACACTCTCTGCAACTGCGTTTATATACCTACGAATATAACTACATGTTCCATGACTCAATCACAGTGTCCTACCTTCTTGCTTTTTTTTTTCATTTTATTAATTTATTTTTCAAAATTCTAATGTACTAGTCATCAGTAACTTTCAGTGGATGATTTCAGCTAAAGAGTAAATCATGTACAACTTTTGAGATCATACTATCTACAAAATACACGTTTTTGAAATTTCTATTTTGGGTGTTTGAGTGCACCATTGTTGTAAAGTGTATAAGTGGACAAACTTTCAGAAGCAAAGAATAAATTTCTTTGAACTTGTTCAATTATTTTACAAGTAAAAATCCCACTAAAGGTTTAGGGAGAATTGCAAATGAAACCAAACCACAAAAATGTTGAGGCCCTCAGCTTCCAAAATTCATGCTGAAGATGCCTGGCATCTGTTTGGTATTTAAAATGAGAAGGGGCTGGAGGAAGGTAGAGTCAATGCTAGAGCAGTGAAATACAGTGTTTCCGTTACAAGTGCAGCATGGCACGAAGTTCACAACATCCATTTTACAAACCGCCTGTGTTCTGTCCTCACCACAAGAAATAATGATGACTTTCACCTTCTGTTCAAGGAGTCTGGCTTTGTTATTAAATACAGAATAAGTTTTCATAAGTTGCACAGTTTGATAATATTCAGACTTCTGCAAAATTTAGAGAACATCTAATAACTAGTATCTAAAATATTCCTCATACCTAGACATGAGAAAACTTACCACTAACTCTGTATCAAGAGTCACACTGCACGCTACAGTAACTGCCTCCAATGGAAGGACAGATCACAGTCACCACCAACACCTCATGGTTTTGACCCAGCGATGTATTTTGGGTCCATTCTGTATTTCATCTAAACCCTTTATATTAATCTGTCAACATTCCTGTTCCTGTTGGCGTAGTGGTGCTAGACTTGCTAAAGTGTTGCAAAATATATCATATTTACCCAAATACATGATGATGACCCATGACAAACTTCATTTTCAGGAAGATACCTACACACAGTATTTTTGACTTTGAGTGTGATTATAATAACATCCTCCATTTTTTAAATGATGAATTAGAAAAAAAATTGCAGTCTCATATTTCGATAAATACAGTAGTACAACTACAGGGAATGCGGTCGCACAGTTGGTTCAGGCACTGCCCTACATGCCAGAAGGTCGCAGATTTGATTTCTGATGAGGTCATTGAGATTTTTCATTGGCTTAATCCTTCCAGCCGCAGTATGGCCCTGGGATCGACCCAGCCTCTAACAGAAATGAGTATCAGCGATATTTCCTGGAGGGTTAAGGCAGCTGGTGTGTAGGACTGACAACCTTACCAACTTCATGTGCCGACAGCCTAGAAATTCTGAAAGCCTGAACCTCCTGGAGCCCTGTAGAGGGATGGCTCTAACTTTTACAGTGCTACAACTGTCATGTGAAGCTATAACATCGAGATGACAGCTCAGATTCTAACTGGTAAGCATGCACAACATACAACAAGATAGGCAATGAAGATAAGGTAACACTGTGGCATCTTCACATAATCAATGTTGCTATAGAAATTCAACAATGAGCTCTCCTTCTATTGTTGTGCTACATGTGACTGCCAACAATGGAAATGCAGAAATGAATCCTCTTTGTATGTTTGCACAATGTTTTTATGGCGAATGTATGTCATCACAAAAATTAAAACATACTTAAGCCTCCATGTAAAGTGCCCTATATTTTGCCAAATTTTAGCCAAACTTTGATTTTCTTCACAGATTTTCATAAAAGTCTCTAATATCAAATTTCATGAAAATCTGTCCAATAGGAGCCATGCTGATTCTGCGGACGGGTGGCGGGACAGAACAAAGTTGATAGGTGCTTTTTTGTAAGCATGCAAATGCACCTAAAATTATGCACAGAAAAGGTACGTTAAATATAGGCAAAACAACGTGCAAAAGAAGAGATGGTGAGACATGGTCTTAAAGGCATGATAAGTAACATTTAACAAAGTGTTAAAACAATGAAAATGGCATGCCAGACTATGTAAGCCAACATGTACTGAAACATCCAATTAACTCCACTGACACTGATACTATAATGAAAAGACAATGCCTAACTACAGCATGACATGCAGTGTTAGTACACAGGATGTTATATGTAACAAGGAATTTACAACACACATGTCCATATGATGTTAATACCACGCTGTTGTGCCTTCAGATAAAATCATTTGGTGCATCAGTTACTGAATAAACTCAATGCTACATGCAAATAACTGACAAATTATGGCAGAAATCAATATATATATAACTCCTGGTAACACTACAAGTTATACAACACTTAATAAAGAGAAGAAATAACTTTTCTTGTGTTTAAACCTTAAAAATACTGACATTCAGTTTCTTGACACAATCTCTTCTGTTGTATCAAACACATAAATTATCCCATGATAGTAACATGCACATAGGTTATTTAACAATCGAGGACCTGCCCATACTTGAAAGAGCCAAAACTCAGAGCATTACTGTTTAACTGCATGCGTCCATCATAACGCTAGTTCAGAGATACAACTGCAATGCGACTTTCATTTTGTGAATATTACTTCATGAAATGACAAGTCAAATTGAAAATTGAAGTAATTTCTTCCCACTGATTAAATTACATTGATAACAGCAACAATTATGAGTTGTGTGTGTTGTTTTCCAATGCTGGAGGCTCTATGTTATGACAACAATTACATCAATCTGCTAGCATTTAGTGGTACAGGAATCTACTGTATAACAACTGTGAGAATCCACTGAGCATTAGTGTGTATCACAATACAATTTCCCTGTATATGCCTTAGGATATCAAGATAGCTTCTTTCTCAATTAAAAAAAGACTAATTAGATATGAAAGGGTTCTGAGGACAGGGCTGATATGTTTTATAGAAACACAACTGACTTGTAAGTTTACAATAAAGTGTACATTTCTTAATTTCTGAAAACCCCTAAAATGAAACCTCAGCCACACTTCCACTTACAAGCAACCGATTCCTCACATTTACATTATTCTAACTTGACACAAAGTGCACACGTCTGTCAGGATAAAGAAGGTTCAACAGTTTTATATTTACAGACAATATTATTAAGGGTCAGATTATCTTAATGACACACACACGAGTGTTTCATTAACCTTTTAAAGCCTAGCGGTAATGTTACATACAACCAGGTTTAACATTAAAAATTTCTACGTGCCGTGCACATTGCGTTTATGTGTTTTGTACGGATATCAGAACGAACAGAAACTTTTGCGTTATAAAACATTAAGAGATTGGTTTTCATAACCGAAGTGGAGAGTGTTTACAGCGCGGTACGCAATGAGTGCTTATATAAAACAGATACGCTTCATCTTTAAAGGGTTAATTACATGGACACATAAATCTAGCTCTTTGTTATAGTACTAATATAAACCATATATATAAAAAGTTTAATCCACACTTGTACTTACGTAGCCAGGTTTCCGAACATCATACCCACACTGCTTGTTTTTAATAATTTCCTGTGAAGAAACAGGAACACACAATTTTATTGTGTCTGGTATAATGAATCTGTATCACTGTTTCACTTCCTTTCAAAGAAATTTCTTTTAGGGCTCTTTCCACTAGTGTGTCTGTAGTGCCACAAAAGTAGTGCATCTGAAGCAAATAGTACACACTCATGGAAATAGTGTCATAAGAAACGATGTTTTGTTAACTGTGGCATGTCAAAGTTGTGGCACTCCTAGTAGCAGGGACAGGCAGCTAAAAGCATTTATAGCGCTCCAGCTTCTTGACTGCTTCTACATGAAAACGTATCCACTATATCTAACAGTCTGCTAAGACACACTCCTATTTGTGGTGCCACAAACACATTTGTGGCAAAGGGCCCTTACTGACAAAAAACTGATAATTTTGCAAGAGGTTAAGTGTTTATTTCATTGTTACACACCTCGTTATTGTTGTACATTATTTGAAGAAGAACAGTAACTTAATCACAGAATTCAAGGTGCAAGACAAAGAAGACTGTGCAGATCATATCAATATGTGCAAGGCAAGATTAATCAAACAGCAAGCTGCATAACCATTAATATTCTGCTTTGGACCGAGTGGAATGGTCAGCTCATGTTTGTCTTCATTTGTTAACAGCTACAACTTAAAAATGTCAACTTTACACAAAAAAAATAGGACTTACAATTATCCTTTTCAATAATGACTCATTATTTCAAACTGTGATGCAATCATCAGGTATACAGCCAGTGCATGAAAAATAACAGGTGACTAAAAAACGGATATTTTATTAATGATGTAACTTGGCACTGTGTATCCTATATGCAATTAAATCTGGCACAAACACAAAAATGGATAATATTGTGCCATACCTGAAGCTGGCTTATTCTAGTGAAATGGTGTTACATTAGCTTCTGAAATGTTATGCCACAGACTCAGATACAAATTTACCAGCATTTTGGTAGAATCGATTGCCTCCACACTCAGAGTATGACAGCACACTCCTCTGAAATGTGGGAAAATTCCTCCCTGATTACACAGCATTACACAGCATTACACCCCAAAAGATGCCATTTTGCAATTTTTGAACACAATCACAGCAAACTGCTGAAATATCAAAATGTCTTATCGTTACACGTGCTAGTCTGGAATATATATATGGTAAACCTAATTAGAAATGTGCACATGTAAATATTACTAATGTAACTTACCGTTATACAGCCCCAGCCTGGCTTGTGTGTGACAAATGGTAACTTCCATACACTGTCGGCATCATTCAGTAGTATGCACTGTGTTTCAGGGAGAGATGTCGCAGAAGTAGGAATGGACAGACAAGTACAGCACCACAAACCACGCCTTATGCCAAGAAACACAACATTTACTATGTAAAGTTCCGCCAATTAATGCTTAGCAGATACTTACATTTGGCTTCCGTTTGCAACACGAAAACGGCACGCCACACGCTTCTCTACTACCAACATCTCTTGACGAACAATTGAAGTAATTGTTCCGATCCCAGTCCTTGGGACCTTCTATCCCACAACACTGAAGCTGCAACATGTTTTAAAATGTTAACTTCCTCCCCTACCAAACCGCTGCTAATATGTTCATAGTTTTAATTTTCAAACAAACAAACACAAAGCACTGAAGTGTTTTATTTAATGACACTGTAAACTGC
The DNA here is from genome assembly GCA_013340265.1 of Coptotermes formosanus. Classification (NCBI taxonomy): domain Eukaryota; kingdom Metazoa; phylum Arthropoda; class Insecta; order Blattodea; family Rhinotermitidae; genus Coptotermes; species Coptotermes formosanus. The sequence continues at coordinate 1,707,594 of BLKM01000821.1, forward strand.
TAAGATGATATACTATCGGTGGTAGACGGAGGAATGAGTATGAAGGGAAGAAAACTGCCAGAGGAAAACTGACATACTTGGAGAAAAGTTTGTCCCAGTGACACTCTACCACAAATCCCACACGTACTGGCCTGGGACCGAAACCAGGCCTCCATAATGAGAGATCAGTGACCACCAGCCTGAACTTTTGCATCCTTCATCATATTACAATTACATTGGCCAGAACTACACTATATAGACTGGTAGATGTTCCATCTATTATTATCAGAATTAATTATGTGCCACCTATCAGAGTGAGTGGTCAAGATGTTTGTGACACTGAAGAGCTGTTTGTTTATGGTTCATTTAACAATGCAACATAACGTGCTGAATGACAGGATCATCCGTTACCGTGTAATGAATTAGAAAAGACAGAGTAGTGGCCCTGACTTAATGTCAGGTAAATATCCTTGCACTTACATGAAGGGACTTACAGACACCACAAGAAAACTCAGTTGACATTAATAAGCTGGGAGGTACTACAGTATTGCAGTGAAACCACAAATTTATATCTGTAAACTTACCCAATCTTCTTGTATCCAGTCTATGAGATTCTGTTGATCAGGATCGTCTCTGTAATGGATGATAAATGCTTGAAAGCCTCCTGTGGCTTGGTTTTTAATCTGAAATTATAACAAGTCATTCAGTAACACAGGCAGAACAGGGCTTAAACTCTGTGCCCTGCAGTGCTAGAGTTCTTGTAAAAAGGAAGGAAGGAAGGAAGGAAGGAAGGAAGGAACGAACGAACGAACGAACGAAGGAAGGAAGGAAGGAAGGAAGGAAGGAAGGAAGGAAGAAAGAAAGAAAGAAAGAAAGAAAGAAAGAAAGAAAGAAAGAAGAGAAGAGAAGAGAAGAGAAGAGAAGAGAAGAGAAGAGAAGAGAAGAGAAGAGAAGAGAAGAGAAGAAAGGTGACATATGTCACTTGTAACAGAACATCAGAAGTGCACACAGAGGAATGCATATATGTGTAAATCTACACACACACATACATGTATATCAGAATGTAATCCACCTGGGAAGGCAGCGCATTTAAAGAACCTAATCGACCAATTTTTTTACATGTGTGTTACTTGTATGGCATCTGAGGTTTTGACACCTTGACTCTAAAGGCAGATACCCACATTTTAGTGGAAACTGCTGCCTGCATATTCAGGGAAAGTACCTACTCCCTGCACCGAGCTGAATGTACTGCACTGTGCCATAACCCACATCACAATATTGTGTTATTATTTGTCAGTCTTTAGCTTCATCAAGTACACTGATTCTCTTCTGGTGACATCTATTAGGAAACTAAGTAACTTCTCGACACTTCAAAACACTGTACCACATCACTGAATTGTAAAGCCATTTGTAACAGTCACCAATAAAATATCAGAACATTTCACAGTTGTAGCACACTACTTGTAAGTTATGTTACCTGTCACAAAAAATTACCTGCAGCCAGAACAACAAGAGATCATCTGCACTGTCATTATTAATTGTCTAACATCAATACAATCACCACACTCTATAGCTCATTGCTTGAGTCTGTACATATAGCGCCATATTCAAATTTGCTTACCCAGTCTTTAAAAATGAAACCCAATATTCCCGCTGTCATCTCCAGCAGTAACAAGATTGCCAAGAATATGGCGTACTGTAAATGAGAAAAGGGCTCAATTAATACTACATCCATACATAACGTATATAGGAACACAAATATTTTAGTGGTCTGTGTTTCCTATCAGAGACCTAATCAAGAATAACCAAAGACAAATAAAATTTGTTCAACATTCTTGGAGCAATATGTCCAGTAGTCATAGCTTTACAGCAACATGAAGATTTCTGAGTGTGATCTAAATCCATATGCATGTTTATTCCCTTTTTATTTACATAAGCGTACTTTAAAGTCTTAATTTTAGCGTTACCTACTCTTTAGAGATTAGCTACTGAGGCATGATTTTCGGGGGGGGGGAAAAAAAAGGAATTTAACATAAAATGTGTGCTTTGATTCTCTCTACAACTTTCGTCCGAAACACTTCATTCTACACAGAATTCAGTGAGGTATGATCATAAATGTACATAGGTCTTCAAGTAAAGTACCCATTATTCTTGCCAGATTTTAACAAGACTTGAAGGTTCTACACAGATTTTCGAAAAATACTCAGATATCAAATGTCATAAAAATCCATCCAGTTGGAGCAGAGTTCTTCCAAGCTGACGCACAGACGGACAGACAACCATGGCGAAGATCATAGTCGTTTTTCGAAATTTTGCGAAACTTATATAAGGGTGTAACTGGATAGTTTTTTACAAAATTTCAGACGTGTTAGGGAGTAAAGTGGGGAGGAGCAAATTGAGACAGGGCAAATTTGGCCCTAAACATCTCATCCATATTGAAATCAACGTCGACACAGCGGCTGGGGAGGCAGGCAAACCACAAACGCTGACTTCTGAGAAGTGATTTTTTTTTAAATTTTGTACCTTGTTTTCATAAATGTCTATTAGTTGTACAATGTATGCATCAACTTTAATGTTCTTGTTTTCAATTAATTCACGAGATCTGTTCGAAGTGGCGGCCAGGCGTTGCAGTGACGCACAGTTTTCTGGTGCCCCTCCTCAAAAATCTCTCGGTTATTCTAGAAAGTCTCAAGCTCTGTTAGAATTCTGACTACAAGATCCTCTTCTGTTTCAACAGGGGTCTCATAAATTAGACTCTTGAGGTCATCCCCAAAGGAAAAAGTACTAACGCCGATTTCGGTGTCAAGGACACGTTGCCGACCACATGTTCTACATCCAAAATAGCCCACCCTTGACCCCTCTACATTCCTTTAAAGTTTGTAAAACTTAATCCTGTAGTATTACACCCTGTATATAAATATACAGAGTGTAATACAGGGTTATCATTATATGATGCTGCGTAAGCCCAGCATAAGCACTCAACTACGCTAGGTCTGCTGACTATTACAAGCATGTTTGCACTGTCATAAATTGAAGCCCCCCGTCCTGAAAATCACATATAAATTGTAACAAAATTATTCAATGAATTACGTAATACACAGATTTAAAATTTGAACAACTCAAACATTTTACACCCCTGTTACCTTCATATGTAACTTGTAATATCTATTTACGATTACTTGGTTTAAAGTTATGTTAAAGCAAAGCACAGCAATGAGTACTCACAGCTGCCAGCAGGCACGTATTTTCACGCAGTGCCCCTACACAGCCAGTAAAGCCAATGACAAACGTCACAGTTCCTAGAAAAGAAGGGGAAACAATTAAGTCTCAGTAACTTCGACCTCCACCAAACAGACTGAAACAAAATAAAAAAAACAAAAAACAAAACTCTTTTAATATTATTATACACTGTTTTTCATTTTTGTTAATTTTATAATCATGCTGAAACTAATAACAATAAAACTATGGCAGTCAGGAAATAATGTTTTTTACACCTTCCTAGAAATTTTCCTCTGGCGCATCTGACCTTAAGTGATAAACAACATCTGAACTGCGTGGAAGCAGAATACAGGAGAGAAAGAATTTAAGAAGCCTTGTGGAACCCCTTAAATATCAGTCCCAGTTTTGTTCACAGAGTCCGATACATATAGGTTTTAGAACCCTCACTTGAACCCTAGTAGTATCCGTACAATGATTGGGCAGACAGGTTAGTCACTCTAGGTCTGGTACTTGGAGCAGACTTCTAAGTTAAGAGTATGCACATGGCCTACATCTAATGTGTTGCTTCTATCTCTGTCATCCTAAGACAGTTCAAATTTCACATTCACTATATTCGCATGCTGTCCAATCAATGTGTTGCTTCCATCTTTCATCCTTTCGTTTACAAATTTATGAATACTGACACTGGACAAACCATTTTGACTAAAGGTATAGCATGCAATGCAATTACAAGATGCTTCAGTTTCGCCATATTAACATACTCAAAATTTTCTTTGCCCTTTTCACACATTACAATAAAATATGGATTAATTAATTTTAACAGTCAACGGATACCTGACGTACAAAAGGAAGTCATTAATGTTGTGGCTGGTACGACATCCATAAATGCATGTATGTTTATTTAACCCTTTAAAGAAGCGTATCTGTTTTATATAGGGACTCAGTACGTACCGCGCTGTAAACACGCTCCACTTCGGTTATAAAAACCAGTCTCTTAATGTTTTATAAGGCAAAAGTTGCTGTTTGTTCTGAGATCCGTACAAAACACATAAACGCAATGTGGGCACCACGTAGAATTTTTTAATGTTAAACCTGGT
>BLKM01000821.1:1723750-1773666 GCA_013340265.1 Coptotermes formosanus
AGGCCTCTTATAAAAACGTTGCTGTTAGCGCGGTGCATGTTGGGTTACTGAAGAATATTACTATAATTTATCGCTATTAAGGGAATATAAAGTTAGACGGAATGCTTGTTACCGGAGTTTTGAGGAGAATGTGCCTTTTCGGTCTGCAAGAGGAGTCGCAGTGACGTCGGTAAGAAACTACCAATCTGCGCCCCGCACATCTCGTTTACATGACGGTGGAAGCCTGAAATCGACAGTCACCGTCTGTGTATGTATTATCCAAGAATCAATCTGTTCACCAAACTGGGTTTTCAAACCCACGCAACATTACGTACGCATAATGCATTCTGTTTTATCAGTTTCTGCCGTCTGCGAAACGTTGCATTGTTTTCATGAGATCAAAGTCATCGGTCTTCCAGGTCGTGACACCGTGTCATCTCTTGGGCGGTTGCCACAAAACCTCAAATCTCATACACTCCATCGGTTCACAAATCCAATGCTCCAGGGCGGTAGTGGGAAGGGATCTCCCTTGCCAGATTGTACCGATTATGCTGACTACGGGAACACAAATCGATCCTATAACCCGAGTAGCGAGAAATCCGCGTCCCTTTCCCCCTCTCGGCCCTGAATGCAGGTCCATCTCACCGGCCTGCAGGGAGCTGTTAAGGTTTTCCGTCCAGTTTTTATTAAGTGGGGCTTCTCCAAACTAAATACTTAGGGGAATTGTTCATCTGCTTGGTTAACAGGGAAGAGATTTCGCCTTTCTTATCACAAGGAAGAAGCTGGCACTAGTTAGCAAGGAAAATGCTAAGATCTGTGGTCTTCCGCGATATAACTCAGCGTTAAGTGGTAGTTCTGTACCGACGTTTCGGGACAACCTATCGGTCCTATCTTAAAGGGTCAAGGAGTTCAAGAAGGAAGCTTTATTCTTGAACTTCTTGACCCTTCTAAAAGGCTTTGACGATGTTGTATAATATTGTGTGGTGATGGGTTTATGGACTTTATCCATCGTCCGACGAGTAAAATATTAAAAATATTAAAAAAAATGAAAATCACAACGTTTCGGAAGCTGGCTCTGCTTCCGTCCTCAGGTGAATGGAGGGGGAGAAGGGAAGAACACCTACTCTGTTGGGCCACTTAGACAAACCTAGCCTCCATCACTCTCCAGTGTCTAAGTGGCCCAACAGAGTAGGTGTTCTTCCCTTCTCCCCCTCCATTCACCTGAGGACGGAAGCAGAGCCAGCTTCCGAAACGTTGTGATTTTCATTTTTTTTAATATTTTTAATATTTTACTCGTCGGACGATGGATAAAGTCCATAAACCCATCACCACACAATATTATACAACATCGTCAAAGCCTTTTAGAAGGGTCAAGAAGTTCAAGAATAAAGCTTCCTTCTTGAACTCCTTGACCCTTTAAGATAGGACCGATAGGTTGTCCCGAAACGTCGGTACAGAACTACCACTTAACGCTGAGTTATATCGCGGAAGACCACAGATCTTAGCATTTTCCTTGCTAACTAGTGCCAGCTTCTTCCTTGTGATAAGAAAGGCGAAATCTCTTCCCTGTTAACCAAGCAGATGAACAATTCCCCTAAGTATTTAGTTTGGAGAAGCCCCACTTAATAAAAACTGGACGGAAAACCTTAACAGCTCCCTGCAGGCCGGTGAGATGGACCTGCATTCAGGGCCGAGAGGGGGAAAGGGACGCGGATTTCTCGCTACTCGGGTTATAGGATCGATTTGTGTTCCCGTAGTCAGCATAATCGGTACAATCTGGCAAGGGAGATCCCTTCCCACTACCGCCCTGGAGCATTGGATTTGTGAACCGATGGAGTGTATGAGATTTGAGGTTTTGTGGCAACCGCCCAAGAGATGACACGGTGTCACGACCTGGAAGACCGATGACTTTGATCTCATGAAAACAATGCAACGTTTCGCAGACGGCAGAAACTGATAAAACAGAATGCATTATGCGTACGTAATGTTGCGTGGGTTTGAAAACCCAGTTTGGTGAACAGATTGATTCTTGGATAATACATACACAGACGGTGACTGTCGATTTCAGGCTTCCACCGTCATGTAAACGAGATGTGCGGGGCGCAGATTGGTAGTTTCTTACCGACGTCACTGCGACTCCTCTTGCAGACCGAAAAGGCACATTCTCCTCAAAACTCCGGTAACAAGCATTCCGTCTAACTTTATATTCCCTTAATAGCGATAAATTATAGTAATATTCTTCAGTAACCCAACATGCACCGCGCTAACAGCAACGTTTTTATAAGAGGCCTGTTGTGCTGTCGGAACGACATGCAGGGAGAAGAAATGACAACTCTGCTTGTTAACATACAGCTTAGGACAACACAAAAATAATACGAGAAGTGTGGCGAGTCAGATGTGGGGGAAGGGCTCACAATGCCTTCCAGTTACGCTTCTGCCAGACCTGACTTGCCACATCTGGACTTGCCACTCTGAGCTTGACACAGGTCGCACAGGCATGCCGTGCACGGGCATAGGCACGAACAGGTAGGGACACGGGCATAGGCACGAACACGGGCATAGGCACGAACACGGGCATAGGCACGAACAGGCACGAACACGGACATAGGCACGAACACGGGCATAGGCACGAACACGGGCATAGGCACGAACACGGGCATAGGCACGAACACGGGCATAGGCACGGACACGGGCATAGGCACGAACAGGTAGGGACACGGGCATAGGCATGAACAGGTAGGGACACGGGCATAGGCACGAACACGGGCATAGGCACGAACACGGGCATAGGCACGAACAGGTAGGGACACGGGCATAGGCACGAACACGGGCATAGGCACGAACACAGGTAGAGACACGGGCATAGGCAGGGTACAGGCGTAGGTATGGGCATAGGCACAGGCACAGGGGCAAATGAGCATAGGCATGAGCACAGATACAGACAGGCACAGGCACGGACACAGGCACGGTAATAGGCACAGACATGGGTATAGGCACAGGCACGGCTATAGGCAGAGGCATAGGTAGAAGCACAGGCACAGGCATGGGCATGGGTATAGGCACAGGCATGGGCATGGGTGTAGGCACAGGCCCATGGCATACGCACAGACACGGGCAACGGCACATGCGCAGGTATACGCACACGCAATCGCACGGGCCCAGGCGCAGACACTGTAATAGGCACAGGGATGGACATACGCACGGACACGGACACAGACACGGGCACGCGCAGGGCAAGGGCATAGGCACACAGAAATTTACGTCACTGTAAGTGTAAAAGTAGCGTCCTTTTGAAATGCATGCTTGCCTCGTAAGGTTGCCTACTGTGCAAATGCTGGGGGGATGAACACGGCGCGGTGCCGGCGTTGCTGCAGCCAGCAACCCGGGACTCTCCTCTCAAAGGTCTGACTACTCAATTAAATTTAGCGTCAATTTTCACGCGATTTCCTTTGGCTGTGGTTGTGATATCGCTCGTGCTGTAAAGGGCAGCCGGTATGGCAATTTACGCGAAGCCCACTAGTCCATAAAGAAACACGTGCCACCGTAAAAGGCGCTTCTCCGCTGCGGTCTGGTTATGATTGGTGTTCTCGTCTCTTTCAAATATTAACCCTTCAAAGACGAAGCGTATCTGTTTTGTATAAGGACTCAGTGCGTACCGCGCTGTAAACACTCTCCACTTCGGTGATAAAAACCAGTCTCTTAATGTGTTATAAGGCACAAGTTGCTGTTTGTTCTGAGATCCGTACAAAACACATAAACGCAATGTGGGCACCACGTAGAATTTTTTAATGTTAAACCTGGTCGTATGTAAAGTTACCGCTAGGCTTTAAAAGGTTAATATTGGTTTCACACTTGCCTAAAGATCGTAAACGCATCTGCATTCCCACATAAAATATCATTCAACATCTTCAGAAATGCGAAAAGTACGTAACCACTACTCTACGACATTTCCACGACAACAGGAGTATGACAGCGGCTGGTCTATTGGGTACGATTTATTTATTCCTCATTATGACTACTCAGGATCTCACTCCATGCAACGGAGTCTCATGAAAAGCTAATAGCTCTTCAGCTCGTCAAGAAAAATCCAAATTTTTATGGAATCCAATGAACCATTACCGTGTTCACAAAAGCACGCCACTTGTCCCCATCCTAAGTCAGAGTAATCCATTCCACGCCATCATATTTCATTTTTGTCAGTTCTATTTTAATATTATCCTTCCATCTATGGACAGATTTTCCAAGTGGCCTCTTTCCTTCAGGTTTCCCCTCCAAAACCCTGCAACATTTGTCTTCTCCCCCATTCGTACAACATGCCCCACTCTACTTCACTTTTATCACCCTAATAATACCTGGAAACGAGTATAAAGCAGATATTTCATGATGCAATTTTTTCCAGCCACCTGTTACTTCCGCTCTCTGAGGCTCAAATCTCTTCTTCAGCAGCCAGTCTTCGAACACGCGCACCGGATGTTCTCCTCTTAATGTGGGACACCAAGTTTCAAATCGAAATTTTAGATTCTCAAGGCGGCCTTAAACTTTTAAAGCCTAGCGGTAACTTTACATGCGACCAGGTTTAACATTAAAAAATTCTGCGTGGTGCCCACATTGCGTTTATGTGTTTTGTACGGATCTCAGAACAAACAGCAACTTTTGCCTTATAAAACATTAAGAGACTGGTTTTTATAACCGAAGTGGAGGGTGTTTACAGCGCGGTACGCACTGGGCCCTTATATAAAACAGATACTCTTCGTCTTTAAAGGGTTAATGAAGACTTCACTGTTTCGGAGGATGAAGCCGTGTAATTGGGTGAGCAGTCCCCGTTGTTTCAAAGGTTTCCATTGCTTTCAACTTCAGGGTCAAAAAGTCCATGAAGGGTCCATACAAAAGCAACAGACAAAATTATATTTCTGTATGTTTTGAAGTTTAGAAACGTGGTGCTGGAGAAGGATGGAAAAGAGCAGTTGGACAGGTAAACAGACAGATAAATAGATAAACATTCTTCTTAATTTAATTATACTTCTGGGTTTAATTACCCTTGTGGGTCTTTTTAAAGTTGTCACTTTCAAATAAACTTACCGCAAGCAAAAATATTTACACTTCACTTGCTTCTCCAAATAAATCACTTCTGTACAATATACCTCCCTGAGTAATATCAGCAGTATTTACATGAACTTTCTCCACTGTCATAAAAGTACTAAAAATAACAATACCACGTTTTGGAAGTAGACTGCTTTCTTATTCAGGTGAAAGCACTAATCTTAAAACACAACTGACCAAAAATACAACACACACATCAACATAACTCACACGTGAGAAACAAAAGAACAAATACACAGAAAAATCTACATGGGGCATACGCTGACCCTTAAGAATTTTTAAACAATAATAATAAAATATAAATATTTCAAATAGGTCTGCAAATCCTGACACAAGATGTAACAAAGTATGAAAAATATAAAAAGAAACACTAGAAACAAAACAGTCAAGTGTTAAAAGAACCAGCACCCTCTGTTGGTCGAAGTAAAAACCAACACACGAAAACAGACAACATTAGAAAAACAAAAGACCTAACCTAAATCACATTTGAGCTCCTTCCCTATGAAAGGGAATCAAATAAAAGGTATACCTTATTTGCTGTGTGTGCAAGCACTGCCAGAAAATACATGTTACAACTGCCTCCCTAATTTGATTATCCTGAAGCAATATATGTTAGTCAAGAGACACAAGTCTCTCGCGTGTCACCAGCTGCACTCCCCATTTCATATCTCTTCCGCGCATCCATCCCGCTTCCGAATACCCTGAATGTGCGAGGTCACATTTCACACCCCTACAGTCCACCCCCCCGCCTCACAACAAATAAGCCGACACTGTACATATCGCATCGCAGTGTAATATGAAGAACAAAATTTATCGAAGTTCTTTTAGTTCCTTTTGCTGTAATACGATACGCACTACTGTAACAATCACAAAATGGCAGACGAAACAGAAAAATTTGAGTCAAGGGAGATGAAGATAATCAAAGGTAATCAGATCACACAATATTCAATCCAACAAAATGCACTCTATTTTCAGATAGCCTATACTACAATATCGTGCCAATCAATCAATCAATCAATCAATCAATCACAATGCACTCTATTGTTTTCAGATATTCTATATTACAATATCTTTTTAATCAATCAATCAGAATGCACTATATTCCTTTCAGGTATTCTATATTACAACATCTTATTAAACAATCCATCAATCAATCAATCAATCAATAACAACGTACTCTATTGCTTTCAGATATTCCATATTACATCTTGTTAAACAATCAATCAATCAGTTAATCAATCAATCAATCAATCACAATGCACTCTACTGTTTTCAGATATTCTATATTACAATATCTTTTTAATCAATCAATCAGAATGCATTATATTGCTTTCAGGTATTTTATATTACATCTTATTAAACAATCAATCAATCGGTCAATCGATCAATCAGTCAATCAGAATGCACTCTATTGTTTTCAGATATTCTATATTACAATATACTGTAAGTCAATGAACCAGGATTGACTAACAAGATACTGTAATACAGAATATCTGAAAACACTAGAGTGCGTTTTGTTGCACTGACCATAGTGTGATTTGGTTACCGACGGTGCGCGGTAGGAAAATGTACGAGGAAACGAAGATGTAGCTGCGGCTTTGACGCTGTATCAAGTGTGCAGTGTTACACACTTGATACAGCAGCAGATACCAAACGCTCGAAATATAAATGTGGCCCTGTTTTATAACGTCGAAACGTCACTTATAGTTCTCATCCTAACATCCAGTCCCTTTGTTGTCAACAGGAACGAACAAAAACAGTACATTCATAGGCAATGTCAACCACGTCACAATGGCCGAGGCTTCCAGTGTGTCAGGTGGGTGGAGGAGGAAGGAAACGCATTAATAACGGTAGCATTCCCAGCTTGTGGAATGAAGCATACTTTAAAATATACATCAGACACGTAAAGCATTATTATGCTTGTCGACTCATTCCACAGAACCGCTGCGTTCTTTCGGGTGGGGGGTTTGCCGTGGTGGACAGCGCAGGAGACAATTTTTTTTAGCTGCTAATGTACAGACCAATAACTGGCAAAATGTCCGCCATGTACAGGTGAAGCTGTCCACAAGACTGTATAGATACACGTCGAACTGTTTACAGAAGCGGTGGAGACTTTAACTCTTTGAAGCTTGAAACTAATGTAAATGATATTTAACAAGACAAGCAATGTACGTACAACGTAGAACTAAGGCGCGTTCGCGTTACCATAGTTGACATGCAAAAGCAATATATTACATATTCTGAGTGTGTGTCTAGCCTTAGTTATCCAGCATGCAAAGCGCGTGCGCTGTATTATATTGTCATCTGTGGCCTGTCCGGCTGTTTTTTTCCACTTTATCTCACAAACGGCACAATTTTTGGAAAACATTACTGAACATAAAATGTGTGTTTTGATTTTCTCTACAAATTTTGTCTGAAACATTTCTCATCGTAAGAAGAACTGAGCGAGATGTTATCATAAATGCACATATGTTTTCATGTAAAGTGCCAGTTACTCTTGTCAGATTTCAATCAAACTTTAACGTTCTCAACAGATTTTCGAAAAAATATTCAAATATTAAATTTCATGAAAATCCGCCGCGTGGGAGCCAAGTTTTTCCATGCTGGTGGACGGACGGACGGACAGACAGACGCAGAGAGACATGACGAAGTTAATAGTGGCTTTTAGTATTTCGCGAACGTGACTAAAAATTGAGATCTGCGCTCTTCTGGGGTATAACGCAGCGTCGAGTGGTAATCCTTTACCGACGTTTCGGGACAACGTATCGGTGCCATCTTCAAGAGTCAGGAAGTCCAAGAAGAGTTCTTGACCCTTGAAGTTTGCACCGATACGTTGTCCCGAAACGTCGGTAAAGGATTATCACTCGACGCTGCGTTAGACCCCAGAAGAGTGCAGATCTCATCAGCATCGCGGCGGAAGCCTGAAATCGCGCCTAAAAATTAGTTTCCTACATCACAGACAACGTGCTAAGTCCCCATTACATGCCGCGTATAACATCTGCTTTGAATAAGAGTCACACGCAATAGATTTTGAGACCAAAGCGATTTGCTTTTTAACATGGTACATACAGTAACAACGTGTTTTAAAGGGCTTAGGCGGTTTAAAGGGCCAGGGCCCTGCAACACGACAGCGAACGTGCGCCAGGGCCCTGCAACACGACAGCGAACGTGCGCCAGGGCCCTGCAACACGATAGTGAACGTGCGCCAGGGCCCTGCAACACGATATTGAACGTGCGCCAGGGCCCTGCAATACGACAGCGAACGTACTGAGTGCGCGTCTTGCACAGATCCGTGATTATAACTTTTTCGTGAAGGACTTCACAGTGTGAAGTTAGTGCAGTATATGAATACCGCCACACGAATTTGACGTCAGTGCTTACGTACCCGCATACAGCCTCTTAACAGTTACAAAACTGTGTATGGGGTAAACTGCTATCATCCCATTATCGGAAGCGAAATGGAAATTTCTTCCAAATGATGCAACACCAAGATCTGTCGTCATCCTAACAAGGCAGGTAGAGGCCTCAGTGGTTCAACTACGTCCCTATAACGTCATAAGCCATGTTGTATTGCGGATGCAGAAATTTTTGTGGCGGAAACTTACCTATTAATATCAGAATGAAGGCAGGATCCAGGGCAATGTTGGTCAGCCGACTCAGGTTGTTGAACGTGTCCTTCTCCGTCCACGCCCAGACACCGATAGCGAGGATACCCAGGCCCAGCAACTGAAAAAGAATTGCAAAGTCAGAATAACAGCAACACACCACCTTCCGTAATGCGACCTTGCAGAAGACTTCTGCGGGCTGGGATAGCTCAGTCGGTATAGCGACTCGTTACGGACTGGACGGTCTGGGGATCGAATTCCAGCAGGGCTGTGAAATCGGAGTCGGAAGGAATTTTAGGTGGAGTCGGAGTCGGAAGGAATTTTAGGTGGAGTCGGAAGGAATTTTTAGGTGGAGTCGGAGTCGGAAGGAATTTTAGGTGGAGTCGGAGTCGGAATGAATTTTAGGTGGAGTCGGAGTCGGAAGGAATTTTTAGGTGGAGTCGGAGTCGGTAAAAATGTACCGACTCCGACTCCGACCTCAGTCTAAAACCTTAACTAGATACTCCAACTCCAGAGCCCTGATAGCTACAGTAACCATTAGACTTATACTTAAATATAGGTTATAAGTCTAAAAAGTAGCCTGATGATTCACGTGGTGGCGACGAAATGTCTTATAGGTTTACCGTTATTAATACATATTGAGCTTTTATGAAGGAGTCGGAGTTTTAAAAATCGAGGAGTCGGAGCTTTTGTGTACCGACTCCACAGCCCTGAGTTCCAGTGCGGTGAGATCTTCCGCAACCCGTCCACACCGACCCTTGGACCCAGACAGACTCCTGCACAACGGGTACCGGGTATCTTTCCCGGGGGTAAAGCGGCCGCGGCGTGACGTTAACCACCCACCCCCATCTAGCGCCACAGTTAAAGAAACAGTAAAACTACACCACTACACCTCCTCTGCGCCTTCATGGCCTGTTCTAGGGTAAAATTTACCTTACAAAATTTCTATGGAAAATGGAAGAGTCTTCTATAGACTTCAGCCAAAGTCTGCAAACAACCAGTGAACTCATCACTTCTTAGGTTATATGACAAATAGCCTTCTCGAAACAAGTCCCCACTCTGGATGAAACACAAATCACAAACCAGTCCGCCGAAACTTCAAAGAAAATATCTGACAATTCCGATCTGTAGCTACACTTACTGTTTTCAACTATGGCCCTTATACTAGATCCACTCCTGCCGAACACCCCGCAACCGGGATTTTACTCACTCAGCACCCACGAACATGGAACGCTCTGGTAAGACGGTTTACTAGACTGAACCCCCAGTGTTCCCTCTAAGCTGTGCGCGCGTGTACAGGCGTACAGGTTATGAAATGAAACGCACACAGGAATTTGAAGTGCGCACAAAAAATTACACTGGGAAAAATAAGATAATAATAATACAAACATGGCCGTTAATTAAAAGATCAAAATTGTACAGGCTGTATTGATATTTACATTTTAAACTGTACAACATAAGAAAGAAGCAATAATCAATCTCTTGTTTATTTTTTCTTATGTTGTTAATTTTCTGTTTCGCTAAAACATACAATTTTAATTCTAATAGCTATGAGAATTACTGTATTAACAAAAAATAATTTCAGGTTCATAATTTTGCGTTCACTCAATTTAGTGCGCACAGGTTTTTGTAATTGGGGAAAAATTTGCATAACGTGAAATTTTTGGGCACACAGGCCATTAAAAATTAGAGCAGACATTTGATTGAACAGTGTTATTATACGGAGGTAAATTTTTGACAAAAGCCGAGACTGATAATTTGACAGAGGCGTAGGTATGTTCCACCGTCATATATTGCTGCCACCTGCTGGTCCTATCCGTAATGACTGCCAACTCTGATAACACACACACTGACAGCATGGAAAGTATTAGCCATATATATTATACAGGGGTGACCAGCCTGACGAACTTCGTGCGCCGCGCTTTATGAGGCAACTTCGATAAGACACATGTCTCTATTTATCAAGTCAACCGTACGGTAGCAACACTGCTCACTGCATGACAGAAGGCAGCCAGGGCTTTCTGTTATTGGTTACACCTGCGTTATGGATATTTCTGATATAATACACACACAGACATACATACGCATGGTACTTTACATCACAGCCACAATTTTAATCATAACTGAAGAAAACGTCGTATCCTTATTAACGCCAGTTGCTATGTTCTGATTAAACAATAAACTTTTTTTTTAAACTTAAGTGACTTCATCGTTTGAATCAGTAGCTAGTTTATATGATATCCTCTAAGGCAGTGTCTCCTAAACTTTTTACTCAGGACCTCTTTTGGCTTCGAAAAATAACCAAGGATCCTCACATCCTTGCTCACGTACATACAGAGTGCCCGGATGATAGGTATCCAAAATTAAATATTTATATTTCAGAAATGATTTTAGATAGTTACAAATACAAAGCAGTGGCATACGTAACAATGCATTGTATGATTTGACCATAATTAAAACTGACTGCTACTCGTTTTGTGGGTACAGGGGATTTCTTGATTAGATATTCTAACGGTGACATGAACTAAACGCGTCGCCAATTAAACACGTTCCGTGATTATTTAAAAAATATTATTCCTTTAATTAAAAAATAACTAAACTTCAGCGTAGCCATTACATAAATGTATCCAGCGGTCCCCTTGGGATCTGCGGACCACGCTTTGGTAAGCACTGATATAAGGCAATGGTTCATATTTTTCCTGTCCGAGCAGAACATGGCCGAAAATTTTTTTTCTTGCCTAGAAAAAGGAATCCTATTACAAGAGGAAAAATGTCACGATATTATTAGACATGATCGGAAGAAGGGTTTTATGTAACTGTGAGAAAAATTTAAAATGCACATGATTCTATCTGCATTTTTTGTTCGCGAAGGAGGAAAAAGACGCTACTACTTGGTTCTGAAGGCGGAAGACCTCGGTCCAGATCGCCGGAAGATAGAGTTCTGCCCGATTATAATCCCTCGGAACCAGTACCCTAACGACATGTTACAAATACTGCAGAACTACAGCACTACAAAGCATATACTGTAAAGCAATGACAATAAATGAATTTAAGATTTTTTTCACAATGGCGCGATAGCCCCTAGTGGGCCAGGGACTCATCATCGAAGCTCCACGATCACACACACACACACACACACACACACACACACACACACACACACACACACACACACACACACACACCACACTCGGTAGGACTCCCCTGGACTAGTGATCAACCCGACGCAGAGACCTCTACCTGACAACACACAACACTCACAACAGACATCCATATGCCCGGCGGGATTCGAACCCGCAATCCCAGCAAGCGAACGGCTGCATACCCGCGCCTTATACAGCATGGACACTGGGACCGGCAATTTAAGAAATTATGGATAATAAAAATGAAGTGGTGTTTCAAAAGTATGAATTAATGCACAGTTCTTCTACCTCTTTTTTATACCGTTTCCCCCATGTACGTCTACCAATTACGTAAAACCACGCTGGACTAATGTAAGCATATAAAACACACGTTTGTTGTCTCTAATGCAGGCGTGTGCAACATGTGACTGCCACAACCGATACGGACCAACAATGGCGGTTTAAAAACAACGTACGTCACAGTCACAGACCGACAACTGCTTTGTAGTATATCGCATACTTCCCATTCTGCGTGCACACATACTACATTGGAGGCGGGGCATATTAACCTTTTAAAGCCTAGCGGTAACTTTACATACCACCAGGTTTAACATTAAAAAATTCTACGTGGTGCCCACATTGCGTTTATGTGTTTTGTACGGATCTCAGAACAAACAGCAACTCTTGCCTTATAAAACGTTAAGAGATTGGTTTTTATAACCGAAGTGGAGAGTGTTTACAGCGCGGTACGCACTGAGTCCTTATATAAAACAGATACATTCCGTCTTTAAAGGGTTAAACAGCTTGGAGAATAAGCACGTCGACAGACATATTGAAGTCCACACATATAAAATCGCCACAAAAGAGCAGTCAAAAGGCCGGGCTAGTTGGCATAAAGCAGTAATGCTTCTGGCTTGTAATAGGCAGGACTTCGATTCGAATCTCGAGCGGGGCACCGAATATCGAGGTTGACGTGGTTTTCTTCAGTTCTACCAGGCTAATGCCCGGAAATACATAAAATTATTTTTGATTATACTCTAATAGAGTGACAATGGCTGATTCATGACCATTATCACCATTGTACTGCCTTGTACCAGCCCCAGTGCCACCTATTGCAATTTATGATACAAACTCAACTGGCGCGTTCCACCACACTCCTACTCGATACACCCGGTCCGATACCTGGGATGTCCCACGGCACAAACACCTTGGAATTACATGAATTAGGGACGCCAGGCCAGGAACAGCACCGTAGCATCAAAACAAGCACAAACATTTTTACTTAAGATTTTTTAACATTCTTAATGGTTTTAACATTTTACAATTCACATTTTAACCTTTTAAAGCCTAGCGGTAACTTTACGTACTACCAGGTTTAACATTAAAAAATTCTACGTGGTGCCCACATTGCGTTTATGTGTTTTGTACGGATCTCAGAACAAACAGCAACTTTTGCCTTATAAAACATTAAGAGATTGGTTTTTATAACCGAAGCGGAGAGTGTTTACAGCGCGGTAGGCACTGAGTCCTTATATAAAACAGATACGCTTTGTCTTTAAAGGGATAATGCACATCTTATGTAATTCGATGTAGTTCCCCTTGATAATGGCATAGTTATTGCCGAAACATGTCGGGGAGATGAAGTAAAAGACAAAGGTTAAATAAACAGTAATATTGTGCATAAGTTGGCTCTGTTTTGCTGTATTGACCATACGCACGGAAGTAAATAACATAGATTTTACGATACAAAATCACGTGGTCTACTCAGGCATCTTTAGGTTAATACGTCAGAATTTCTCTTTGGAATCCCCTCAGTCCCATTTCTGAACGTGTTATTTTCAATTTCATCCGTTCTGTCATACAAATTCTCTTACTTGTAAAATTTAAAGTTTCGTCATTCTTTTTTTTTTCTTCTTCTTCTGATGACGATGATAATGATGATGACGACAATGATGATGATGATGATGATGATGATGATGATGATTGTGATACGTTGGATATTATCCACTACGCGGAGTTCATTTTATACGCACGACGTTCCGGGAGTTGGCCAATTTTTGTCTTCAAGAAATTAATTATCTTCACACTGATAATTTATCACAGTTAATAACGGTACTGTATTAATGAATATGGTTGAAACTGAATCCGGAATCTTATGATTAATACGTTGTTATGTGAAATTCTCTGGTCGTTTAATGTACTTGCCTAGCCCTTACGGGATCCTGAATACGATATCAACCATCAGCAATAAGTTGAATTTAATTATTATTATTATTGTTATTATTAAATTCTTGTTTGTTAATGTACTAAGTCAACAGCCAGATTGCCAGTAACAGAAAGGGCACAACATACAAACACAAACAACAAAGAACAATAAACATGACACATACCAAACAAACAAACAAACAAACAAACAAAATGAAGACTTGTTTAAATAATTCATTAGCACACTTCACGCTACAAAATTGAAAATCACTACCAACAGAATTTTCCGCAGTGGCACACCTAGCGGAAAGATGATTTTTGAAGGATGGAATAACATGAAACAAAGAAAAGTCTTGGAATTACCGAGTGGGAATTCCGAGACTAATGAAGTCCATAGAAGATGGATGAGATTAGGACTTTAAAACATATTAGTAACAAAAACTGCACCAATCTGATGGCTTCTCTCCTCTAGACTGCGTAAATTGTAAAGGTGAAGAGCATTAGCATCAAGTATAGCCATTACTGTCTGGGGAGAAGAATCCGCTATAGCAAAGACCCATAAACTTCCAATCAATGCGGAAGTTGATGATGATGATGATGATAATAATAATAATATACTCTGTGCCATAATGACTGCCATCTAAAGAGAAGCGTTCAGGCGGTTCAGGAACTCCATAACAGAAAAAAAAGTCCAACATAATACAGACACTGTAATTTGCTGTACAATATGCCATTACAAAGGTCAAAGCAAACCAGCAGGAAATGAATGGGGCACATTGGCTTCTGGTGTATACTGATGATGTTTATTGGCAGCAAAACACACATGCTATAAACAAAATCACAAAAGCTCTGCTGGTCGCAAATAAGGAGGGTGGGCTACAAGTGAATGCTGAGAAATCTCACTGTATGTTCCCGTCTCGTATACCAAGACGCTGGAAAAGTTGTTACATAGAGGCAGTAAGTAAGGCCTTTGAAAACGTGGCCCAGTTCAGATATTTGGGAATGATACCAACAAATCACAGTCGCATACATAAATAAATTGAGAGCAGATTAAATTCGGGGCATGCCGGCTACTATTCTCGTTTGCAACCTAAAAACAAAAAAAGCAAATATTTTAAAATTTTTTAAGTCGTCCATTTCGTGCAATTTTACATCAATATATTCAATTTATGCCGATTCCAGTGGCCGCGCGGTCTAAGACGTCGATCTGCGGCCTAGCGCTTACTGGGATCGTGGGTTCGAATCCCACCGGTGGGATGGATGTTTGTCTTGTACAGTGTCTGTGTTTAAGGTAGAGGTCTCTGCGACTGGCCGATCCCTCGTCCAGAGGAGTCCTACCGACTGTGGTGTGTGTTTGAGTGTGCTCAAGTGAAAATAAACAAACTCGACACCTGCTGTGAACAAGTAGGTAGAAGAGGTGAGGACTGCGAAACGGAATATATTCAATTTATTATACCAACTAATGCATATTATTAGTTACATATGAGTGTTAAACACGCAGCTGCGACATGTTTCGGTATAAGCGTACCGTCTTTAGAGAGCGCAATATGGGAAGATTAAAACCAACTGCCAATGACAAGCCAATATTTACAGGGTTCCACAGTCTGTTGTTGGCCCCTTTGTTGTACCTTTTATACACAACTGACACCAATAATAACTTATCACTGGTAAACTTCAACTGACAGAAAAGTGAGGCATCTTCCTGTATAATGAAATAATACAACCAACAGCGTACACATCATACAAATACAGTCGAACCCGGCGGTTATAACGTCATGAAGGGGACTGAATATTTTGTGTCGTTATAAACGAGTGTCGTTATAACCGAGCAGTATAATCTTATGGTTAACAGTCAGAAACTAATTGGTGCCACAAAATATCTGACGCTATAGACGAGGTGTTGCATAAATCGATGTCGTTATAAGCGGGTTCGACTGTATATTATTTAAACATTTCTACATGTTTCGGCCTTATTTGTCATCTTCAGTGGCGAAATTTGGACCTAATATTACAGGAAGTTTCTCAAGACTATTATATATTAAACGGAATCCCTGAAGAGAGTCCATAAGGCCGAAACATGTAGAAGTGTCTAAATAATTAATGTGTTCGTACAGCACGGACCTTCTATTACTTGATTACACTTGAGTACACGGTAATCATGTATTATAAAGTTTTCCTGTACGTTGGTTCGCATTTTATTTGCCGAGATTTGAATCAGCAACCACCAGAGTACGGGGAATAAATGCAAAATCGTGAAAGTTTACCTGCTGGACGCTGGCTTCTGTCTTTATTGACAGTATCTTGTAAATTTAAGCGCTGTATTTACAATAATGGCTTATGAATGATAATGTCAGCCTATTGACAGTACAGCGACGCAAATAGAGGGCTGCCCCAAAATGCCCTTGAGGTTCAATTTTCTTCAACTTATAGCATTTGCCCTTTAGTTTAATCCACCATGTACTATTAAATTGTAATTGCAGAGGTGACAAGCCTGTGCCATGTAAATGAGATGCGGGATGAACAACCTAACCACTTTTAGTTCCAGTTAGTTTGAAAGGGGTGGCCGAAGTTGCAAGTGAGAAACATGAAGGGGGAGTGACCCCATCGTGTTCCAGTAACCATGACAACGCCCCTTTCCGCAGCCTCAATCTACGTGCCAACTAAGGGGAAACTTTTTTACCGTTCCTTTAGTTTTTATTTGGAGCCCAGGTGCTTCCTAGACTCCCCAAACAGTTTTAATATCCACCCTTTCTGCTCCTCTCACACCCCTAAACTTTCGTTTAATTTATGGTTACTCGTTGTCTTTTTATCTCTCTGTAATTCGCCTCTCAGTCCTACCCCCATCTTATCTTGTTCCATACCCCCATGCCCAAGCAACATTTCCACATTATCCAGTCCCCTCCACGGTAAATCCGTATTCACGTGTTTATTATATTAATGCAGCTGATACTTAGTCATTTTACTGCCGGCTATAAAACTGTCACACAAAAGTCCAGTAGAATATAAATGTAAACAAAGACCCCGCAAATATCCCTCATTCCTTGAACAGATCGACGCTGTAGTAGTAGTAGTAGTAGTAACAGCAGTAGCAGCAGCAGAATCAAACAAACCTATTCCAAACAACAGCGGAAAGGTGCTCTTCACTTTGGAGGCCACATCCTCGTATTCCCCCATTGAGTTCTGAAGGTGTATTGCCAGGGCTGTGGAGTCGGAGTCGGAAGGAATTTTTAGGCGGAGTCGGAGTCGGTAAAAATGTACCGACTCCGACTCCGACCTCAGTCTAAAATCTTAACTAGATACTCCAATTCCAGAGCCCTGATAGCTACAGTAACCATTAGACTTATACTTAAATATAGGTTATAAGTCTAAACAGTAGCCTGATGATTCACGTGGTGGTGATGAAATGTCTTATAGGTTTACCGTTATTAATACATACTGAGCTTTTATGAAGGAGTCGGAGTCGGAGTTTTAAAAATCGAGGAGTCGGAGTTATTGTGTACCGACTGCACAGCGCTGTGTATTGCTGCCGTGTGACACGATTCCGTGTAGTTTGTTATGTATACCTATTTACAAACATTTCAGAAGCCACCATCTTCAGGGAAGAAGCAGTTACCAGACATGACGTCACATCCCGGCAGACACGAATCGCCGGAGTCCACACTCGCACATTTCTTACCTGCTATCTCTTTCATTCAAAATGGCAATATATACGTGTACACTAGAATATATGTGTTGTTAACTAATTTTTGGAGTGCTCCCGTACTTAGGTCTTCACATGAAGTGCCCCGATAATTTTGTCCGAATTTATCCAAAACTGAATTTTCTCGACAGGTTTTAATTAAAGCCTCCAACATCAGATTTCAGTAAAACCTGTCCAGTGGGAGACAAGTTTATACACGCACAGATAGACAGATAGACATGAAGTTAATACGCGCTTTTTATGACCAGCAAACGCGCCTAAAATTGGAAGTTACACATAGGAGAAAAAAAATTCGCATCAAAGATTAATTCATGCTCTGTTACCTTCACGAACATACGTCGACAGCTTTCAAAACAACAAAGACGGAACATTACTGGGTTACTTACTAATAGCGTTTACATATTTAGACACACCTGATGATGTCAGAATTGCGCCGAAACATGTGGTGTTATATGGATAATCTGCCATTTGTAAAAAAGCAGTCCCATCACAGGCCTGGACAGACCCACAGGGTTCCAGGAGGTCGAGGCTCCAAGATTTCTAGACAATCGGCACTTGAAGGTTGTAAGGTTGTCAGCCCTACGCACCGGCCGCCTTTACCCCACAGAAAATATTCCTTGTACTCATTTCTGAGTCGAACCCAGGGCCATAGTGCGACCGACAGGATTATGCCAATGCAAAATTTCAATGACACCATCGGGAATCGAACCCGCGACCTGCCGGTTTGTAGGGCAGTGCCTCAACCAACGGCGCCACCATTTGTAGCTGAATGCATTTCAAACAGAGGTGTAACAGACGGTCTTATAATGTTTAACTCACGCATCAAATAAATCCCGGCAACATTTTTAAAATTATACGATAAATTTAAATAGCGCTAGAAGCTTGTAACACCGAAGACGATAAATGGGAACTAAGGTGTGGTGTGACACGTGGCGGGAGAGGGGGGGGGTGCACACTGTGGGGGTACACATTGTTACAAAAACGAACGTCTCCAAATAAATATTCCGATGCCCGTCTAAGCAAAATAAGTACAGTTCTTTACTTAATAACCTCCCGCCATGCTACACGGAACTAATAAACACTGACTTCATGTATGAATACTAGATACAATGCACACTCGTCTTTGTTCGATTCCCGATTATGTCGTTGCGATTTTTCATTGACATAATCCTTCCGGCCGCACTATAGCCCTGGGGTCGACTTAGCCTCTAACACAAATGAATACCAGAAATATTTCCTGGAGGGTAAAGGAGACCGGTGCGTACGGCTGACAACCGTAACACCCTCATGTGCCGACTGTCTTGAAATCTGGGAGCCTCGACCTCCTGGAACCCTCAGGGCCTGTCCAGGCACCTTTTGCACTCGTATTTCCCACTAAAGCCCATCCCAGTGGCCGCGCAGTCTAAGGCGTAGGTCTGCGGTCGAGCGCTTGCTGGGATCGTGGGTTCGAATCCCACCGGGGGCATGGGTGTTTGTCTTGTACAGTGTTTATGTTGTCAGGTAGAGGTCTCAGCGACAGGCCGATCCCTCGTTCAGAGGAGTCCTACCGACTGTGGTGTGTGTCTGAGTGTGATCAAGTGAAAATAAACAACCTCGACACCTACTGTGAGTAGGTAGATGAGGGAAGGACTACGAAACGAATTAACCACCAAATTACTGTGAATCGGTACACAACACATGTAATAAATATATATTAATAAGCCGAATTTATTAATTAGCATTCAGACAAACATACGCCGATCCCAGTGGCCGCGCGGTCTAAGGCGTAGGTCTGCGGCCGAGCGCTTGCTGGGATCGTGGGTTCGAATCTCACCTGGGGCATGGATGTTTGTCTCTTGTACAGTGTTTGTGTTGTCAGGTAGAGGTCTCTGCGATGGGCCGATCCCTTGTCCAGAGGAGTCCTACCGACTGTAGTGTGTGTCTGAGTGTGATCAAGTGAAAATAAACGACCTCGACACCTACTGTGAGTAGGTAGAAGAGGGAAGGACTACGAAACGAATTTCCCACCAAATTACCGTGAATCAGTACAAAACACATGTAATAAATATATATTAAGAAGCCGAATTTATTTATTAGCATTCAAACACACACAAATTTCCCTTAAAAATAATTTGAAACAGTACACAAAAGTCATAGTCTCAATGCAAACACCGGAACACGTACTTGACATTTACAGTATAAATCTCGTGGGGATACAGAAATAACCTGTGAAACACAATCCATCTGTCGTGTATTAACAGACGCTAATACAGATCGGCACTTAGCCCGTATTTGTAACGGGTTTACAGTACGTTCCACAGTAATGCATAATGTGACCAATGGTGGCTAATGAACCTTGCTTAACCCCTTCATTCTGCTAATTCCCAATGCGACAACACATATCACTAATAATATTATATGATCTCAATAAACAAGCTATACAATATCCGTAAATCAGTCCTCATTCACACAACTCACTGGCCGTTCCAGCAAACCAACGTACACATACTTATGTGTGCAGTGAAAAGCGACGGTGCGCCGCGGTTACCATCCAAATACCATGGGTCAATAATTGCATTTATGTTGTCGTGTGTTATATTACAAAACATGAGCCTAATTAGTATACTGTGTACTGCGAACAACACTGATCAAACAGCGGTGCTGATTTGTCTCTTTGATTATTTTAAACTGACACAGTATGCAGGTGCCCGGGATAAATAACGGGCAGGACTGGTGATGTACGACTGTATCTGGCGATTGCATTCGTCCCGCTTTTCCCGGTAAAGTCGCGGTTTGGGGGGGGGGGGTTAAATAGCTCTGTCCCGGTGTCCCGCAAAATTCAGTTCGGGATGCCAAATGTCCCAGAATTTTCACAGCAATAAAAATAACAAATTTCTAACAATGCCTACCAACATTTTGACTGTCTCACGACGGGAGAAAACTTCTGTAGGATTATGACAGCCATCAACTGGCTGTTAACAGGAAGGAACAGGAGAGGGACTGGAAAATGTGTAGATTAGTGATTATAGAGTATGGACTGAGGATGCGAAGGATGACGAACGCATATATAATTTGAATTATTATTATTATTATTATCATCATCATCATCATAAGCAGATCCCAGTGGCCGCGCGGTCTAAGGCGTAGGTCTGCGGCCGAGCGCCTGCTAAGATCGTGGGTTCGAATCCCACAGGGGGCATGGGAGTTTGTCTCTTGTACAGTGTTTGTGTTGTCAGGTAGAGGTCTCTGCGACGGGCCGATCCCTCGTCCAGAGGAGTCCTACCGACTGTGGTGTGTGTCTGAGTGTGATCAAGTGGAAATAAAAATACCCTCTACACCTGCTGTGAACAAGTAGGTAGAAGAGGGAAGGACTACGAAACACAACGAATATTATTATCATATTATCCCCTTTATGCGGGGTATTCACACTTATATACCTGAAACAAACCATGTTTCTAGGGTACACAGAGCCGCAGCTATTCTGCGCGTACTATTAATGGTGCATATAGCGCTGTCTGCAATATTAAACTCTTTTGTGCTTCTACATTAGCACTCCCCGCAGTGTGTGCGCTGTGCCCAGTACAGCTGTTTTCTGCAGTTCCTTGATATCGTGCTTTCCTGGTATGCTGCTCAACTATTTTCTATACTATTATTATTATTATTATTATTGGCCACCCCGTGGCATGCCCATGCAGACACAGAGGGGAGGCGGACGTGTAGCTCCAAACCCTTCGGAACCCTGCACTAGAAAAAGGTGGGTGGTCAGCACGACGCTCCGACCGCTTTACCCCCGGGAAAGAGAGCCGGTACCCACTGTACATGTCGCTGGGTTGGCTCCAGAGCCTGTCTCCATGGCACGGAAAATCTCGCCCTCACCGGGATTCGATCCCCAGACCGTCCAGTCCGTAGCAAGTCATACTGACTCCGCTATCCCAGCCACCATTATTATTATTATAATTATTATTATTACAATTTTTTGTATTTGTTTGTCACAATCTTTTAGTTACTCCGCTGTTGTAATGTTGAAAAATTAGTCTGCTCTTTATTGTGTGACGGGCGAAAATTCCGTCTTTCGTCCTCCTTTCCTACGTAAACGCTATTAAATGCCCCTGTTTTTGGTTTTTAAAAAATGTGACCTCTAACCACAGCACACTAACGCACTCTACACCAAACGCTGCGGCTGAGTGCTTCCTATCCCTTTTTCGTATACGGGGAATTCTATGTTCATGCCTCGAGACGGGCTGTCCTCGGCACAGCCAAGAGAATTACTGGATGAGCAAGTTAAAACTGTCCACATGTTTCTTTGCACACCCTGTATAATCCACCATAAAATTAGACAATATATAAACCATGAAGTTCAAGCGTCGTCAAATAAAGCACAGCTCATTCTGTGTGCAACAAAAGCGATGCGCGCCATAAAATAACTTTCATTTCTCGGCATTAACAAATTGCTCTAAATTCTGTTCATGCAGGGTACAAAGTTATGTGGGCATAATGAATTTTTAACCAGAAAGCGAACTTCCAAAACACTAAAAAATTTATGTAAAAGCTCGTAACCGAGTTTGGATGGACACAAATGATAAATAAGTCAGTTATTCAGAAGGTAAGTTCGAAATATAATCCAACCCAGTTTAGTCCTCCGAACCGTGAAGTTCAGTTAAATCGTACATGAAAGTTTAATTCTCACCTCAAAGGCAGCACATTTGGTATCCACCATTAAGACAAACCGGTTAATGCAGTGCCGTATAAACCTCAGGAGCCAGGTCGCCGTGGCGACTAAATTCTTTACGGTGGCGCCTAATATGTGAGGACCCTCAGTATGGGACTTGCTTCATGTCACCTTCTGACGCCTAAAGACTGCGCCTACATTACTGGAAAATTTGTTCAGCCCTGGGTTAATGCCGTGTAGGGAAACTGTCGTAACTTATTGTAACAAACACACAGTACTCACAAACAGCTAAGTTATATACGGAAAATACAGGGCCTTGTACAGTCAAAAGGCGCATTAATTAATTAGTTACAAGCGTGCTTCTCGTCCTAATTAATTTCTTCACGCCTTTTACGGTGTTAAGCCTTTAAAGCAGGGGTACACAAATTCCGCCCGCCAGATCGCCATGGCTACTAATTTTGTAGGTGGCGTCTAATATTTATGGACTGTCTGTATGGAACGTCTCTTATGTCATCATTTTAACGCCTAGAATTTTTGAGGTGGCTCCTAGGTTTCTAGAATATTTGTTGCACCCATGTTTTAAAGACCCATCGGAGTCAAAGTCAAGTTATGGCTTACGGTCAGTCAGTCGGTCCTTTGGGCGAGCCTCGTCTGTCTTCTTGTGAACATTATTGTCTTAACTGTCTTCGTGGGCCCTCTCTGAGAAGAGGGTGGGTCCGTAATTCGTGAAGATTGAAGACCCAAATTAACCTGAATTACATTTCAAGGTCCAGCTCGAACCGCGCAGTAAACATTCCGCCTCGGCTACAAAAACAAAACAGTGCAGTATAGGGAAAGAACCACCGTTTTTTCTGAGAAAAATAAAAAACATATATGTGCACTGCGTAGGAAGAATGTATAATTTCTTTAATGTTAAGCTGATGGCACATGAAGTAACCACCCGGACATGCACGGCTAAATAGTTAAAAAGGCGTTGTATTTCCTTATAACGTTAAAAAGACGGCACAAAGAAAGATTTATAATAAACTACAAACAAGAAAACAGTAACAGTTATGACAAAATGACAAGCCAAAAAGCCCACATGACTCGTACGTCATTTCTGTACATAACTGCCATGTAGCTTTGCGTCCTTGTCGCACACAACCACAATCACGAAAGTACAATCCACAGAAGTTCACAATTTCAGGTAGAAATAACCGTTTAACTGGTGTTAAGCCAACAGCAGCTAAAAGCTAAAGGAACTGAATTCATGAGACAGGTCCCACAAACTGGACCCACATTTCAAGATGGCCTAAATTGTATTTCTTTGATGAAAAAAAAATTTGTTCAGATTTAAAGTGTTAATCAAGCGATTTCAGACTTGTAAAGGGAACTGCTCAGCTTGCACAGTTAAGCCGCTAAAGCACTTAACACAAACACGAACACTTGACTATGCACGACGTAGTTCCATTACTGTCGCAAACGTAATGCGCTGCCCACTGCACTGTCGACTCTCAGGATTTGTACAGCTCGCCAACTCGCCACCTTCGTGTTCGGGCACCCCCCATTACGCCGAAATCGCATTTACCAACACAGCTAAATGCTTTAACAAAACAATGGACTGCACTATTAGTAAACACGATGCCCACAGTAACACTATACACCCTACACCGCAACTGTCCTTCAGTGGGTGCGCGCCTCTTCTTCTCTATGACCTTCCCGTTCAGATGTAATTCTCAGAATATTATCACTGTTCGACACCTGGTTCAGACTCCGGATGGAGACGGGAAATCGCAGTTCTTGTATCATTACAAGGTCAAGGTAAAGGGTAAAGGTCACCCTAGAACAGGCCATGAAGGCCCAGAGGGGGAGTAGCACTATAATTCTACTCTTTCTTTAACCTCAGCGCTAGATGGGGGTGGGTGGTCAACGCCACGCCCCGGCCGCTTTACCTCCATGAAAAAGAACGTGTACTCATTGTACAGGAGGCTGGGTGTGCACCAGGGCCGGTCTGGACGTGTGCGGAAAATCTCGCCCCCCCCGCCCGGATTCGATCCCCGGACAGTCCAGTCCGTTGCGAGTCACTATACCGACTGAGCTATCCCGGCCCACATATCACTACAAGGCAACAAAGAAAGAAACAAACAAACAAACAAACAAACAAACAAAATAGTACCAAATTTCGTGTTAAGAAACGTAAATCTAACCTTTGAACTTCGTGACCTGATACCGGGTGTTCGTTACACGGACAGTCGCCCCACACTGACGATGACATTAGGTAGACGGACGTGAGTGGGCCCCAGACGGGGTCTGGATGTGGTGACCGAGCGAAAATTCCCTTATCCCGTCCGAAATTCAGTACCGACTTTTACGAAATTAAACTATAAATTCGTCATTTCAAGCTTCCGCCGCGACGTTCATGAGATGTGCCCTCTTCCGGGATATTACGCAGCATTGAGTGGTAATCTTTTACCGACGTTTCGGGACAACGCACCGGGCTCATCTTCAAGGGTCAGGTCGACCCCGAACTTCTCTTCTTCGTATCCTTGACCCTTGACGATGGCACCAACACGTTGTCCCGAAACGTCGGTAAATAATTACCACTCGACGCTGCGTAATATCCCGGAAGAGGGCAGATCTCAACTATAAATGCGATCATACAGGTACACACATTTAACGACGGGTCAACGGCGTGGAATATGCGTAACGTCGTAACCCAGAGCATCCTTCACGAGGAGTCAGGTGACACAGACGCAAACACCGGCCTTTCGCGGTGTCTGTAGCTTAACCTTTTAAAGCCTAGCGGTAACTTTACATACGACCAGAATTAACATTAAAAAATTCTACGTGGTGCCCACATTGCGTTTATGTGTTTTGTACGGATCTCAGAACAAACAGCAACTTTTGCCTTATAAAACATTAAGAGACTGGTTTTTATAACCGAAGTGGAGAGTGTTTACAGCGCGGTACGCACTGAGTCCTTATATAAAACAGATACGCTTCGTCTTTAAAGGGTTAATGGTGAATAATACAGACCCAACACACGTACCTAACCTACAAATAACCATGGCAATATAGTTCCCTGTTCGACTTGCCTAGCACCTTATCGCGCGCCTTCCGTTCCATCACATCTCCGCAGTGTTGCGTCGTTTTAGGCTTGAAAGCAAGTCATAGAAAGCGCCTATCAGATTCGTCGCGTCTGTGTATTTCCGTTAAAAGAAATGTGATTCGGAAGGAATTAGCTATGACTAAGGTACAACAGCAGATTTTTTGAAGACAGTCCAAGAACAAGTATCTTCATTACATGAAGACAGGCCCTGTATCCTGGGATTAGCCACACGGCTTGCTCAGAGACCCTCAATTGGCTTGCCATCATACGTTTGCATTCGCTTAACCCTTTAAAGACGAAGTGTGTCTGTTTTATATAAGGACTCATAGCGTACCGCGCTGTAAACACTCTCCACTTCGGTTATAAAAACCAGTCTGTTAATGTTTTATAAGGCAAAAGTTGCTGTTTGTTCTGAGATCCGTACAAAACATATAAACGCAATGTGGGCACCACGTAGAATTTTTAAATGTTAAACCTGGTGGTACGTAAAGTTACCGCTACGCTTTAAAAGGTTAAAGACGAAGTGTGTCTGTTTTATAAAAGGACTCAGTGCGTACCGCGCTGTAAACACTCAACGTCGGTTTTAAAAACTAATCTCTTAATGATGTGTAAAGCAAAAGTTGCTGTTTGTTCTGAGATCCACACAGAACAGATAAATGCAATGTCAGCACCATGTAGAATTTTTGAATGTTAAACCTGATGGTACGAAAAGTTACCGCTAGGCTTTAAAAGGTTAACAGCAATTCACGAAACATGGCACCCGAAGTAACGTCTTGTTCAGCCCTGCTTTGCCGTCTCAACGATTTGGCCTGATGAAACCATTTATTCGTACTCGCTAAGTACGGTGCCTTTTCGCCCAGCACAAATTATGACAGATCAAAAACAACTGGAGAGTGTACAATACTTCAGATGTTTTGAGTAGCCCGATAACAAACTACACAAGATGTACACGTGGAATTCAATCCAGGACTGCCACGGCAAAAGCAGAATTCAACAAGAAGAGGGTTCATTTCATCAGGAAATTTAACTTAAATTTAAGTGCTACATTTGGTGTATAGCTTTGTACGGTGCTGAAACTGGGACACTTCGGAAAGTTGATCAGAAATACATGGAAAGTTCTGAAACTTGGTCCTGGAGAAGGATGGAGAAGATAAGTACGCCCGATTGCGAGAAAAGCGATATATTACATACAGTCACAGAGCAAAGTAACACCCTTAATACTATAAATACTATAAAATTATGGGGCTTCTCAATAGACAGATTTGCAAAATTCTTGTCACTTCCTCTCTTTAAGATCCAATATTCACCTCAACATAACACTCAAAAACGCCACTCCACGAATTTTGCTAGAATGTGGGACTAATTCTTCATTCTAACATGTCTGTGTAAATTGGTGTACCAATATTTTATTAATTTGAAGAATAAATACTTGGTACCACTACAGAGTGGAGGGCACGCGGTGACACTGTGCTACAAGCCGAAAGGTCGTGGGTTCCATTCCCGATAGTGTCATTGGGATTTCTCATTGACTTATTCCTTGCGGAAGCACTATGGCCCTGGGGTCGATTCAGCCTCTAACAGAAATGTGTACCAGGAATATTTAGTGGGGGTAAAGGCGGCCGGTGCTTACGTCTAACAACATAACCACCTTCATGTGCCGAATGTCTAGAAATTTTGGGAACCTCAACCTCCTGGAATCCTCAGTGCCTATCCGAGCCTGTAATGGGACTGCTTTACCTTCACTCTACAGAGTAAAATATAAATTGCGAGACTGATTTACTACGATGTGCAGAGACAAGGGTAGATGCAAAACAAAGACGACGCTGTACAAACAGGCGGCTGTTCAGAAACTTGGGGGATGTCCTCTAATGAAACAGAACTTCAGCTGCACTGCGGTCCTATCAGAGAACCAAGGAACTTATTTCGGTCCGTTCCTCTTGTTAATGAGAACACCAACCCTCAAAGCCCAGGTATTTGGTTCTCTAAACATAGCGATAAGCTGCGTGACACAGATAACATAATTTGCGGTACAGTGCACTGCCCAAATGCGGGGTTGTACAGGCTATAGGGTATAAAGCGTAGCTTACAAGTACGTACACAAAACGGCGATATTAACTGCAAATTTGAATTTAGATAACATAAACGAAATCCGATTTCATTCGAACCAGTTATGTGTTTCCTCGGAACTTACATACAGTGGCGTAGCGATGTATTTTTGGCGTCAGTGGCGAGTAATCACAATGGCTACCCACACGAGAAATTATTAACCCAAAAAAAACACAGTTATCATATTTCCTTATATTTGACTTAATAGTTTAAAATTTATTGAGCTCAGAAAGTAAATTCTTTTCATTTCTAAGTCATTTTCCGGCCATTTTACAGGTCCTTGGACTCTGCCGTCCGGTGCGTGAGCACCACTGCCCCCTCCCCCTCCTCCCAACACACCTCTGTTTATTGTGTAGAATTCAAATAACATGAAGAAGCCGCACTCTACGTACTCGAGAACATGTCTGTCCTAAACACAATTTTTATTTTGAATGAACGTTAAAATCTTTTAGCTTCAAGCTTGCAATCGAAAAATCTACAGATCAATTTATAGGCCCACACAACTATAGTGTTGCCTGTTGTTTTATATACATATATAAGCCATCAAACATAACTTGATATTTTGAACGTTTGTATAACAGCTGTGGGTCTCTCACACTGAGGAAGGAACATAAGCTGAGGGTGTTCAAGAATAGGGTGCTGAGGAAGATATTTGGGCCTAAGAGGGACAAGACGACAGGGGAGTGGAGAAGACTACATAACGACGAACTTAATGACCTGTACTCATCACCAAATATTATTCGGGTGATCAAATCAAGAAGAATGGGATGGGCGGGGAAGGTGGCACGTATAGGAGAAAAAAGAGGTGTATACAGGGTTTTGGTGGGGGAGCATCAGGGAAAGAGAGCAGCTGACAGATCTAAGCGGAGATGGAAGAATAAGTAATACGGATTTTCAAGACTTGGGATGTGGGCATGGATTAGACTGGTCTGTCTCAGGATAAGGACAGGTGGCGGGCTCTTGTGAATGCGGTAATGAACCTTCGGGTTCCATAAAACGCAGGGAATTTCTCGACTAGCTGAGAAACTGTTAGCTTCTCCATAAGGACTCTGCTCCATGGAGTTAGTTAGTTAGTTAGTTAGTCAGTCAGTTAGCTAGCTGGTTAGTTAGTTAGTTAGTTAGTTAGTTAGTTAGTTAAGGCCGTGCCATGGCTCAGGCGGTTAGCCGCCGGCCTCCCACCTCGGAGGCCCGGGTGCGATCCCGGGTCAGTCCATGTGGGATTTGTGGTGGACAAAGTGGCACTGGGACAGGTTTTTCCCCGAGTGCTTCGGTTTTCCCCTGTCAATTTCATTCCACCGGTGCTCCATTAGTAGGAAAAGGACAAAAATAGTTAGTTAGTTAGCTAGTTGGTTGGTTGATTGGTTGGTTAGTTAGTTAGTTAATTAGTTAGTTATGAATGTTACAATTATGTCCATTCTTATTCGCATAGTATAGTGAAGCTTGCCTTAAACGAAACCTGGATAGAAAGGAATCCTGTCTTTAGCAGAAAACTTTCACAGTCCCTAAATTATCTTGAAGTTCAAGTACTCGTATTAAACGGAAACTTTCTGCAAGGAAACAAAAAATCCGGCCCCTTGGTTTCCGTTACAAGCAGCTTTGTGTAAACGTTTGCACGGCGGCCGAGCCAATGGGCAGACGGTTAGTCCAGATAGTGCGGCTCGGGTTCGATGTAAGGGCGGTTCATACCGAATTTCGGTGAAGCAGTGAGACTAGGCAAGGTACTCCTCCACCAAGTTTGATCTTCCTCTGTCAGCGTAACTCCACCAATCACCCACAGCCATTCGTCTGCCCACGGGAAGGTCAATGGGCACGTTGCAGGCCGCAGTCCCGCGCGTAGTCTCACACATCCACGGAAACGTCAGTCATTACCGGATCCCAGTGTTAAATGATTCTCGACCAAATACCTATTACAGTATAACCCCAATTATCCGGATTAATTGGGACCGCGAGCCGTCCGGATATGCAGAAAAGCCGGATAATTGGATTTTTCTTTTAAAATAGGCTACAGTGGCAGTTTAAAGTCGAAAAAAAAATTCTACAAACGGCTATTTTTGGTTACATATCTATTTACGTAGAAATAAAACATTAACCCTTTAAAGAAGAAGCGTATCTGTTTTATATAAGGACTCAGTGCGTACCGCGCTGTAAACACTCTCCACTTCGGTTATAAAAACCAGTCTCTTAATGTTTTATAAGGCAAAAGTTGCTGTTTGTTCTGAGATCCGTACAAAACACATAAACGCAATGTGGGCACCACGTAGAATTTTTTAATGTTAAACCTGGTGGTACGTAAAGTTACCGCTACGCTTTAAACGGTTAATACACAATTCCTTGTAACACTTTACAGTACTGTACTCGATCCGATAACCGGCAGTTTCAAGGCAAATGAGTTTTGTAGAATTCTCGACAAAGTTACCTGAAGCGCCAAGCCGCTCCGGATAATTGGGGATCCGGACAACCAGCGTCCGGATGACTGGAGTTATACTGTACTTGCATACCGAACCTCACATTCCCACACTTCTTGTTACGACTGAGCACTTGGTTGTTTGTTACTCTTCTTTGATGTTTTTAAAGCGGTAGATTTGTTTTGCCTGTTGGGTATTACCGAATTCTATATTTTCCATGGCGTGCATTGTAATTCGATTTACAATTTATGTATGTAATCATTTTATAAACAATGAAATACCAAAATTTTATACTTTATATATTTCACATTTTAGCTTCCAGTATAACAGAGCACCAGCACATCTACATACGTTTATAACACACCAACTATTATCATGTTAAATACAATACTTGTCCAACCAATGCACTATATTCAACGTCTTTAAATTGCAACGCTTACAATATTTTTACATCTTAGTCCTACATGTTTCGATCCTGTAGGATCATCACCAGGGACTCAATCGAATTTAAAATTAATTAAAATTTACACACAGGTTTTACAGCACATGTTGTAGAAAAATAAATAGTTTGAACAATAAGCATACATGGGACGAGCAATATAAAATTTGCCAATGCCAAACAGGCAAAAAGAAATATATTGCTATAAGAACATCAGAGTGAAGTTACAAAACACGAACGCAGCAATCTGGTATAACAAAATGTGCAAGCAGTTACAGTTAGCACCTAAGTACCTACACATAAAAAAACAATTATTTCTTGTTCAACAACATATAATGTAAAAGCTGTGTAGGTAAGTTTTAATTATTTTTTAATTTCGAATGAGTCCCTGATGATGATTCTACAGGATCGAAACGTGTGTGACTAATATGTAAATATATTGCAAGCGTTGTAATGTAAAGACACTGAATACAGCGCACTCAGCTTGATGTTTAACCCTTTAAAGACGAAGCGTATCTGTTTTATATAAGGACTCAGTGCGTACCGCGCTGTAAACACTCTCCACTTCGGTTATAAAAACCAGTCTCTTAATGTTTTATAAGGCAAAAGTTGCTGTTTGTTCTGAGATCCGTACAAAACGCATAAACGCAATGTGGGCACCATGCAGAATTTTTTAATGTTAAACCTGGTGGTACGTAAAGTTACCGCTAGGCTTTAAAAGGTTAACATCGCAGGTGGCGTATGAGTACAGGGCACAAATCTATGCTTCCTCTGAGGGGCAATCAATCACAGCCAACATTAACTGATGCTGTCATTGCTTATTTAAAAATTATATACATTTTTACGGCCGACGCTCCATATTCTTCAATTTTACGCATCTTTTATTCTATATTAATGTTTAATTTTTTTACCTTTTTTATACAAAAATTTTTATATTGTATAACCTCTATCCATACTGCGAACGGAGAAGGCCTGCTTCTACCCATGTAGAGTTGTTCGTTCATGTTTATGTACAGCCTGATGATGGCTTTGTAAAAACCGAAACTGGTCGCTCAGTGCCGATCCCAGTGGCCGCGCGGTCTAAGTCGTAAGTCTGCGGCCGAACGCTTGCTGGGATCGTGAGTTCGAATCCCACCGGGGGCATGGGTGTTTGTCTCTTGTGAGTGTTGTGTGTTGTCAGGTAGAGGTCTCTGCGACGGGCCGATCCCTCGTCCAGAGGAGTCCTACCGACTGTGGTGTGTGTCTGAGTGTGATCAAGTGAAAATAAACAACTCTCTACATCTACTGTTAACAAGTAGGTAGAAGAGGGAAGGACTACGAAAACGAACGAAACTGGTCGCTCATTAACAAAAACAAATAAAAGTGTTGCCTGTGACTAACTGCCCCTCAGAGGAAGCACAGGTTTGTACATTGTACAGTGCATTGGTTGCGCAAGTAGTCTATTTCAACAATAACCATACACAGGATAACCGGTGCCAGGTGCGTTTGTTGAATATTATTAAAAAATAAAATCGCCTTATATGGATGTATAAGCCTATATGTCGACTACATCCTCCTTGTGACTCATTCACCCTGCAAGTAGTGACTACAATATATACCGAAAGGTCGTAAGAACTTCAATACATTATAAAGTCAAGCCACGAAATCATAAATTAGACATCAGATATAAGCAATAAATGCACAACGCTAAGAAAAGGGCGGCTTTTGACGATTCTCACAGACATTATCAACCCCAACTCATAACGCGTCTTGTTATTTTGCACTGTCGAAACGGATTCCCCGTTTAGATGAAAGCACACTAAACTTTGTGGAGGTGGATGCTAGACGAAGTGGTTCTACAGGGTGTGGCAGGAAAACATGACGGTTTTCAAAGCGAAATAACACAATCACGTTTCACTTTATTATGTAAATGTTATTATCACTTATGTACTCAGTACATGCCATTTTACGTTTTGAAAATTCCGTCTCTCAGATGTCCCCCACCATTTCTCAAGCACTGCCCCGATCTTTCTCGAAGACTTCCCGTCATCCAACGAGTCGTCTGCTCTGGGATTTCTGCGATTTCTTCCTTTATTCTCTGCTTTAGTTTCTCGATGGTTCTAGGCTTAAAGATGGAAAGGTTAATTTTGAGACACCCCCATAAAAAGTAACCACAAGCGGAGAGGTCAGGTGAACGCACAGGCCATGACCTCATTTCTCGTGGCGGTGGCGTTCCATGGCACACACTGAGTTCATCAGTGATAACAACTGTTACATAAAAGGCGAAACGTCACTGTGTTACTGCGTTTTGAAAATCGTCAGATTTTTCTGCCGCATCCTGTAGATATTCCAGCCACGTTCCAGCAGTTACTGGGCACTAGACACCTGAATATCCACACACCACAAAGTTCAGGAGTGGCTAAGAGAATAATCAAACCAAAACAAGCACCCAGGCAAACGTTTGCTATTGGATTATACCTACACCGTATAAACAAGCACACAGGCTTTATTGTATGCACTCAACAAGCACCCATACACTGTTGGCGTGTGCTCTATCTTCCACCAGCTGAATTTTCGTTTGGTTTCTGTATACACCACAGCATATATAAGGTACAAACCCCTGACACAGCCAAACATTATCCTCAGTTTGAGATAGCGGTGGAGCTTGCGCTGCAAGGTGATCCCAGCAACAGCGTAGCTGCTGGTAGGGTCTACCACGCCGGTGAGGTCAGAGGTGATGACGCACACAAAAAGCGATACTCTCGTTCTCCAAGCTGGGGGACAGGCGTGGTGTTGAAATTCACATCGTAAAATTTTTAATTGTCGAGGCGCTTATAACAATTGCAACCAGACGACAGTGGAAGAGGTCAAGGTCCAAGATGGATTGCAGCGCCAGTAGAAGAGAAAGAAGAATAAACCCCGACATTAGCCAAAAATTTAAAAAATTCTTAAAACAAAAACTACGTTACTATGATAATGCGTGGATATAAAATGCCCATCAGTGCTGAAATGTTATTGAAAGAAGTATTAAACAAAATAAAGGGCAAACTTGAAAGACCTAGGTGTAGATGGGAGGATAACATTAAAAGAAATGTTAAAGAAATAGGCTGGGAGGGCGCGGACTGGATTAATCTGGCTCAGAATACGGATAAGAGACGAGCTCTTGTAAACACGGTAATGAACTTTCGGGTTCCACGAAATGCGGGTAATTTCTTAACTACGTAAGGAACTGTTAGCTTCTCATGTTTTCTCTACTTACACACAACATTCTACAGCCTATAAGCCTATAAATAAATAAGTTTAATACACGAATAATTTATTAAGTTCAGACCCTGCACAGTACACGTCGGTAACGACTACCAACCCATTAACACCCCGCCTCGTGAGTCACTCTGAACGACAGCGGGAGTTAGACACGCGTACGTTGCTGTATCGGATTGTCAAGAAATTATGACCTTGCACTGAACCCCAAAGTTCATTACAGCAATTGCAAAAGCCAGCAACTAGAACCCGCCCCCGCGCTAATCATATCGATTCCACATAATCATAAATCTTATCCAAATCTCATTTTAATATTATCCTCTCCTCCACTCCTCGACATTCCAAGCAGTCAAATCCCTTCAGGATTTCCGACAAATATTTCTTTAAGAATCTCTGATTCGCCATGCGTGCTACGTGTCTCGCGAATCTTATGCTCCGTTGACTCAATTGCTTCCAAAACTACTAGCCACAAATTATGACGTCCCTGGTTACGTCATATCACCACCATCAGGATGTGGACGACTCAGGTTCGATTCCCGACAGGAATAAAAGACTTCTGTTCGCCGAAAACGTCCACATTGGCCCCGGATCCCACACACCCTCCTATTCAATGGGTATAATGTGTTCTTTTTCCCGAGAGTAAAGTGGACGGGGCGTGATGTTCAGCACTCCATCTAGCGTCGTGGTTAAGAGCTAGTAGCGCTGTATATCCCATATATGCCTTCATGGCCTGCGCATGGACAACTTCACCTCTCAACATGTATCGTCCACTTGTTTTCTCCTAGTTTCATTTCTTTTCGTAGTCCCTACCTCTTCTACCTACTCACAGCAGGTGTCGAGGTTGTTTATTTTCACTTGATCACACACACACACACACACACACACACACACACCACAGTCGGTACGACTCCTCTGGGCGAGGGATCGGCCCGTCGCAGAGACCTCTACCTGACAACACACAACACTCACAAGAGACAAACACCCATGCCCCCGGTGGGATTCGAACCCACGATCCCAGTAAGCGCTCGGCCGCAGACCTACGCCTTAGACCGCGCGGCCACTGGAATCGGCGTTTTCTCCTAGTCCTCCTATACGTAAACGCTCTGCACTAATCTTTCATATCCTGACTTCGAAGCTGATCCCACTGAATCAGGGGGCACAGATTAACACCAATACAAAACATCAGATAATATCACAACTTCATATAGTTTAGCTTTTACGTCTGTATAACGTGTAATGTTTCAAACGGTAGGTGCAGCTGACTATATGAAACTGGAAACCAGTGACGAAGCACTTACAGCAGTTAAATGGAATTGGCACCACGTGTAATATCAATCCGCTTTCGAATCCATAATCCACCTGCGTTGAACATTCAATTAATGGTATTGTCAGAACCAGATATTTACAGACACATTTTTTCCCTCTTCCCCTCCCAATAAATATCAATTCGCTGTAAAATAATATTCACGTACATTTCTACATTGTAATATCGAAATGTGGTAAAACTGAACACATTTTATGTCAAATGTATGGATATTTCCACCACATTCTACCTACACGCGCGAAATATCATACACTTCAGTTTGTTCATGACATCAGCCCAACGCCTGCCCAATAATTCATACATCTTTAACGTTATGCTGTTAATAAACAACGTACAAACACGAACGAGCGTATCAGAAATCATTTTCGTTAGGCTGTATGGCGTAACAGAAACACAATAAAAGTTACTGCAGTACCATATAACACTATCTCCCCTTCCCTCCCCACCTGCTTGTAACACACCAACCTCACTTACCAAACTTCTGTAAATTCTACAATAATACCCGTTTAGTAGCTACACGGAGAACGTTATCAATACAGATAATAGCAAGTAGACACTGTATAGAGACAAGTGCACAAAGACTGTAGAATAAAAAATGTGTCAGTGAAGACGAAAGAGATGGATGCGACACTCAGCTGGGTTTCAGGTTACACAAGCGCGCCTCGTTTCACAATTAGGTCATAACACTGTCATCCCCGGGGCGTCCATTTCACTGTACGTTACACTCTGATGGTATTACCTTTGACTTTATCA
Source organism: Coptotermes formosanus (assembly GCA_013340265.1). Taxonomy (NCBI): domain Eukaryota; kingdom Metazoa; phylum Arthropoda; class Insecta; order Blattodea; family Rhinotermitidae; genus Coptotermes; species Coptotermes formosanus. The sequence goes on from BLKM01000821.1 coordinate 1,759,465, forward strand.
TTAAATTCCGGCAGGGGATTATTGGAACTGGCAAGAAGCATCATACGTAACAAGACAGCCAATGTACGTGTAACGGAATATTGTGGTGCGTTCGCGTAACTATTGTTTCCGTGGAAACGCGATAAATATTAAATATTATGAGTGTGTGTCTGTAGCCTTAGTTATCCAGCATGCAAAGCGCATGCGCCGTATTATAGTATCATCTGTGGCCTGTCTGGCTGTACCGTATTTTTCCATGTTATCTCATAAACGGTACGATTTTCGGGGGAAAAAAAAGTGTTACTGAACATAAAAATGTATGTTCTGACTTTCTATACAATTTTTGTCCGAAACATTTCTCATTCTAGGGAGAATTCCGCCGTATATCATAAATGTACATACATCATCATGTACAAAAGTACACGTTATTCTTGTGATATTTTAATCAAATATGTATCTTCTGAACATATTTTCGAGAGAGCTTCAAATAACTATTTTCATCAAAATCCGTTCAGTGACAGCCGAGTTGTTGCATGCAGGCAGACAGATAGACACGATGAAGTTAATAATAGCCTTTCGCTATTTTGCGAACGCGCCTACAAGTGGTTACCAGTGGGCAGGTTAGCATAACGGTAACGTACTAGTGTTTAATTTGGAAGGTTCTGGGTTCAGGACTCGGACGGGACACCAATTATTCTGACTGACGTCTTTCGTTGTTTTCGTATGCAAATCGTAAGTGGATTAAATGAATAACGAAATGGAAAGAACGCGTAAGGAAGCGGTCGAGACCTAACACGAAACGCTACCCGGCATTTGCTTGGAAGAAATTGGGAATACCAAGAAAATCCTAAGGTATAAGAGTACGTATTCCAACCAGGATTCGTTCAGCAGTGAGAAGCTTTAGCGATTATTTTTCATCGGTCCGGTTTCGTCCTTTGATCTATTTTTTATCTTTAACCCTGTAAAGACTGAACATATCTGTTTTATATAAGGACTCAGTGCGTACCGCGCTGTAAACACTCTCCATTTCGGTTATAAAAACCAATCGCTTAATGTTTTATAAGGCAAAAGTTGCTGTTTGTTCTGAGATCCGTACAAAACACATAAACGCAATGTGGGCACCACGTAGAATTTTTTAATGTTAAACCTGGTGGTACATAAAGTTACCGCTAGGCTTTAAAAGGTTAAATCCTCCCCTCTTTATTCATGTCATTTACGTTCTATACTACTGTCTTTATACAACACAACACAAACATCCATGTCCCAGTGGGATTCGAACCCACAATTCCAGCAAGCGAACGGCCGCAGACCCACGTCTTAAACCATGCGACCACTGGGACCAGCAGCCAACTGACTCGGCAGAAGAACTTGACGAGTCAACCACAGTCTACAGTTAGTGGTCTGCGGTCTAGGATTCTGTCTGTGTAGGCTGTAACTTGCTGCACAGCCTTACCAAAACCGCACGTCTTATCCAGTTGTGCACTGTACCTCTAATCGTGTCCCTAAGCACGCATCTGTCACGGGAGCTCTATCACACAGGCAGCCTGCATCCGCCGGGAATTTTGATTCCCTGTCCCCCCGCAGTTCAACATACCTTATTTCATAGCAGAGGCTCCAAGCGCCGACCTCCAGCTTCTAAGCAGACCTCTCGCTTTGTGACTATACCTCCAAACGATACAGCTATTGTCTTGAAATATTAACAGTTTCTCTTCGAATGTTATCCCTCAATTTTTGCAAAGAATATGGATTGTTCACACAAACTCTATCTTGTAATACCCCCCCAATAATGATGATGATGATGATAATAATAATAATAATAATAATAATAATAATCGCGGCATTATTACGGACGAAACAGTGCCTTCCAACCGACCTGACATAACTCTCACGAACAAGAAAGCAAAAAATACCTTTCTAATAGACATAGCTGTTCCAAATACACACAATCTCGCCAAAACAATAGCAGAAAAACAAAAGAAATACCAAGAACTGGCGACCGAAATACGTGATATGTGGAAGCAGGATGCAGTACAAGTGGTCCCGATTAGTAATCTCAGCCACGGGAATAATACCAAAGTCACTGTCACAAAGTTTAAAGAGACTTAACCTGCACCCAAACACATATATACAGATGCAAACAGTGGTAATTCTTGGCACATGTTCAATTGTAAGGAATTTCCTAAATTACACATAAGACCACCGAGCCTAATCCTGTTGGTGGTACATCCCAGGATAGGTGAATATTTCCCAGCTAAAGCTGCGAAGTGAGAAATTCGGATAATAATAATAATAGCACGGAGTCACATATGCAGACCTATAATACCATAAGGTGCCATTTATCAGCCGTTGGCCAAAACATTCTAGGGTAGTCACTGAGAAGGTTACAGCGTGGATCGTTGCACCTTCCTGCACAAAGTAACCGTGCTTTCTTTCTTTCTTTCTCTGGCAATTCTCTAAACAACTGTGTCAGAGCTGGCCGAATGTAGCGCTATAAAATTGCTGTTGCTTCCACAGACACGGGACCTATGACTTCGGGCGCACTTACCGCACACCAGACTCCAAATTAAGGCCAAGCAAAAGACCTACATGAATCGAATGGGGACATTTTGGAACACCAACATTTGGTATTCTGGCTGTTTATACTCCCATTTAATGTAAACCACGCCTCTTCCAAAGAAAACAAACGTTAAAGATAAATCCACTGAATAGCGATGTTGAAAACCGCCTGTAACATATGCTTCCTGCCCTACAGTTTACAGCAACGAATTGCAGTAAGGTTCTCTTTCGTATGAACGTAGTTTCAAAAAGTGTTTATTTTTGAGCAGAGGATTTTGACACCCCACTCGGGACACCTAAATGGCGCACAGAATTTCTGTGGGCTTCTTTCCAGTCGTCAAATTTCTCATCATTAGAACATAATGTAATCAAATTTCATTGCTGCCATCTCGTTCAATATTTTTCTTCGTTGTTTCGTATGATTTTTATATTACACGGCACTTTTGACGCGGTTTGCTTTACAAAACTTTCGGCGGCATTCTTCTATGAGGCATACTTTTCAGAAGGTATGTAAATATATTCAACTGAACACACATCTCACAAGCACTGTCCACCCACTTCTTATAACCCATAACACATGGCTAAGCGTCCGTCCCACGTTCCAGCACTGAAGAGGAGTGCAGCGTGTCAGCTGAGTCCCTTAACCAAGCCGGAATCGTTAATTAACACATTAACCAACTTACGAACTTAATAAAATACATTAATTTCGTAGTCCTTACCTTTTCTACCTGTTCACAGCAGGTGTCGAGGTTGTTTATTTTCACTTGATCACACTCAGACACACACCACAGTCGGTAAGACTCCTCTGGACGAGGGATCGGCCCGTTGCAGAAACCCCTACCTAACAAGATAAACATTCACAAGAGACAAATATCCATGCCCTCGGTGGGATTCGAACCCACGATCCCAGCAAGCGCTCGCCCGCAGACCTACGCCTTAGACCGCGCGGCCAGATAAAATACATTCACAAGTATAAAACTGCTACAAAACTCCTGCATGTTTCGACACCGACATGCCATCATCAGGGACATATTCTGAAGAAAAGGAATACAAGGCCAGCACGCTTATGTAGGTGTTGTGTCGCCTGCATTAAAATGATTCAGACATTAAAATTCTAAAATGTACAAAGTTAATAAACGTAAAATTACATTGTACATTTTAGAATTTGAATGTCTGAATCATTTTAACCTTTTAAAGCCTAGCGGTAACTTTACATACAACCAGGTTTAACATTAAAAAATTCTACGTGGTGCCCACATTGCGTTTATGTGTTTTGTACGGATCTCAGAACAAACAGCAACTTTTGCCTTATAAAACATTAAGAGATTGGTTTTTATAACCGAAGTGGAGAGTGTTTACAGCGCGGTACGCACTGAGTCCTTATATAAAACAGATCCGCTTCGTTTTTAAAGGGTTAAACTTACGAAAAAACACACGGTATATACAACACAAAATCAAAATTTACGACTGGAAGCACGGAATATACACAAAACGTATTTAAAATTAAGGGCAAAAACCACAGCAGAAATTCTGGAAAGTTTACAACACACTACGTCCATTTGTGGTTTCCGTCGGTTTGACCACACTATGTGAATGTCGAAACAAGGCAGAATTCTTCGCCCAGCCTACGCAGTTCAGCATTACAGGTCACCCCACCTACCAAACGGTGCTACTGACACGCTGTCGTTAAGTGCTCAATGATTAATAACCTAGAAACAACCACGTAAAACAGCAGTGAGATATGTCAATACCAGCCGAAATTCGGTAAGGGCAGTCAGCGGACAAAATACGGTAATCGCCGAACTGTCAGTGTCACGGACAACGTGTAGTTTTATTTTAAGTTAATTCATCCTGTTGCGCTGTAAAATATTAACCTTTTAAAGCCTAGCGGTAACTTTACGTACTAACCGGTTTAACGTTAAAAAATTCTACGTGGTGCCCACACTGCGTTTATGTGTTTTGTACGGATCTCAGAACAAACAGCAACTTTTGCCTTATAAAACGTTAAGAGACTGGTTTTTATAACCGAAGTGGAGAGTGTTTACAGCGCGGTACGTACTGAGTCCTTATATAAAACAGATACGCTTCGTCTTTAAAGGGATAATATTCAAAAATTCTACGTGGTGCCCATATTGCGTTTATGTGTTTTGTACAGATCTGAGAACAAACAGCAACTTTTGCCTTACAAAACATTAAGAGATTGGTTTTTATAACCGAAGTGGAGAGTGTTTACAGCGCGGTACGCACTGAGTCCTTATATAAAACAGATACGCTTCATCTTTAAAGGGTTAATACAATAAACCAAACACAGTGGAAATCGGTTATAACGTCACAAAGGGGACTGAATATTTTTTTATGCACACATTCCTTTAATGACTTTTTCCATTGTCACTACTGCAAATAAAACACTAAAAACACGACGTTTCGGAAGAATCTTCTTCCTTCCTCAGATCCTACTGTTAAAAATCCAGACACCCACATGTTGGCCCTGACATATCAACCACATCAAACCAACCATAAAAGATACCAAACCTAAAACGTCACAATCTATAACAATATTTTGTGTTGTTATAAACGAATGTCGTTATAACCGAAAAGTGCAATGTCATGGTTAACCGCGAGGAATTAATTGGTACCACAGAATGTCTGACGCTATAGACGAGGTGTCGTATAAACCGATTTCATTATAACCGAATTCGACTGTATACGTATTCGAACATAATTTATATTAATATTAAGACGTAAATATTGCTACACGTTTCGGCTATTTAATCAGTCATCATCAGGCTGCATAATAAGAAGGTAAAAGGTATTTTCTACCTTCCTATTACGCAGCCTGATAATGGCTAATTAAGTAGCCGAAACGTGTAGCAAGATTTACGTCTTATTATAAGTTGCGTTCGACGAATACAAAGTCGGTCAATTTTATTTATTTATTTATTTTTATACAGTCGGCCTATTATTTATTTATTTATTTATTTATTTATTTTGTTAGCAGTTTATATAAGACGAGCAGCCGGTGTAACTCACTCTGTATAGCGACTAGGTTACGGGATGAAAGATCCGGGGTTCGAATCCCGGTAGGGAAAAGCGAATTACCGTATTCTTCGTCACTTTCTAATCTCGTTCGATGCAATACATGGCGTCATGAAACAAACGGCCAATGTAGGTATAACGTTACATTGTGGCACGTTCGCCTAATGTTTATACCTCTTCGGCTATCCTAACAGCCTGGTATCATTTGACTCGAATAGAGCGATTTTACGGCGATCTGACGTCGCCGGAAACAGTAAAACGTACATAGGTCTTCATGTAAAGTGCCAGAAATTAACCAAATTTGGATTTTCTTCAAAGATTTTCATCATCAAAAAGTCCCCAATATCAAATTTCGCGTACATCCGTCCAGTGGCAGCCTCGTTGATAGATGTGAACAGACGGACGGACATAAAGACGCTATCAGACGCTTTCCGTAACTATGCGAACGTGCCTCATAAAAGAGTCAATCAAAAGCCGTTTGAAGACAGGTGGTTAGGCAACGGCGTCTCACAGCGCAGTCCCGGTTGAAATCCCAGGCCGGCCCGTGTGGAATTTGTGGTGGACAAAGTGGCATTAACACAGGTTTCTCTCCTACCGGCTTTATTCGGTCATCATCATTCCACCAATGTACCATACTCATTCCTCCGCCTATTGCCGACGTTACATCAACCCTTTAAAGCCTAGCGGTAACTTTACGTACCACCAGGTTTAACATTAAAAAATTCTACGTGGTGCCCACATTGCGTTTATGTGTTTTGTACGGATCTTAGAACAAACAGCAACTTTTGCCTTATAAAACATTAAGAGACTGGTTTTGTAACCGAAGTGGAGAGTGTTTACAGCGCGGTACGCACTGAGTCCTTATATAAAACAGATACGCTTCGTCTTTAAAGGGTTAATGCAACAGACTCTATCACATCTTTAAGGTAAATGGGGAAGTATTTCTTTAAGAAAAATGAAAATGTTATCATTTTCTAATTCTAAAACACAAAACACAGCACTCATTACCCTGTCTGGTAAGTCCTTCAGTTCTCTCATACTCTGGCACAATTATGCAGATCGTTTTCCCAAGATCAGCTCAGTGTTCGGGAAAGAACCCTGCTATGGGCCAATCTGATGACCTGATGTTATTCCTCTCACAGTTCTTGGTCAAGCATTAGTCACAAGGTCCTGCAGCATTAAGACAATGAAAACAGTAATATGATGTTGGACGAATTCAAAAGAGAAACGGCCCTGCTGTGAATTGGCACTTCAATATCCTTGAGACACGAACAGATGACAAAGCTCCAAGTAAGATTTTCGTTAGCCGATCCCAGTGGCCGCGAGGTCTAAGGTGTAGGTCTGCGGCCGAGCGCTTGCTGGAATCGTGGGTTCGAATCCCACCGGGGGCATGGATTTTTTTTCTCTTGTGAGTGTTTGTGTTGTCAGGCAGAGAGGTCTCTGCGACGGGCCAATCCCTCGTCCAGAGGAGTCCTACCGACTGTCGTGTGTGTTTGAGTGTGACCAAGTGAAAATAAACAACCTGGACGCCTACTGTGAACAAGCAGGTAGAAAAGAAAAGAAAAGAAAAGAAAAGAAAAGAAAAGAAAAGAAAAGAAAAAGAAAAGAAAAGAAAGATTTACATTAACCCGCTTCACGTGACAGTAGCCAGTCGAAGCAGGCAACTCAACTTCATAAACACCAGGTACGTAAAATTTACCAGGTACGTAGTACGATTGCTGCGTCGGCAATGCATCCTCCCGTCTTTACCCCGTTATGCATGACAGCGCCGGCATATATTGAAATACCAAACAGGAGACAGAGCAGAATACAGCAAGGACAAGGAATTGCCGACACGAAAGGTGGTATGCCAGTTATTGGCGTTGCTATCAAACACGGCGTTACACGTAACATTCTTTGAAAGTCAACAACATTCAAAGTAAAAATTAAATTTAAGTCATATTCAACAATAAGACAAGTGAATCGATGCGTCCAGGGAGACGTCAAACGTCTTAAGAAACATTAAAAGTTTGGTGCAGTCCATTATTGCGTTACAAAAGGAACAGAATTTTAGCTATTAAGAAATATGTGTTCCCCAGCCTAGTAGCCGCGCCGTCTGAGGCGTAGGTCCGCAGCCGTTCGCTTACTGGGACTGCGGGTTCGAATCCCACCGGGGTCATGGGAGCCTGTATCTTATGAATGTTGTGTGTTGTCAGGTAGAGGTCTCTAGTGTCAGGCCGATCACTCGTCCAGAGGAGTCCTACCGAATGTGGTGTGTATAAACTCAATGCGATCGTGAAGTCTCGAGAACGGGGAGGCTAGGACATGGAATCGGGTCGAAGCGCCACAGGAAAGTAATATGCAAAATACATATAACCCATAGTATGATGATGATGATGATGATGATGATGATGATGATGATGATGATGATGACAGCTTAATCCTATCCAGATGAATGAAAAGTAATGTAAAGATATGTTGCTCGTCTAGTCTCCCAGTTCTAAAGGCGACGAAGGCTGACGGTAGTGACGTACGCTCAAATTTGCACGGTAAACTTCTCGCTTTTGTCCCTGCGAAAAGCAACCACAGAACAATGCAGCTATAACAACGTCTGTTAGAATGTACGAAACTGGGTTAAACCTCAAGCTTAGCTTAGGGATTAAGCATACACACGGAGAGAGTTAGAGCGCTTATCTCTCCCCAAGTCGGACTCCAATCACATAGGCGCCATCTTCAGTTACACGCAGCCCGACTGCAAAGTCCTTGCGTCTCTGCAGCATTAACTAGCGTTCGTGCATTGAAACTTAATGGAGTAGGACAATTACCCCACAATGCCATCTGACGTAATCACAGGGCGATAGGAAACACACACACACACACACACACACACACACACACATCGTTTAAAACGACTGAATTCAGTATTAACGAATGATAATACAAATGTAGACGTTCAGGATATCGGGCCTCCACCGTCAGCGTATACAATGTGTTACAACCCCAACGTGAATAGGGGGTTCGCAGCTCAATTCATGTCAGATCGCAAATTTTCACCCGCGTTTTTTTATAGTGATGAAGGGCCCCGCAGCAGACGCTACGTACGCACTGCAGCCTTGAGGCTTCTTGTGCAACCCTGTGATGAAGATGATGATGATTATTATTATTTTTTGTCCTTTTCCTAGTAATGGAGAACTGGTGGAATGAAATTGACAGGGGAAAACCGAAGTACACGGGGAAAAACCTGTCCCAGTGCCACTGTCCACCACAAATCCCACATGGACTTACCCGCGATCGAACCCGGGCCTTCGCGGTGGGAGGCCGACGGCTAACCGCCTGAGCCACGACACGACCAACTCGCGTTACATTTAAGTTAGTCACTAGTACGAAATTCATAAAGATATCGAAGGCTTTTCGGTCGACACATAACACAATGAGATTCTGTTTTCAGTACTGGACGGTGAAAAAGGCGACACGCGTAATTCCTGATTGGTCGCTGTGTTTCTCAGAACTGAGCAGGCAGAGTTGCGTTAGAAAACGTAAATCCTCGGAACAGGGTTCATATTTCAGACGCCTGCCTCTCTTTGATATTATTTCCACATACAGGCATTAACCCTTTAAAGACGAAGCGTATCTGTTTTACAGAAGGACTCAGTGCGTACCGCGCTGTAAACACTCTCCACTTCGGTTATAAAAACCAATCTCTTAATGTTTTATAAGGCAAAAGTTGCTGTTTGTTCTGAGATCCGTACAAAACACATAAACGCAATGCGGGCACCACGCAGAATTTTTTAATGTTAAACCTGGTCGTACGTAAAGTTACCGCTAGGCTTTAAAAGGTTAATTATTACACTGCAAACACGTTTACACAAACTGCAAATGGTAATTAGATTCAAAAAGACCTTCCACTTCTGGTCATGGCTCATTTATACCAACTCGGTCGTTAGTTCAAATTATATAGGTCTAATTCCAATGGTGGATGATTAGTGAGTGACAAATTGGGAAGGGAATAGAAGGAGCGGTTTCGTTTCGCAGTCCTTCCCTCTTCTACCTACTCCCAGCAGGTGTGGAGGTTGTTTATTTGCACTTGATCACATTCAGACACACATCACAGTCTGTAGGACTCCTCTGGACAAGGGATCGGCCCGTCGCAGAGACCTCTACCTGACAACACAAACACTGTACAAGAGAAAAAAATCCATGCCCCCGGTGGGATTCGAACCCACGATCCCAGCAAGCGCTCGGCCGCAAACCTACGCCTTAGACCGCGCGGTTACTGGGATCGGTAGAGAAGGAACAGTAAGGCCTAATTACTGGTACAGTACCGGAATTTCCCTGCAGGGACAGAGAAAAACTGTGGAAAACCTCAGTAAGGATAAACGTCTGGGCCAGGACACGAATCCGCGACATCCCGATCGTCGAACCAACTGATAATGATGTTCAGTCCTAGGGCTATATATAGTAGCAATAAAACAGACAATGTGAAGCAGGAAAGAAATTTCCCATGTGTTGTTAAATGAAGCCTGTCTAGGCGCGTTTGCAAAATTGCGAAAAACAACTCTTAGTTTCGTCTTGTCAGTCCTTCCACATGGAAGAACTCGGCTCCCACTGGACGTATTTTCATGAAATTTAGTATTTCTTTTTCGAAAATATGTCGAGAAAATTCAAGCATCATTAAGACCTGAGAAGAATAACTGGCAGTTCACATGAACACGTTTGTACATTTATGACAATACCTCGATGAACTTTTCTTAGACTGAGAAATGTTTCAGACTACTTTTTTTGGACGAAATCAACATACATTTTATGTCCAACAGCTTTTTCCCGAAAATCGTGCCGTTTATGGGATAATATGGGAAAATATGGCAAAGCCAGACAGACCACAGATCACAATACGGCGCATGCGCTTTGCATGCTGGGTAACTAAGGCTATAGACATATACACTCAGAATATTTAATACTTATTGCTTTACCACGGCGAGAATGGTTACGCGAACGCGCCTCAATGTTACGTGATATGTACAGTGCCTGTCTTGTGTGTTACTAACGACAGTCAAAATTCGCCCCAAACTGTGAAGTCACTATAACGCCTGGCCCTCTGGGTGTCACTCAGTATAATGGAAATGCTGATATAACGTTCTGCCTCAATCGACAGAAGTTAGTCACCGACGGACGCATCACGTGTGTACTAAACATGGCTGAGACTCACGCAAAGAACCTGAAGAAAACCCGGAGAAAGGCAGTGCATAACCGACAGAGCAAGATAATTTGTCTTAGTGGAAGGAACCCTTGCATAAAGTCTCTGGCATTGTAGGTTAGGGGCCGTTGCCGTGGGGTGTAAATCCATTCACACACGGCATATATATACAGATACATAAATAAGTATATAAATTACATCCGTAACGTACGGAATGAATAATAACATTAAAATTACATTACAAGGCTAAGCAATGAAACTACTATGACATTTAAACAAGGAGAAAGACTCGGAGAATTTTTTGTCTTCCAGGTTGCTATCCAAAAACACAAAGATAAGGGTATACGGAACTATAATTTTACCTGCTGTTTTGTACGGGTGTGAAACTTGGTCTCTCACACTGAGGGAGGAACAAAGACTGAGGGTGTTCGAGAATAGGGTGCTGAGGAGGATATTTGGGCCTAAGAGAGACGAGGCGACAGGGGAGTGGAGAAGACTACATAACGAGGAACTTAATGACCTCTACTTATCACCAAATGTTATTCTGGTAATCAAAGCGAGAAGAATGAGATGGGCGGGGCATGTAGCGTGTATGGGGGGAAAAGAGATGCATACAGGATTTTGGTGGGGAGACCTGAGGGAAGGCGACCACGTTAGAGACCCAGGCGTAGATTGGAGGATAATATTAAAATGGATCTTCAAGTGGGATGTGTGGCATGGACTGGATTGAGCTGGCTCAAAATAGGGACAGGTGGCGGGCTGTTGTGAATGCGGTAATAAACCTCCGGGTTCCATAAAATGCGAGGAATTTCTTGACTAGCTGAGAAACTGTTAGCTTCTCAAGAAGGCCTCTGCTCCGTGGTGTTAATTTAGAAAGACTCGGAGTGCGCGGGAATCCCTGCCTCTCTAAGTTACAGCAGTTCACATGCCTTCCGAAAAGTTCCCCGAGTGCTCTCCAGTTATCCTCATTTGTTATACGAGACGCCTGTGCGCACGGATTTCCCCAGGTAATTTTCACAACTTTCTACAGACTTAGAACGTCGCACATCCCTCTCCCACTTTTCTTTCTGCCTCACCAAAATCTCTCACTAAACCTTCATATAGTTAAAGACAGTACATAAAGCGTTTTCCTTCTCTTTTGTCTAACAGCAAAAAAAAGTAAAATGAAAACACGAAATAACGTCAATAGAACCGAAATGTTCTAACGAGTTGAAAACAACAACGTGCTGGATTCTGCTTTGCGGTTGTATGCACAGCGATTTGTTTGCTGTTCCAGTGGAACTGCAGACCTAATTAAGGTGACGGCAAAAGCAGGCGTGATGCCTCTGTTTCACACAAGAAGAGTTATGTCTGCAATAAACAGAACGGTAATACGGGCGTAACACGACTTTCCACTCCTATATTCGACTTCCAACTACAGCGCTATGCAACAAAATCCTTCTAGTAATTATACATGTAAACGATGTGCTGTGGGAATAACGGCATGTACAGAGACAAACCACTATATCATTAGGCATAGTACACATGCTCGGGGTTCGTCTGTAGCTACGCGCGTTCATTACAAATGTGGCTGAACTAAATTCAATGGCCCCCCCTTTTTTTTTTAAATTAAAGGGCCCCGCAGCAGACGTTACGGACGCACCGCAGCCTGAAGCCTTAATGTGCAACCCTGTGATGGAGATAAGGTGTTTTCTTACGGTAATAAAAAACAAAGTCTGTTACACCATAGCATATATTTATTCAGCACACTACACCACTCTACTCCAAGGGTGTGCCAATATACTACATGTTTCGGCTCAGCCGAGCCACCATCAGGTACATGTGTAAATGCTTAAAACACAGACCCTTAATCAAATGATATAAAATAGTATAAAGCATTAGTGAATTGAAATAACACACCAGGATGGCACAAGTAAAGACTAAGCAGGTCTCTTCTGTTTTTCCATTTAATCCTTTAAAGGCGAAGCATATCTGTTTTATATAAGGACTCAGTGCGTACCGCGCTGTAAACACTCTCCACTTCGGTTATAAAAACCAGTCTCTTAATGTTTTATAAGGCAAAAGTTGCTGTTTGTTCTGAGATCCGTACAAAACACATAAACGCAATGTGGGCGCCACGTAGAATTTTTTAACTCTTTAAAACTCTGTTTTATATAAGGACTCAGTGCGTACCGCGCTGTAAACTCTCCACTTCGGTTATAAAAACCGGTCTCTTAATGTTTTATAAGGCAAAAGTTGCTGTTTGTTCTGAGATCCATACAAAACACATAAACGCAATGTGGGCACAACGTAGAATTTTTTAATGTTAAACCTGGTGGTACGTAAAGTTACCGCTAGGCTTTAAAAGGTTAATGTAGCATCGGTGGAATGAAACTGACAGGGAAAAACCGAAGTACTCAGTGAAAAACCTATCCCTGTGCCACTTTGTCCACCACAAAGCCCACATGGACCGATCCGAGATCGAACACGGGCCTCCGCGGTGACAGGCCACCGACTAACCGACTGAGCCATGGCACGGCGCGATTCAGTGTCCTTAGCAATCCTGTATCGTATTTGGCAAGACAAGGGGTCGAGTCTTACCATAAGCACTTTTGTCGATGGCGCAACAGACCAACCCGGGCCTAGGCCGCCTCATTTTTGAGGTTTCTAGAGCTCTCTCTCACACGCACGCACGCACGCACACACAAACACACACACGGTAGAACTCCCCTGAACGAGTGGTCACCTCGCGTAAAGGCCGCAACAAAACACAGCAGATGAACATCCACGCACTCAGAGGGATCCGAACCCGCGATCCCAGCAATCAAGCGGCCGTAGGCCTACGCCTTAGACCGCCTTTTCACTAAAACAAATCAATACAAGCAAGCATCTATAATTAATATTTAACGTGTGATTTCTACGAAGACCATTTGTCTTTGGAAAACACTATTATTCGTAGCTAACATTCCGAGTCATTGAAATAGGAGGAAATGCTGTTGATGTATTGTAGAACAATTGGTCGGTAGCGAGCGCGCATTCAATTACAAAGCCTGGAGGATGCTGGACCCAATTAAGCTTACATCAATTAGCAGACGAGCTGCTCAATTGAACTCTCCCACTTGCCAGAGGATTTCTATAATAACTGAAATATAACATCACGTCTGTAGCTATATGTAAACAGGGTTCAGGCGAATCGTACATTCCATACTAGCCGATGGGTTTTGCGGGAGGATGTTGCACTGACGAAAATTCGATGGAACAGCATAACATTCATAGCAGCTATAGTTTTTTTTTTTATCATTTATGGGTTGCAAGTCCATCTCAGATTTAGGGTAACAACAAGATGTAGGCAAAGATGAATATGGAGCATTTGTGGAATGACAATGACAGGGAAAACAGAAGTACTAGAGAGAAAACCTGTCCCTATGTCAGTTTGTCTATAAACCTCACATGGACTGATCAGACATGGAACCCCCCTT